>SJYO01035988.1:20069548-20440360 GCA_006410555.1 Capra ibex | reverse complement strand
AAAAAAAAACCAACAACCGAGTGTAATTCACCACTGATTGAAAGAAAATTTTTTCGAGGATCTCTCTACTGATAGTAAAAGAAATTAAAGTACCTAAATCACTTAGTACTGTTAAACGTTCGTACAAACGGTGTGTTATTGTTAGTTTTATCCTTCAACATGTCTTTACGGTTAAGTAGTTTCGTCCAAGTCTAAATGACAAGATGGAGTCTATATACCATCTTTCACTTCTCCTTGATTTCTCTGATAACTGTTTCCATTTTCTCCTCTCATTTTTCGATCGAATTTTAAATTGTAAGTTCTTTGATTATAGTATCGTAGGTCAGGGTATTGAAATACCGTTTATCTACCCTTTGTTGCCTTTGTCACCGTCTAAAATAAAAGAACACAAGATTTTAGTGATACCTGCCACTAATGTCGGTGCTTATATTTTCTACGAACGAGGAACCTTCTTTTCAATACTGTTTGGATACACCGTATAATGTTTCGTCACTGTAGTGAAACGACTGTTTTCAGACATATCAGTTTCGGTAGTAAAAAAGTAATCATTACATATCTGCACTCTGAACCTGGTATTTCTTCCGACTCACGACTTCTTGACTACGAAAATTTGATTACAACCTCTTCTGAGAACTCTCAGGGAACCTGATGTTCTTCTTGTTTGGTCAGTTAGGATTTCCTTTAGTTGGACTTATAAGTAACCTTCCTAACTACGAATACTACTTCGAGGTTATGAGACCGGTGAACTACGGTTCTAGGTTGAGTGACCTTTTCTGGGACTACGATCTTTTCTAACTTCCACCCTCCTCTTCCTCCGTTGTCTCCTACTCTACCAACCTACCGTAGTGACTGACAATTTATACTCGTTCGAGGTCCTCTACCATTTCCTGTCTCTTCGGACGACACGACGTTAGTTACCACAACGTTTAAACCTGTACTGAATCGTTGACTTGTTGTTATAAGTTTTTTTATTTTTGTTTGTTTTTTGGTATAAAAACTCGAGAAAACTACAACGGAATTATCTTTGGTTCGTGTAAATTTTCTCCCCTCCAACAACTTATTTTACGGGGTTGTTCCCCTTTTTTTATAAAGAGTCCACTTGTTACCGACACTCGTCAGAGTCATCCTTACGACATTAATTCCATTGTCAGTAGAGACCTAACTCAAACTTTTTAGTTACTTGTGAGACTTAAATCGACTTACAATATAAGACCTTATGAACTGAAGTAATTTTGACCTTTTAATTAAGAGACCAAATGAAAGGGTTGTGACTACGAAAGAGTTTGGTGTACTTTGGTTCCGTGTATTCAGACATACATTAGATTACCGTGGTTCTTCTCTTATGTGTTAATGGGGAGTCGTTTTACACCCAGATAGACGATACAGTCGCTCTACTACATGTTGTCTACTGACTACAGTACTTAACTGACCAATGTATATGTTAGAACTGCGTCAAGTAACCTTGAATCATCCGTCGTTACTAACCTCCAAGTCTCCAAACTGTCCTTCTTTAGGCTGTATTAAAAAGAGTAGATGCTTAAAAGTTTTCTTAAAATAGTTTACAAGAAGGACCTAGGTTCTGTACTTAAATAAATTGAAAACACCGTTACAGGTCAAAATTGGTGTGGAAAATCCAGAAGGAGTGGGGTGTGAACCTTGTTTATGAATTGTTTTTGTCCGACTATTCCGTAGTAATGGTCCATCGTGAGACCGAACCGTGACTCAGAGAAATGGACGATCACACGATAAATGAACCGGGTAATCTAAAGAAGGTTGACACGAGACTGAAGAATAGACATTGACCTTCGGTTATATTTTGTCACCTTTCTTGATACTTTGATGTTCAGTTCTCCGACAAGTCACAAATGAAACTGATGACTTATAAAGATAGGATCAATATTTATAGATTGAAGAGACTCGAGACTAAACAAACACGTCATATACCCAATCCAACTTACCAAATATTCTAAAATAGTTCGAGTTGTAGTAACTTAGAATTATTGATGTGAAGGGAGATCCAGAAGGGTGTCTGTGGACTTTTTAGATTGTCCAATATAGTCCCCACTGATATAATGAAAGGAATTTAAGACAAGACTATGATTGAAGGATCCACCTAATAGACGGATGGGTGTACGATACCTGATTTAAAACAGGTGAGTTTTAGTGCCCAACTCAGACATTTGGTATTACACTAACATAGACATACATCCCAAAGTACTCCATTAATTCTAAATCCAGTCAAGTCAAGTCAGCGAGTCAACACAGACTGAGAAACGCTGGGGTACTTAGTGTCGTGCGGTCCGGAGGGACAGGTAGTGGTTGAGGGCCTCAAGTGAGTCTGAGTGCAAGTAGCTCAGTCACTACGGTAGGTCGGTAGAGTAGGAGCCAGCAGGGGAAGAGGAGGACGGGGGTTAGGGAGGGTCGTAGTCTCAGAAAAGGTTACTCAGTTGAGAAACGTACTCCACCGGTCTCATGACTCAAAGTCGAAATCGTAGTAAGGAAGGTTTCTTTAGGGTCCCGAGTAGAGGAAGTCTTACCTGACCAACCTAGAGGAACGTCAGGTTCCCTGAGAGTTCTCAGAAAAGGTTGTGGTGTCAAGTTTTCGTAGTTAAGAAGTCACGAGTCGGAAGAAGTCTCGGGTTGAGAGTGTAGGTATGTACTGGTATCCTTTTTCGTATCGGAACTGATCTACCTGGAATCAGACGTTTCATTACAGCGACGAAAACTTATACGATAGATCCAACCAGTATTGAAAAGAAGGTTCCTCATTCGCAGAAAATTAAAGTACCGACGTCAGTGGTAGGTGTCACTAAAACCTCGGGGTTTTTTATTTCACACTGTGACAAAGGGGACAAAGGGGTAGATAAAGGGTTCTTCACTACCCTAGTCTACGGTACTAGAAACAAAAGACTTACAACTCGAAATCCGGTTGAAAAAGTGAGAGGTGAAAGTAAAAGTAGTTCTCCGAAAACTCAAGGAGAAGTGAAAGACGGTATTCCCACCATAGTAGACGTATAGACTCCAATAACTATAAAGAGGGTCTTCAGAAGTAAGGTCGAACACGAAGGAGGTCGGGTCACAAAGAGTCCTTCATGAGACGTATCTTCAATTTATTCGTCCCACTGTTATATGTCGGAACTGGAGGAAAAGGATAAACCAGGGTCAGACAACAAGGTACAGGTCAAGATTGACGACGAAGGACTGGACGTATGTCTAAAGAGTTCTTTGTCCAGTCCACCAGACCACAAGGGTAGAGAAAGTCTTAAAAGGTGTCAAATAACACTAGGTGTGTCAGTTTCCGAAACCGTATCAGTTATTTCGTCTTTATCTACAAAAAGACTTTGAGACAACGAAAAAGGCACTGGGTCGATACAACTGTTAAACTAGAGACCAAGGAGACGGAAAAGTTTTTGGTCGAACTTGTAATCCTACAAGTGCCAAGTGCATAACGACTTCGGACCGAACCTCTTAAAACTCGTAATGAAGTGATCGTACACTCTACTCACGTTAACACGCCATCAAACTCGTAAGAAACCGTCACGGAAAGAAACCCTAACCTTACTTTTGACTGGAAAAGGTCAGGACACCGGTGATGACTCAAAAGGTTTAAACGACCGTACAACTTACGTCGCGAAAATGTCGTAGTAGAAAGTCCTAAACTTTATCGAGTTGACCTTAAGGTAGTGGAGGTAATCGAAACAAGAATCACTACGAAAGTTTCCGGGTGAACTGAAGTGTAAGGTCCTACAGACCGAGATCCATTCACTAGTGGCGTAGCACTAATAGAACCAGCACTTATAGCAAAAACATGTCAAGAAGACACATAAGAACGGTGGAGAAGAATTATAGAAGACGAAGACAATCCAAGTATGGTAAAGACAGGAAATAGTTCGGGTAGAACCGTACTTTAGAAGGGAACCATAGAGATTAAAAGAACTTCTCTAGAGATCAGAAAGGGTAAGACAAGAAAAGGAGATAAAGGAATGTGACTAGAGACTTCTTCCGAAAGAATAGAGAAGAACGATAAGAAACCTTAAGACGTACGTCTACGAATATAGAAAGGAAAAGAGAAAATGAAAAGTGGAGAGAAGAAAAGTGTCGATAAACATTCCGGAGGGGTCTGTCGGTAAAACGAAAAAACGTAAAGAAAGAGAAACCCTACCAGAAATAAGGACAGAGGACATGTTACAGTGTTTGGAGTAAGGTATCAAGTAATCCATGAGATAGATAGTCTAGATCCGGGAATTTAGATAAAGAGTGAAGGTGACATATTAGTATTCCCTAAACAAAATCCAGTATGGACTTACCAGATCGCCAAAAGGGATGAAAGAAGATAAATTCAGACTTAAACTATTATTCCTCAAGTACTAGACTCGGTGTCAGTCGAGGACCAGAACAAAAACAACTGACATATCTCGAAGAGGTAGAAACCGACGTTTCTTATATTAGTTAGACTAAACTCACAACTGGTAGACCACTACAGGTACACATCTCAGAAGAGAACACAACAACGTTCTCCCACAAACGAGACTGGTCACGTAAAAGAATCGTTTTGAGATAATCAGAAACGGGACGAAGTAAGACGTAAGGTTCCGGTTTAAACGGACAATGAGGTCCACAAAGAACTGAAGGATAAAAACGTAAGGTTAGGGAATATTACTTTTCCTGTAGAAAAAATCCACAATCAAGATTTTCCAGAACATCCAGAAGTATCTTGGTAAGTTGAAGTCTTCACTGTTTTATCTAAGTTCCCTAATCTAGACTATCTGTCTCACGGACTTCTTAATACTTACCCCCAAGGACTGTAACATGTTCTCGTACCCTAGTTTCGTGGAGGGGGGGAGTTGGGCGGGTTCTTTTTCTTTACGTTCTTCCGTTTTACCATCAGAATCCTCTACAATATTTATCTACTTTTTTCTCCTCTTCACTTTCCGTTTCCTCTTTTCCTTTCTAGATAGGTATGTTTACGTCTCAAGGTTTCTTCGTTCTTCTCTATTCTTTTAGAGGATGTACTAGTAACGTTTCTTTACCTCCTTTTGTTATCTTACACTTTCTGATCGCTAGAGGAGTTCTTTTAATCTCTACGGTTCCCTTGTAAAGTACGTTTCTACCCGAGTAATTTCCTGTCTTTGCCATACCTGGATTGTCTTCGTCTTTTATCATTCTCCACCGTTCTTATGTGTCTTCTTGATATGTTTTCTCTACAATTACTAGGTATATTGGTGTTACCACACTAGTGACCTGATCTCACTCTGTAGGACCTCACACTCCAGTTCGCCCGGAATCTGTCATAGTGATGTTTGTTTCGATCACCTCCACTACCTTAATGTCGTCTCGATAAAGTTTAGGATTCACTATTTTGACACTTGAGTTATACGGTCGTTTAAACCTTTTGAGTCGACACCGGTGTCCTGACCATTTCCAGTCAAAAGTAAGGTTAGGGTTTCTTCCCGTTACGGTTTCTTACAAGTGACGTGTAAAAGTGAATAGAGTATGCGATCGTTTCATTACGAGTTTTAAGAGGTTCAATCCGAAGATGTCATACACTTGTCTCTTGAAGGTCATAAGTTCGAGCTAAATCTTTTCTGTTTCCTTGGTCTCTAGTTTAACTGTTGTAGACAACCTAGTATCTTTTTCGTTCTGTTAAGGTCTTTTTGATAGATGAAGACGAAGTAACTGATACGATCTTAAATAGATGAAGACGAAGTAACTGATACGATCTTAAAAACTGATACGTCCAGTTCTTCGTTGTCAATCTTGACTATGCCTTGTTACCTGACCAAGTTTTAACCCTTCCCTCATGAAGTTCCAACATATAACAGTGGGATTAATAAATTACATATACATCTCATGTAGTACACTTTACAGTCCGACGTACTTCGTGTTCGACCGACAACCCTCTTTATAGTTTGGAGTCTATACATCTACTGTGGTGGGGTTACCGTCTTTCACTTCTCCTTGACTTCTGGAAGAACTTTTACTTTCTCCTCTCACTTTTTCGACTGAATTTTGAGTTGTAAGTTTTTTGTTTCTAGTACCGTAGGTCAGGGTAGTGAAATACCGTTTATCTATCCCTTTGTTACCTTTGTCACTGTCTGAAAAAAAGAACCCGAGGTTTTAGTGACGTCTACTACTGGAGTCGACACTTATATTTTCTGAGAACGAGGAACCTTCTTTTCGATACTGGTTAGATCTGCCGAATAATTTTTCTTCTCTGTAATGAAACGGCTGTTTCCAGGCAGAACAGTTTTGATACCAAAAAAAGTCATCAGTACATCCCTACACTCTCAATCTAGTATTTCTTTCGACTCGTGGTTTCTTAACTACGAAAACTTGACACCATAACATCTTCTGAGACCTCTCAGTAAACCTTACGTCCTCTAGTTCGATCAGTTAGGATTTCCTTTAGTCAGTCCTTATAAGTAACCTTCCTGACTACGACTTCGACTTTGAGGTTATGAAACCAGTGGATGACACTTCTGGGTCCAAGCTAGGGACCCAACCCTTCTAGGGGACCTTTTCCTTTACCGTTGGGTGAGGTGATGAGAACGGACCTTTAAGAGTACCTACCTCTTCGGACCATCCGATGTCAGGTACCCCAGTGTTTCTCAACCTGCGTTGACTCGCTGAAGTGAGTGACACTTCTTGACTGAGTAACCTTTTCTAGAACTAAGACCCTTTCTGACTCCCGTCCTCCTCTTCCCCTGATGTCTCCTACTCAACCCATCTACCGTACTTACCGAGTTGACTGTAGTAAGACTCGTTCGAGACCCTCAACCACTACCTGTCCCTGCGGACCGCACGACGTCAAGTACCCCAACGTTTCCCAGCTTGTCCTGACTCTCTGACTTGACTAACTTTCCGGGACAGCAGGAGGGGTCACTGGTTCCTTCGTACGTCTGTGTTAGAGGAGTAAGACGGACATCGGAGATGTTTAACGATCTCGGGGGGTCGTCTTCGATTATGTGTACAGACCTTGGACCGAAAACGTAGACTGTAAGTCCCCTGTGTGGGGACCTAGTGATCCGAGATTACCGGACACAAACGGAGAAGGTGTGTTGATGTCGTCTGTCTCTTTCTCAAAAATTGGCCGTTAGAGAGGGGTGGGATGGGGATCCCCGAGTAATGTCTCTCTTGTCTCTTTGAGAATAGAGAATAATTAGAAGTGTTCTTTCTCCAGATGAGCGTATTAAATCTCGACGACGGACTCACATGACCGAAGGTTAGTTCGACGTAGATGCGCTTCTGGTCCTAGAAGAAACAACCCTTTTACTGTTTCGAACAGGGGAACTTAGAACCCTCGGTGATTCGTTTCTTCTACCGAAATTGTTTGTTTTTTCCAAACAAAATTTTTAATATCAGAAGATTCTTCCGTTACCGTGGGGTGAGGTCATGAGAACGGACCTTTTAGGGTCCCTGCCTCCTCGGACCATCCGACGTCAGGCACCCCAGCGATTCTCAGCCTCTGCTGACTCGCTGAAGTGAAAGTGAAAAGTGAAAGGACGTAACCTCTTCCTTTACCGTTGGGTGAGGTCACAAGAACGGACCTCTTAGGGTGCCAACCACCTCGGACCACCCGACGGCAGATACCCCAGCGTGTCTCAGTCTGTGTTGACTTCGTTGAATCGTCGTCATTCGGTGATTTCGTTTCTTCTACCGAAATTGTTTGTTTTTCCAAACAAAAATTTTAATATCAGAAACCCCCAGAAGGGACCAGGAAGTCACCATTCCTTAGGTCGACGGTCTCTGTACCCAAACTAGAGACTAGGTCCTTCTAGGGTGTAGCGTTGATTCGGATACACGGGGTTGATGACTTCGGGTGTAAGAGATTTCTGACACGAGACGTCATTGTCTTCGACGACGTTTCTCTTCGGGTGTGAGACTTCGTCGAACTCTAATCGTAGACGAGTGGTGTTGATCTCTTTACGGGTACATCGTTAGTTCTGGTCGTGTTTTTTAATATCAGAACCGGTAAAGGATCGTTAGGTCACTAATTCTGTACCACGAGAGTGAGAGTCCCTGGTCCCAAGTTATAGACTGACCCCTTGATTCTAGGGTTTTCGACACTCCATACCGATTCTTTCTTTATTTTACTATCAGAGGAGTTTTTTTCCAAAACCCTTTTGATCTGTCGGTGTACGTTTTTTTACTTTGATCTGATGGTAGAATATGATATGTGTTTTTAATTGAGTTTTACCTACTTATGAACTTGTATTCTGGAACTTTAATATCTGAGTAACTTCTTTTATTCTTCCCATTTCAGGAACTACAATCAAAACCTTGAAAAAAAAAAAAAAAAAAAACTAAACCGTTATTTTCGATTCCGTCATTTTCGTTTACTCTGATGTTTACTCTGATGTAGACAGATTTTCCGTTCGAAGTCATGGAATTTTCTTTAGTAGTTTTATACTTTTCAGTTATATATGTTATCCGTTTTTATAAACATTTAGTATAGTCTATTCCCCAATGGTATATTTTATATGTTCAGTGAGTTATCGATTTTTCGTTTTGTTATATTATTTTTTAACTGTCCTTTTGACTTGTATGTAAAACGGTTACTTCCATATTTTTACTGGTTGTCCATGTACTTTTCCATCAGTTGTAGTGATTAGTAGTCCCCTTACATTTAGTTTTGGTGTTACTTTATACTAAGAAGTTGAGAATCTCACCAATAATAGTTTTCCTGTTCTTTATCGTCAATAAACGTCCCTATATTTCATTCCCTTTGGAACCCTTGATTACCTTTAAAGTTAATCAAGTCGGTGATACCTTTTATCAATACCTTCAAAAAATTTTGAGTTTCTTAATGACATACTAGTTCTTTAGGTTGAAGACCCGTATATAGGTTTCCTTTAATTTTGTCCTATAACTTACAGACTACGGGGTACAAGAAACGTCGTAATAAGTGTTATCGGTTCTATTATCTTTTTTAGATTCACAGGTAGTTACCTACCTACTTTATTTATTTATTTATTTATATATATATATATATATATATATATATATATATGTCATTATGTTACCTTATGATGAGTCGGTACTCTTTCTTCCTTTAAGACTGTAAATACTGGTGTCCTTACTTAGAACTTTCATAATACGATTCATTTTATTCAGTATAATTTTTTTTTTTTGTTAACGTACCATAGTGAATATAAATCTCAGAATTTTTTATTTCTTTAACAGTTTAAGTAACTTTTTTTCTCATCTTTTCATCAAATAGTTCCCTTACTAAAGTCACTCGGATCTGAGAAACGTAGAAGGGTATATATCTTTTCGTGATTTAAATAATTGAGTCATATAGACCAAAAGAAACTATTTGTTATTGGAGACTACAAGTCTAATGGACGGGAAACAACGTTTTAAGGATACATAAGACCCCGAGGGATGGGAGTCGAGGAGTCTCGTCCCAATGAACTCTACTCTGTGACGGAGGGTGTGAACTTCAGGATTTTTAATGGTGACTTATTTTGTATTGAGAATTGGAAATCCAACACATATAAAAAAATTCACCTGTAGATAGTTACCTACTTGCATCATCATCAAACATATGTTACCTATAATAAGTCGGTACTCTTTCTTCCTTTAAGACGGTAAATACAATTATACATACTTGGAACTTCCATGATACGATACACTTTATTTGGTCTGTCTTTTTTCTCTTGATACTCCTTCCGTTACCGTGGGATGAGGTCACAAGAACGGACCTCTTAGGGTTCCTGCCCCCTCGGACCACCCGACGGCAGATACCCCAGCGTATATCAGCCTGTGCTGACTTCGTTGAATCGTCGTCGTCGTCGTAACGAATATAAATCTTAGATTTGTTTTTTTAGAATCTTTGTTTCTCATTTTTTCACCAAAGGTCCCCGACCGTCCATCTCCTTTATTCCTCTCCGACTATTTTCCCATGTTCAAAAGCCCATATTCTCTTTATTCAAATCAGATTCCTCCCACGTCAGGTATCCTAGTGTTTCTCAACCTATACTGACTTCGTTGAATGGTGTGTGTATGGTTCCTATTATATTTTCCGTCACCGATATCAATCATTGTGACCTAGTATATTAACTTTAAACGATTCTCTCATTTGGCATTTACGAAAGTGGTCTGTTGTTTTTAACACACCCTTATCTAATTAATTGATCTACCTCACTTTAAGAAAATGTTACCTGTACATCTCATTTAGTAGTGTTACATGTGAAATTTATACATTATTAAAAAGTAATGTAGAGTTATTTCGATTTTAATTTTTTTTATAAGTATTCCTACCTCGAGGTCAATTTATCCTAATCATAGAAATATTCTTCCTCTTCTTTAGAGTGAGAGGGAACGAGAGAGAGAAAGAGAGAGATGGTACACTCCTGTAACGTTCTGTCGTCGATAGACGTTCGATCCTTCTATTGAGAATAGTCCTTGGTTTAGTGGACTTTGAAACTAATCCTGTGAGGTCAGACTTCTTGACACTCTTTTATTTAAGGATAACAAATTTGGTGGAGTAGGTACCATAAAACAATACCGTCGGGATCGTGTGATTCTGTAGGGTGTGTGGTAAGGGCTAAATCATCTCTATGAACCTTGTATGAGATATGGCTATAAAATGGTGAGGAATATTGGATGATCTTTGGTATGGGATCGGTTTTACAAGCGTAGGGAACACATAGGGAAGATTTAGAGTTTACTTGTTTAGTCAATTGTTTTGTGGTAGATAAACGTATATACAATCTAAGAGTTTGATAATAACATCACGTTAAAACAATTATATTTGTTCGTTCTTACACGACCTCGCATTGATAAAATATTTGACCTATTGAATTAACTAGACAAGACGAAATCATTTTAACGTTGTCTTGTACTATACCACCACAAGTCCCATTTTCGTTAAACTTGTGGTTTAGAAAGTAGAATTATTTCCGTTCGTTGTACTTTATAGGTAATCCCTTAACACATAACGAGTACCTTTTTATTCAGTTACACTTAACCCGTTGTCCAAAGACAACTAATTTATTGTGTACACACATGGATGGTTGACTATTTCAATTATTCATTTTCGTATCAGGTTGGTTTTCTGTCTGTTGGTGAAGATTAAACATTAAGTTAAAGTCAAACTACCTTGAGTCACAAAGGAAATTACGTATTTTTCGTAAAGACTGAGACTTCTTCCTGAAATTTATTAGTCATACAACATTTTTAGGTCTGTCTGACGTTATGATTCGTTCCTTATGTGAATAAGAAACGTAAAGATTTAGTTTTCTGTAACATTTTCAAGATAAGTTATAATAAAGTATTATTATCCCTTGGACCGTCGATCAATAACTCTCCCTTATATACTACTATAGATCGGAGTATAACCAGATTTTGTAATTATTACTGTCATACCGGTTAATGTCGAGAACCGGAGTAGGATGGTATAGTCTATCGATCGTTTTATATAATAAAATGACACAAAAATATATAAATACTGGTTATATGTAATACCATGGTACCTAAAACGATCCGTTGGATTTGATGGAGAGAATTTTGTAGTAACTCTTCTCCAATCTACTCTGAACCCCGTTTCCTTCTGATGTCTTTATAAATAAATCTTTTAGACACCTAAATCAAAAGAATGTCTGGAACGAATATATGTTCACCCAAAAATCGTGTTTTGTCTTAAATCTAAGTATTCAAGATAGGGAAATAATATCTAAGTATTCAAGATAGGGAAATAATATTGTTTTAGATATACTGAATTCCAAAAATCAGAAGGTCAGAAAATGGACCATTTTATGACTGTAAGTGTCTAAGGGTTAGTTTAAAGCCCTACTATCGAATAAGTATTTAGTTGAACATTTAGAACCCTACAAAAGGTTTTGTTTTAATTATAATGTGTACCACCATCATACGAAAGAGTCTGATAATTTGAACAAATTGAGTGCAATATATACTTTCACTTTCGGCGAGACAGTACAGGTTGAGACGCTGGAGTACCTGATATGTCAGGTATCTTAAGAGGTCCAGTCTTATTTTGACCATACCCATCGGAAAGGGAAGAGGTCCCCTAGAAGGGTTAGGTCCATAGTTTGGGTCCAGAAGACGTAACGTCCGTCTAAGAAATGGTCGACTCGACGTTCCCTTCGGGGACTATATATATTTCGGGGACTATATATATTTCATACATTAAATACCAATAGTACTTAGAGTTCTGTTATTAGTCATAAATGAGTAAGTAATGTTGTTTTTATAATATGGGTAATAGTGTAAATAAAGATGTCTACTTGGTTTTTTTTGGGAGTCACCCTATACACTCTAAGTTTGAGGGTAAAATGTAATCCGTTTTCTTTTTTTTTTTTTCTTTTCTTTTTCTCTCTCTCTCTCTCTTTGTAAATAGTAATGTTTGACACCTTTTAAGAATTACTTTACCCTCATGGTCTGATGGAATGACCAGATGACTCTAGGGACATACACCCAGTTCTTCGTTTTCAGTCGTAACCTATACCTTATTGACTGACCAAATTTTGACCCTTTCTTCATACTGTTCCGACATATAACAGTGAGACGAATAAATTGAAGATACGTCTCATGTAGTGCGTCCTACGACCCCACCTACTTAATGTTCGACCTTAGTTCTAACGACCCTCTTTATAGTTGTCAGAATCTATACGTCTACTATAAGAGATTACCGTCTTTTCCTTTTCCTTGACTTCTCGGAGAACTACTCCTACTTTCTCCTCTCACTTTTTCGACCGAATTTTGAGTTGTAAGTTTTTTTGCTTCTAGTACCGTAGACCAGGGTAGTGTACCGTTGGTCTACTCCTTTTTTTCCTTCGTCACTGTATAAAATAAAAGAACCGGAGGTTTTATTGAGACCTATCACTGTCATCGGTACTGTAATTTTCTACGAACGAGGAACCTTCCTTTCGATACTGTTTGAACCTGTTGGATAAGTTTTCGTCTCTGTAGTAAAACGGTTACTTCCAGGAATATAAGTTTCAATACTAAAAGGTCATCAGTACATATCTACAACTCTCAACCTGATACTTTTTTCCAACTCACGGTTTCATAACTACAGAAACTTAACACCACGACCTCTTCTGAGAACTCTCAGGGAATCTGACATTCTAGTTTGGTCAGTTAGGATTTTCTTGAGTTGGGACTTATGAGTAACCTTCTTAACCATTACTTCGACTTCCAGACTATGAAACCGGTGGACTATACACCTCGGTTGAATAACCTTTTCTGGGATTACCCTTTCTAAGTTCCGTTTTCCTCTTCCCCCGTCGTCTCCTATTCTACCAATCTATCGTAGTGACTGAGTTACCTTTATTTAGACTCGTTTGAGGTATCACCTTTTGTCTCATCGAACTGAACGACGTCAGGTACCCCGATGTTTCACAGTCTGTGTTGAATCGCTAACTTTTTGTTGTTTTTCTTCTAAATAATGGAGAAGGTTCTAGTGTTTAGATAAGTTTTAAATATGTCAAATTTACGTGTCATACGTCGTGACCAATATACGATTCATAATAATTTCTCTAAGGGACCATAAATTTATTAAATTAGTGAAAGGTTAAACCTAAATTATAGAAATAATTTAACTAAGATTACAAATGGAGAATTTATGTTAACACCAAACGAGACGGACTAATTTCGATCAGTTTTTGTGTTAGGACTCTACAAGATTTCTACAACTACAAAACGTTATTACCCCTGTTCAATTCACGCATGTTTAGTATAAAACCTTTTAAAGGTGAGAAAAAAATACTGAATACACAAAGACCTAGTGAGGTAAAATTGTACCTTATAAGTAGAGTATATTTAAGAACGGGGTCTAGGGGGTAATGGACAAATCAAACAAAATGACAGATAAATCTGTTAGTCTTCTTTTGTGTGTGTGTATAAACTGTATCCACTTAGATGTTTTCACAACTTATCTAAAACGGATCTAAAGTCTCTTATTGTGAGATGAGTAGACAAGTCGAAAGTACTTTCCTTCGACTAGAATTATAGTAATTTGACGTCTCGTCCTACCTCCTGTCCGAGGGACCACCACACCTCTTGTCGAACTCTACGCATTCTCGAACCCCTACTATCGTTCCTCTCACGGTGGAGACCTTCTCAATTTTGACTCTGTGTAGGGATGTTTACATACAGTTAACAAAGAAAGGGAAGATGAATCGTTATACAAAAAGATAGTTTTGAAGAATATCCCTCTTTCTCTCGTAATCTTTAATTTTCTATAAATCTTGTCTCCTTAAACAATAGTGGTTCGATTTTATATAATAAGTAAATGAATTTCTTATAAATCTAAACTTTATATCACATTCTATTACCAATCCACACGTTCGAAAACACAGTTTTCCGGATCTAAACTTGAAACCAAGATGGTGTTTGATTAACACAGTAGAACCCCCGGTCTATGAATTAAAAACGGAGTTCAAAATTAAATGACCAAATCAGTGATTCAGTACGAACTAAGAACACTGGGGTACCTGACATCGGACGGTCCGACGAGACAGGTACCCTAAGAGGTCCGTTCTTATGACCTCACCCAACGGTAAAGGAAGGGGTCCCCTTAGAAGGGTTGGGTCTTTAGTTTAGGTCCAGAGGACGTAACGTCTGTCTAAGAAATAGCTGACTCGATACTCCCTTCGGGGGATTGAACGTTTCAACATTGTTATTATAGTCTCTAGATTAATTTAATAAAATTTCTAATTTTATTAAGTAGATTCCTGGAATTTTGTGAGACCGTATATCGTCCGGGGAGATTTTCAATTGATAACAGTAACGACGATAACCATTATTATTACAATAAAATTTTATATGTAACACAAGATCGACGATTCCACTATCAAAACTTGTCTCTAGATATGTTTAACGTTGACACGTTTATGAGAGGTGACAATGACTACCCTATAAGATTACTCTTTGTTATGGTATAAGACTTTACTGTATCCTTTTATTAGAGGTCCACTGAAACGTAGTTTGGGTAAACGACGTACGTCGATGCTTCCATTTACCATCCCACAGTTTCACCTGGAGAGTAGTCGTAAAGATAAGATATCCGGATTCCCAGGTGTCTACACTCGTTATATCCCAAGGACCTTCCGAATCCGTAGTACTTATCCAGGGATTAAAGACTAAGTTAGAGAAATTTCTCGTTCTTGGAGAAATCTTCCATATACACACTTACAATCTCAGTCTTTCCGGACTCAAGAGGGACACCGAAATAGAATGTTATTCACACACTTGACCTTGTTTAATAATTTGGAGATACTCTGTATCTGTGTTTCACCTCTACTGTGTTGTATGTTCGGTCCGTCTATTATTGATTTTTCCTACTACATATAATCTGTATCATCGAATGTCCAATAATCCGAAATCGTTCAATCGATAAAAATATAATAGTATAGATTTGAAATTTAACCTTTTAGTTCGTATTTAAATAGAAAAAAAAAATTTTTTTCGATTGAAAGCATATACACATGTATACATACATAAAAGTATAAATCCATTTTGGGGACCCACATACAAGGGTCTCTATTACCCATTTTGTTTTGGCAAAAATGAACTCTTCGGGAAATTTAGACATTCCATCTGGTCTCGTCTAAGAATTCAGGAGAATAACTTAATTGTCTGGTAGAAAGAGTCGAAAATCTAGTGAAAAGAATTGTATCTGGTGTTAGGTTTATAAATATGACTGGGGAGATTTAGTACCCCGAAGGGTCCACCACGATTACCGGGATCAACAGGGTCCCTATATCTTCGACAGACAGTCACTTCCTATGTGCTCTCTGTACCCAAGTTAGGGAGCCAGTCCTTCTAGGGGACCTCCTCCCGCACCGTTGGGTGAGGTCATAAGAACGGACCTCTTAGGGTACCTGTCTCGTCGGACCTCCCGATGTCAGGTGTCCCAGTGGTTCTTAGACTGTCCTGACTTCACTGATTGGTGTGTGTGTGTCACTTCATATTTGGTTGACACCAATAAGACTTTGAACCAAGTAGTGAAAGGGTAAAGAAAAAGTCGAGTGAGGGTCCGTGAATTACGATAATCCGTTTTCATACGATACCTACCGTAACGTGGACCATACCGCCCACGAGAGTCCACCTCTTCGTCTACATATTACCTGGATAAACTTTTACGATGTAATCTCTTTATCGAGATGTTTGTTTTAATCACTCTATTACGACTCCTGAGAAGAAGGAAGACAAGGAAAGATTAAGTAGTAGGTCTTTTTCCTTAACGGTCCATTTGGTACCTCCTCGTGTTAATTCCACCTTCCGTTTCACTTCCGCAAAATATCGTCGACCGTAGGGAACTTTAAAGTGTCCCTCTCTCTTACGTTTGATTCCATTAGCCGAGTATACAGGTGCGTCTCACTCAGTAAATCAGTCGCATACCTTGCAAAGTCCAACAGGGTCCCTATATCTGTTCCTTGATTGATAACCGAGTCGTTCTCGAGTCTACTCTCCAGATTAAACATACCATGTTTCCCCTCCGAACAAAGTATCTGAGGTCATTAACGAATTTTGAGTTTTCTCTGGTTCATTTCCAGTTTTTCCACAGGATTGTTGGTCGTCTATATATATCACTCTGTGTCCCTTCTGTCCTTGTATGGTCACTTGTTTTCAAGTTTCCGATAACAACCGAGAAAACACTTTTTACCAACCTACGCCAGTACCTGTTTTCATAGTAGTAATCTCGGTGGAAAATTCATTTCAGACCGTGGTCGAGCACGTAGTCGTATACTCAGAATTAAAATGAGATCACTGACCGAGACACGTCTTTACAGAATCCTATTGCGAGAACGGAAGTTTCTTGAACTACTTCTCGATCACTTCCTCTCCACATTATGAGACTCAAGATTTTCACGATACAAAGTTTAAGGTGAGGTCTTTCCTCTCATACATTTCCTGGTACCCCCGAAGGGTCCATCGTGATTACCAGTTCTTAGGTAACGGTTATTTCCTCTATATTGTGTACGTTCAAGGTAGGGACCCAGTCCTTCTAGGGGACCTCTTCCCTTAGCGATGGACGAGGTCATAAGAATGGAATTTTGGGGTACCTGTCTCCTCGGACCATCCGATATCCGGTACCCCAACGGTTTTCAACCCGTGTTGATTCGTGTGTGTGTGTGCTGGTACTCCTACTAAGATCACAAGAGTAACAATCGATAAAGTCTTATGTCACAACCTTTATACCATATCGTACACAAATTTATCCGTCTGTCTACTTCATAAGATTAAAAATCGAGACTCTGGACTTTCGATGGTAGTAACCTGTACCCCCCACCGTCTCAGGGAGGATTTAGTCTCCTACCCCACCTCTTCAAATTAATCAAAGAATCAAAGAGTGAAGATTTTACTTCCATTGTCACCCTGACAGGAGTCTCGTAACGAATATATATTTTATTAATTAAATACATTCCCTTAAATTTTATAGACCAGTAATAACTCTCGAACTATTTACGATCAATAGTAACTATAATAGTAATAAGAAGAATATTAATCGTGTCTTCACTTCTTATTCTTGGAACAGGATTTTTTCAAGGGGTAGACGAGTTTCAAATTTTATTTCTGGAACTGAGACGAGTCAAAGGGTAAGTCACAACGAGAGGACCCTTTTAATGATAACTATATTGTATATTCACGCACTCTTAGTCGTCTACTTCAAGAAGTCTGATACGTTTAGTATCACAAAAGAAATGATGGTTATAATCAGTAAATAACGAATTTTGTTCATAAACAAATAATTAAATCACGACAAGAATTCGTAAAGATATTGTATAACTGGACAACAGGAGACGAGGCGTGGAAGTTTAGGATACGATAGTCTCTACAATCAAAACGGTTTTACTAAGGGGTCTTAAAAGCCCACCGAATTCAAGTTGTTTCTAGGCAGATCACTTCCGATACCAAAAAGGTCACCAGTACGTACCTACACTCTCAACCTGACACTTCTTTCGACTCGTGGTTTCTTAACTATGAAAACTTGACACTACAACCTCTTCTGAGAACTCTCGGGGAACCTGACGTTCCTCTAGGTTGGTCAGGTAAGACTTCCTCTACTCGGGACCCTAAAGAAACCTTCCTTACTACGATTTCGACTTTGAGGTCACGAAACCGGTGGGATACACTTCTCAACTGAGTAACCTTTTCTGAAACTACGACCCTCCCTAACCCCCGTCCTCCTCTTCCCCCGCTGTCTCCTACTCTACCGACCTACCGTAGTGGCTGAGTTTCTTACACTCAAACTCACTTGAGGCCCTCTACCACTACCTGTCCCTCCGGACCGCACGACATTGAGTACCCCAGAGTTTCTCAGCCTGTGCTGACTCACTGACTTGACTTGACTTCAGGATGAGACACTCCGTTAACTTATAAAGACTCGATACTGTAAACGTATTTATAAGATTACAACTTATTTGTATAAAGATACGGAACAGAAAGAAGTAAGATTCTCAATTTACAGAGGTAAACGTAATCGTTCAGGTTCATAGATAGACTTCTGACAAAAGGAATGCGACTTACGTCAATTCCTGTCGGGTTCTGAATATAATATGTTAAGAAGACAATGAGTAGTCGGTACCTACCTGGTCTGATTGGGACCGAGTCTTCGTTTCTATTAATAAGAGAAAGTTTCGGGAATAGTTCACGGTGACGACTTTTTTGCCCACTCGTTATTCGTCAGAAGACTATATGTTTCCTTAATAGAATGATTTTCCTCTTATAAAAGGATCTGAAGAGGAATTTACATTAAACTTATTTGTAAATATTGTTAATCTACTTATTATAGTGTAGTACTTTTGATATAATCGATTATGATACTAATGATGATGACGACGACGACGACGACGATGATGATGGTGGTCAATTATAATTACTCGTGGACGATATATATATATATATATACGGTCTATACTAGAATTCTGGAATGTCCCATTAAATAAAAGGAGGACTTTCATAAATAGTCGGTGACTCATTGTAAAGATCGGAAAAGAAAGGACCATATCTCTACAACCTCCGAAGTGTCACTCTAAACTCTTTCATGTATTTGGGAACAAGACTCATTGATACATTTATTTTGGAGAGATTATTGAACTTAGTTTGATTTTACACTCTTGTTTCACTTTTGAAGTGAAATTCAGTGACTCTTGACCCTTCACAAACACTACTGTCTTCTTACATTGAACTGATTGAGTCACGTCAATCACGATCTTTTCGTAATTCAAAGATAAAAAGTCAATATCTATAAGAAAAGACACGAGACACTATGTCTTGGACTCCGTTCTGAAATTTTTTTACTAAATAAAAACACGTTTTCCCCGCACTTAAATATAAGATGTCCACGAACGTTTGTATTCATTTAGAAGATTTACTAAGTGTTTCCCTACAGTCAGAACAGTAATCGTTATAGTATGTACACTCGTACGTACAGACATGTGTGTATATGTGTTCGTGTCAAGTTACAAACGTCACATACTCACTGTAGATTTGTTATACACAGGAAGACCTTTTTGGTGTCTCGGAAACGTATTTAAACCGCTACTTAACGGACACTGAGTCCCGAAGTGGTTTCGGAAAGGACTTTGTAAATTATAACGTTTCTCTATTACGTGAACAACAGGAAACCAACTGTCTCGCAATAAAAACAGTAGTCGGTGTAGTAGTCTTTCGTCGTAAAGATCTAGTATAAAAGTATTTAGGGATGTCTTTTCGAAACTGATTTAACTTCAAATTACAAATTCAAAAAACTCCCAGTTACATTCTTTACAAATAAACTTGTAGACAGAAAATACTTAGGGATCAAGTCCTGTACCCTCTTCCGTTACCGTTGGGTGAGGTCATGAGAACGGACCTTTTAGGGTACCTACCTCCTCGGACCACCCGACGTCAGGTACCCCAGCGATCCTCAGTCCGTGTTGACTCGCTGAAGTGAAAGTGAAAAGTGAAAGTACGTAACCTCTTCCTTTACCGTTGGGTGAGGTCACAAGAACGGACCTCTTAGGATCCCTGTCTCCTCGGACCACCCTACGGCAGATACCCAAGCGTGTCTCTGCCTGTACTGACTTCACTGAATCGTCGTCGTCCTCGTCGTCCAATCCTGTAGTAAATAACACAATAGTTAACAATGAGTTTATCACTTGTTCGTGTTATTTAAAGAAAAATTTTAAATTTCGGACTATCGGAAAAAAGGAGAGAGACTTCTTTAAAGATACAACGAATAGTAGTTACGTTTGATATAATATGTCAATGAATAAATAAAGGTCAAATTATATGAGTCGATCTCGGTAAAGGAGTCTTCGAAGCATTATGTAAAAAAACAACAAAAGAATTTTTTATAAGAAATACCAGATTTAAAATCGTAAATTAAGAATATATAAAGAACTAAATACTTTATTCATTTCAAAAAGTCTTCGTATCAAGTATCAAGTCAGCGAGTCAGTACAGGTTGAGACGCTGGGGTACTTAGTGTCGTGTGGTCCAGAGGGACAGGTAGTGGTTGAGGACCTCAAGTGAGTCTGAGTGCAGGTAAATCAGTCACTACGGTAGGTCGGTAGAGTAGGAGACAGCAGGGGAAGAGGAGGACGGGGGTTAGGGAGGGTTGTAGTCTCAGAAAAGGTTACTCAGTTGAGAAGCGTACTCCACCGGTTTCATGACCTCAAAGTCGAAATCGTAGTAAGGAAGGTTTCTTTAGGGTCCCGAGTAGAGGAAGTCTTACCTGACCAACCTAGAGGAACGTCAGGTTCCCTGAGAGTCCTCAGAAGAGGTTGTAGTGTCAAGTTTTCGTAGTTAAGAAGTCGCGAGTCGGAAGAAGTGTCGGGTTGAGAGTGTAGGTATGTACTGGAGACCTTTTTGGTATCGGAACTGATCTACCTGGAATCAGCCGTTTCATTACAGAGACGAAAACTTATACGATAGATCCAACCAGTATTGAAAAGAAGGTTCCTCATTCGTAGAAAATTAAAGTAGCGACGTTAGTGGTAGACGTTACTGAAACCTCGGGGGGGTTTTATTTGAAGACTGTAACAAAGGTGACAAAGGGGTAGATAAAGAGTACTTCACTACCCTGGCCCACGGTACTAGAAGTAAAAGACTTATAAATCAAAAACTACGAAAATCGACACCACAACCTCTTCTGATGACTCTCAGAGAACCTGACGTTCCTCTAGGTTGGTCAGATAAGATTTCCTCTAGTCGGGACCCTAAAGAAACCTTCCTTACTACGATTTCGACTTTGAGGTCATGAAACCGGTGGAGTACGTTTCTCAACTGAGTAACCTTTTCTGAGACTACGACGCTCCCTAGCCCACGTCCTCCTCTTCTCCTGCTGTCTCCTACTCTACCGACCTACCGTAGTGACTGAGCTACCCACACTTAGACTCATTTGAGACCCTCAACCGCTACCTGTCCCTCCGGACCGCACGACGCTAAGTACCCCAGCGTTGCTCTGTGCTGACGTGCTGACTTGACTTGACTTGACTTCGGTTGAAAAAGTGAGAGGAGAAAGTGAAAGTAGTTCTCCGAAAAATCAAGGAGAAGTGAAAGACGGTATTCCCACCACAGTAGACGTATAGACTCCAATAACTATAAAGAGGGCCGTTAGAACTAAGGTCGAACACAAAGAAGGTCGGGTCGCAAAGAGTACTACATGAGACGTATCTTCAATTTATTCGTCCCACTGTTATATGTCGGAACTGCATGAGGAAAAGGATAAACCTTGGTCAGACAACGAGGTACAGGTCAAGTTCGTACTCCTAAGTGTTTATCTTAAACACTTAATCGCAAAGGATTTTAATTGGAAAAAAAGAAAAAACGGACAGAAAAGAAAGGTTGACTTAAGAAACTCTCGAAACCTAATAACTGACTGGAGGTATAACAAAGTCCCGTCGTTGCACTCTTATTTACATATAAGATATAAATGTTCACGTTTCCCTGTGTTTCTCGAGACATTGGACTCCGACCTACGTGTAAAAGAGAGGGTAGTGAATGATTGGTACACTGTAAACGTTCAAATGAAAATCGTAACAACTCTTTTATTCTCTTATATATGTTTACACAGTCATTCTCACCACAGAAGTCGTTTAAGAGGGTAGTGGAGAAAAGAAAAAGATCTCTTTCACTGTCATTTCCTGTGTCGCTGCGATAGTACACAGAAGTATCATCCATGGATGTCCCTCGAACTTTCCTTAAATACGTCAACCAAATGACTTCCAGACAAAAGTCCTTTTCCCATCCTTTCTTTCTCCTTATCCCACACACTCCCACCTTGTTTTATTCTTGTACTGATCAGAGTTGGTCTCCGGACGAAACCGTACTGACGTATCACTCGACACTTTGACGTATCGTTTTGACTGAGGTGGAACTATGCTCCTCTGGCCGGAAAACAAAGGAGAAGAGTTCAGTCAGTGACCGAGATCTGAAGGTCCGTACCTCCGTACCCCCTTGTATTGGTGGGTCTGTGTCACTAAGGACAAACCGACTCTTGTTAATAGGTCTCTCCCCTCTTCGACACTCGACAGTCATCGGTCGTGAACACGTCCACCTTCTACCCTTTTACTGGTGTCTTCCCCTAAGATCGTCTTTATTACCGTAGTCATCGTTGTGATAGTCAAAAGAGAATATAAAATGGAAGGGTATCTGGTTATCAGGAGTGGGTCTCTGTTAAAACGTAAACCGTCTCAGACTTCTGTAAAAACGAATAGTGTTGACTCACTCCCCCACATCCACCCACGACCGTAGATGACCCGTCTCACGGTCCTATGACGATTTACAAAGTGTTACGTGTCCTGTTAGGGGGTCTTTTTTATTAACGACAACAAATCAACGAATCAGTACAGGAAAAGAAAACGTTGGGGTACCTGACATCGGTCGACCCGTGGAGAGAGGTACCCTAAGAGGTCCGTTCTTATAACGTCACCCAACGGTGAATAGGTCCCCTAGAAAGGTCGGGTCACTAACTTGAGCTCCGAAGACGTAACCGTCCGTCTAAGAAATGGGGACTCGGTGGTCCCTTTAGGATCTTATTTATTAATAGGTCTGGGTTTAGGGTTTACGGTTTTCACGGTTTGTTCTTTAGGATCTTATTAGTCTTTGTATCTTCAGTTATACATTATAAATGGTGATTGTTAATAACTAAATGATAATCATAATTATAATAAGTCTGAAACCATTAGTTTTCCCCTTTGACACCCCAACATAACTAAAACTTGTGTATATGTGTTTGTGTAGGAGTGTCCTTGAAAAAGACCTATATTGATGATAATGAAGTATTAGATATTGTTATTCGTGTTTAAGTTCGTACTCTACTCAGTCTGAATTTACCGACGAAGGTGTTTACGGTAGGTGTGACGGAACACACCAAAAACGAAAAAAAAAAAAAAAAAGAAAGCGTAGAGAAAGTCAAAACAGAAACAGATAGAGAAAGACGGGTACGGAAATACCCAAAACTGTGGTTATGAAACAACAGGATCTTAGAAAACGAGGAACCTAAAAAGAGGGGTAAGAGGAGCGGAAAAAAAAAAGGGACGTGAAAAAAGAGAGACCAAACGTCTACTTGAGTCCTACTTGACTTGTAGTCCCACAAACGTAGGTCAAGACAAGAAAAGGAAGTCGACGTGAAACAGATTACCCCTCAAACCGTGGTAGGATCTCGACGGTGTAGGTAGTACGCGTGAAAGTTCAGGAGAGAAGGGTGGAGGAACTTCAAGACACAAAGTCCAACAAATCGTGTTTTCTCTTTAGTACTTAAGGGAGAGCAGAAGAGATTCCTCACAATTGTTAATTGTTTGATTAAAAAAAAAGGGGATTTAGTCTTTATCAGAAAAGGGAATTCAAAATATAACAAGTTTATAAAAGGAAAAATTGTTATAGATTGATAGACTGTATGTCATTCTTGTACCTTTATTAAAACTCTTCATTTAAATTGTTATTTCTGAGAGTGTAGTGTACATATAAAAAGAAAGAAAGGGGTGAGATAAAGAGAAGGGCAACGGAGGACAATCGAAGAGTACAATTTCCACTTCCACTTTTCACACAAGACTAATCCGAAAGATTTCTTATACCCTAGTAATTTAATAATAAAAATATTTCTTATGAGACAAGATCAGTTACAAAAGATGTAGAAAGTTAATTTTGATAAGAAATAGAGAACTGTAGGTGTCGTTGATAGGGTCGACTCATAAGTTTCTGGTGGAGGACAGTAAGACCGTGACTGGGGTGACCCTACGACTTCTCGAATGAAAGTCATCACTACCTCATTTTTTGTATTCAATCTAAGATCAGGACTGAGACAACAATCTATGGTAGTACGTGACTCTGTTCAGTAACTATCAAGAACTGGATAAAATAGCAAACATTTTAACTAAACTTAACCCATGAATATTGTACTTATCTAATAAAGATTCTAAGGAAGTTCACGATAATGTACATAGACCTACGTAAACCTTATGTGTTTGGTTCTTTATATGTTGGTTCTTTTATATTGGAAAGACTATAGTCGAGTCGATTTGTGGTTCTCTTAAAGTATCAGGTGCAATGATGTTACGTTCCCTTTTTCTTTTTCTTTCTCTTTTGTTGTTGGGGTATAGGAAAAATCCAAAATTTTATATAAGAAAACCCTTAGACCCTAACTGTCCAATATGACACGACACGATTCAACGGAGTTAATGCAACCTGAGAAACACTGGGGTACCTGACCTCGGGTGGTCCGAGGAGATCGGTACCCTAAGAGGTCCGTTCTTATAACCTCACCCAACAGTGCGGGAGGAGGTCCCCTAGTAGGGTTGGGTCCCTAGCTTGGATACGAAGAACACATAACATCCGTTTAAGGAATGACCCCTTCTGGAACCGTACATTTTGACCATATAAATTCAATCTATTGGTTATTCCTGGATGACATATTACGTCCCTTATACCGAATTATAAGACATTATTGGATTTACCCTTTTATTAAAAATTTTTATCTATGTATATAAACATATACATACTGACTTTTAAATTTTTTTTTTTCGGAAACTCAATGACTACCAACACCAAATCAGTGATTCTACACAAGCTGAGAACGCTGGGGTACCTGATATCGGACGGTCCGAGGAGACAGGTACCTTAAGAGGTCCGTTCTTATGACCTCACCCAACGGTAAATAAAGAGGTCCCCTAGAAGGACTGGGTCCTTAACTTAGGTCTAGACGTAACGTCTGTCTAAGAAATGACTGACTCGATGTTCCCTTCGGGTGGTTAACTAAATTGAGAGTCCTTAAACCCCTCAAACGTCAAACAAAAATTACGATCTATCCGTTTACCTTCATTATCTGGAATCCTCCGAAGGGAAATCCAGAATATGAATCACTGATTTGATGGTTTAGATAACCGTCACAGAAGAAGGAAGAGTAATGTAAAAGAACGGAAAGAGGAATATGGAGAGACGAAGAAGTAAAGAAAATAGAGAGGAGTAAGGTGAAGTATGTAGAGGATTAGGAAAAAATTTTAGAGATTTAGGAATTCAACCAAAAGGTTTAGAGAAGTAAAAAGGTTAAAAGAACTACTGATGGTTTCTGACGTCACCCAAGTCTTTCGAGGAATTGATTGAGGGAATTACAGAATTGTACCATTCGTGTAATTGGATGATTCACTAAGACTTACATGAAGTAACGGTCCCAAGACATCCGGGATCACGAGAAAGCCAGTTTTTTACATAACAACGAGAAGGAATGGTAAGGATCAACTTACGTGTATCAGGGCACTAAAGTCGATTTCAATTTAACGAGAACAAACCGTTTAAAAAGGTAGAACGACTGGAAAGGAGGGACTGACTAATCAAAATAATAAATAGGTTAAAAATTTTGACACAGAAACCGTGTGGACGGAGACCCATCTCTCGTGTTAATTTGTGTAATTCCCTTTACGTGTTTTGTACCATTAATACATTAATTAGTCAAGATCCATTATATTGTTTAACGATCGGATCTTCGTATTGTGAATCTCTTTCCCATTAAAATTCTTAAATTTTAGTAAAATTAATAATCTGAAAAAGAAAACTTAAAAGGTATGTATATATATGTACATATAAACACGATCCTATACTTCCATAAATAAAGAAGTATCGTTCTGAGGAAAGTGTTTCATTTTGTCGAAGGGGGGAACCGTGGTATGAACTCCTGTGATCTCTTTGTTGACTACCTCTTAAATACCCTTACGGGAATCCATTGGATTCATGTAAAATTAGAAGAATCTCAATATAAATATTACATAAGGATCAATCATGTAATTATTTAGTTTCTTCGATATCTTTTACTAGGCGTTGGTATATAAATTAATGTACCAAAGTAACACAAAACGATAGTAAAAAAAAAGTCAATTCGAAAATATATGAGGGAGAAAAATACACTCTCTCCTATCGGTAACCTTTCGGTGTGGTCGAAGTAAAAGTACACTGACTTCCTATGTTACTTCGATAGTCAAAGGTATTAGGTGTATTACAGGACTTCGAGTCGAGACCGTCTTTTTACAGATCGTATGTAGTCCATCATATAGACTAATGATCGAGTTTGTGACGACCTTTTGGATCATATTCAATGGTAGAAAAGAGAGAGTGACGTATGAGTCATAAGTCAGGTGATACCGGATTCAAAACGAAAGTAGAATAACGTAGACAAAATCTTTTCTTTTCTATAGAATATTTGCACTTTCGGTCATACGTGAAATTCCAAGTCAATTGAACTTAATAGACACAAGCATCTGTAACTGATGACATAGTAGTTCGTGACTTTTTGTAAGTACCTGAAATTTCCTTTCTAATATAATTTTTGTCCATTAATCTTTTGTATGCTTATAACGACACAAAAACCAGTAGTGTGTCCCATACCATATATTAACCATCAACAATGAGTCATAGAAAAGAGAACCGTACCTTTGTTTTGAGACTAAATCAACCTCCTTCGTTACACGGATCTAATTTTGTGTGTCTTTGTTTGTTTAAAATGTTAAACGTTACAGGAAACGTCAAGGTGTATCGGTACATTGATTTTACAACGGTTATTATATCTTCACTTCCGTAAACCTTCTCTGAATTTTTTTTTTTCTACATTTTTTACAAACGAAGACAAAGAGAAGTAAAAATAGCAGACCTTATATTTACGGTCTCAATCTCTTCTGTATAAAACTAGAACTATTTTTACTTTCGGTCTTGGGTTCATATTATTGCATCTTTCTGGATTCACGAGTTAAGGGACTACTGAGACTTTAATTGTAAACCCTGGCGGGTAAGACTAAAAAACAAACAAACACAAAAATTACCTCTATCATTTTAGGGTTTAGGAAATTTGACGGTGTTGGTTTAGAGACATAGACTATGCCCGTGTGGTCTTAGTGTTCAACTCCTTTTTGTAAGAAAGACCTAGAAACAGAGTCGATACAAACCACAATGAGTCGTATGAAGGTGACTGACTAAATAGGAAGTATGGAGAGAGGAGTCAAGGTCTCGGTATACGGGTTGAAGAGGATCTGAAAACAGAAGACTATAGAGAATGAGTGAATACTGATTCAGTGAATACTGATTTCTGACTTACTCGACGGAATGGGAAGGACCAGACGAGAAAAAAGATATATATCAAAAACCGATTACTACTGTGAAAATTGATTCTTTTGATGGTTTAGAATTTTCTAACCCCCATTCAGAATTAAGAAGGATGAAGTAGGAACTATGAGTTATCTAATGACTAACATTAGTAAAGACGGAGTCTTAAAAAAGAACGTTCCTTTTTGAAAGAGGTGAAAGTGATTATAACGGAATTAAGTTCAAGAGTGACAATTACTATAACTTCATAAAAAAATTTTAGACTTATTAGAAGATAGAAGGTCAAGGAGTAGGAAGGTAGATAGTGGTGGAATAGTCTTATTTCTACACCGTATGTGTGTGTGTGTGTGTGTGTCGTTACAATGAGTAGTCATGTTTTATTACTTTACGACAGTAAACGTTTTTGTACTTACCTGGTTCTTCCCGTAATACGAATCACTTTATTCAGTCTATCTCTTCCGTTTAAGACATACTATAATGAATACACATCTTTAGATTTTTTTTTTTTTTTTCTTATTTATATCGTATTTCTTTATCTGGACATTTCTGGTTTGATCTCCAATGGTGACCCCTCTCACTTCCCCATCCTCGTTCTACCCCATTCCGTAATTCTCCATGTTTGATGACACCTATTTTAATTATTTTGAGTTCTTCGAAGGGTCCCATTATCTTTATTTTGGTTTTTATTCGTTTACCCTGGATTAGTTTGTAGGTTCTAAAACATGTCGTTTCCTTTACTATTTTTTCTGTTGGATACCTTACCCTCTTTTATAAACGATTACTACTTTGGTTTTAACAAATTAAAGGTTTTATATGTTTGTCAAGTATGTTGTATTTTTGTTTGTTGGATTAGTTTTTTACCCGTCTTCTGGATTTTGTGTAAAGAGGTTTCTTCTGTGTTTCTACCTGTCATCCGTGTCCTTTTTTACGAGTCACAGTGATTAATAATCTCTTTACGTCTAATCTTACTGCGAATTACTGTGAAATAATTCTTCAGATGTTTATGGTTACGACCTCTCCTATACCTTTCTTCCTTTGGGAAGATGTGACAACCCTTATATTTGACCATATCAGTGATACCTTTTGCCAGACCGCCAAGAAGTCTTTTGATTTTTGTCTTCATGGAATACTAGGTCATTAGGATAATGACCGGTATATGGACCTGTTTTGACTTTGAGTTTTGTGTACGTGGCGTTACAAGTGACTTCGTGATAAAGTAACTCAATGAATCAATATGTCTCAGTCAGTCAGTCAAGTCAGCGAATCAGCACAGGCTGAGAAACGCTGGGGTACTTAGCGTCGTGGGGTCCGGAGGGACAGGTAGTGGTTGAGAGCCTCAAGTGGGTCTGAGTACAGGTAGCTCAGTCACTACGGTAGGTCGATAGAGTAGGAGACAGTAGGGGAAGAGGAAGACGGGGGTTAGGGAGGGTCGTAGTCTCAGAAAAGGTTACTCCATGTTTTAATATTTAGTTGATACGGAGTCAACTTTTTTACGTTCTTAATAAAACGTCGTGTACCTTTATATTAATGAGATATGTTTGAAATTTATCTCATATTAGATATTCTTGTAACTTGGTTATACAATGTGTGGACTTTACTTATATTATAACATTTAGTCGATATGAAATTATCTTTTATTTTCCAATCGTCAATAAAAAATTTTTCTATCGAAGTTAATTATGTACATAAACAAATATAGGTAGAGTTTGAAGTCGAAAAAGTTAATAAGAGTCAACGGATATGTTATTTCAATTTTACAATAATCATTAGGACTTTGTCGGAGTCAAAGAAAATTTCGAGAAGATAAAGGGTAGGGAGTATTGTATACGGTTGTCATGGTTCATGTTAACAAAGATTAGTCAAATCTAACAAACGATAAAGGTGCATTTTGGAGTAGAAAGGGATAAAGATAGAAATATGAAGTCGACAAGATAGATGGAGTTTAGGAACAGGAGAGGACAGGAGTATTTATGTGTCAACCAAATAAAAAACGGACAAAGAAAACGAAAAATGGATAATTACTTCCTAGTTTAATCTCAACTTGGTGAAAAACCTCGACAGAGAACAAGTGAGTGGTGTAGTCACCTTAATTAATAAGGAAGTGGAGAATGGTGAAAGTGAAAGTGGAGAATGGTACACGAAAACACATAAATTGGTAGAACACCACACAATGTAGAAACGTATAAATCCACACAGAATATAAGGGACTATCAAGTCAACCATTTCTTAGACGGACGTTTCGTCCTCTGGGGCTAAACTAAGGACCCAACCTTCTAGACGACTTTTTCACTATCCGACACCAGTACACACCATACCTACACTCTCAACCTGACACTTCTTCCGACTCGTGGCTTCTTAACTACGAAAACTTGACACCACAACCTCTTCTGAGAACTCCCAGGGAACCTGACGTTCCTCTAGGTTGGTCAGGTAGGACTTCCTCTAGTTGGGACCCTAAAGAAACCTTCCTTACTACGATTTCGACTTCGAGGTCATGAAACCGGTGGAGTACGCTTCTTGACTGAATAACCTTTTCTGAGACTACGACCCTCTCTAACCCCCGTCCTCCTCTTCCCCTGCTGGGTCCTACTCTACCGACCTACCGTAGTGCCTGAGCTACCTGCACTCAGACTCACTTGAGGCCCTCTACCACTACCTGTCCCTCCGGACCACACGACGCTAAGTACCCCAGCGTTTCTCAGTCTGTGTTGACTCGCTGACTTGACTTGACTTGACTTGAGGTTGAGGTCATAACAACCCGAAGGGAACACCGAGTCGACCATTTCTCAGACGAATGTTACACACTAATATTACACCCTCTGGACCCAAGTTAGGGACCCAACCATTCTCGGGGACCCCCTTCCCTTTCCGATGGATGAGGTCATAAGACCGGATCTCTTAATGTATCTGACATCAGGTACCCCAGTGTTTCTCAGTCTGTGCTGAGTCGGTGAAAGTGAAAGTGATACATGAAATTAAAACGTGCAAACTAGTAGAATTTCCTCCTACTATATATAAGTAGAAACGTAGAGCACTACAAGAGTCTACGGCCCATGACTCTTCTACGAGTTAAGTAACGACCCCAAAACCTGTTTGATGTGAAACCACAGGAATCTTTACTTTGCACGTTGAAGTCCTATTTACGAACTTTATGTGTATTCTTGGTAAGCTTTTGTTTAAATTAATTTATCTGATAATACTCTTACTAAATTTTACGAAATACAATACTTGAATGAAAAAAATAGGATTAGACATATGAGGTCTAGGTCTTATGTGACACATAAATGAGATCTTTACATAAGATATATGAAGTCATTATGTGAACAATTGGTTTATATAAACAATTTTCATTACAAAGTATTTGGACTAAAACCTTACGTTTGAAACTTCCCATATCAAAACTTATGGTTTAAAGACAGTGAAAATTACCCAAAGGGACGAATCTCAGTACGAATAATGAAAAGTTTTCTGTAGTTTCCTTTTGTTACTGAATCTAATCCTGACGAGTTAAATTTCTTCTTTCTTCTGTTCTACCCTTGAGTCCCAGTGACTCTTTTATTTCATTAACCCGAAACCGTATGTGTTTAATTTCCTTAAAATTTTCGAAAGGTCTTGGATGGACGTTCGTCTACCGTCATTTCGTACATCTTTCCACGTACTGTACGAGGGAAAGAAGTCCAAATGAAAAAGATTACCTTTTACAACCCACGTTACTTCTGTTTTATCTTGACGTAAACGTTGCGATAAGGAGTAAAATATATTACTGAGTCGAAAATTTAACATTTAGTACTAAGATTTACTGAGTACGAATTAGATAGACATTTTATATGTTTCAAGTACTTAAACTTAGTGGTATGGTTTGTCCTTCCTATGGTTGAGTTAAACATGTAGACCTCCTTTAATATAAACCTCCTTGTTAATTACCATTATGTAAAATTGTATTACATATTTGACTTGAAGACAGTCGTAAAAACTTTAGAATCGAAATCTGTTGTACTTCTTTATGTATATATTAACCTTTTATTTAAAGTATACATAAATCTGAAACACATACTACCACTCACATACTTTAACTCTTTTCATTTGTCTTCTGTCCGAACCCAGATTTTATATAAAAAATGTGTAAATTTCATGATATTACAATTCACTCTTTTACTTCTGACTCACGGATCATTAGGTTTTACTTCTATGTAAAAATACACATATATACATATGTGTGTGACAAACATATGTATGTATATATATCAGTACGTACATAGGTATTCGTGTGTAAAGACACAACTGTCTGTCACTCTTTACCGTTGGGTGAATTCATAAGAATTGACCTCTTAGGGTACCTGTCTCCTCGGACCCCCTGATATCAGGTACCCCAGCGTTTCTCAGTCTATGCTGACTTCTTTGACTCGTACGTCACTGATGAATTTTACGTAAAAGGAAACTTTTCACTGTTTCATGGTTATATTGTGTCCGATACAACCAACCACAATGACAAGAACGTTTTAAACGTATAGTTCCTTTAATTAAAAAACAGAGATTATTAATGAATCTGAATTAAAGGTTTAAAAAGTGAAAACCAAAAACCAGAAGTCAAATAGTGTCTAAATTCGTACAGGTAGACTTGTCTCCGACGTATCTGTAAATTTCCATTTGACGTCAAAACCATAAGTGATTATATTTGGATTACTTGAAAAAAGTTCACCCCGTAACATGAACGTGTCAAAATCAAGGAACTAATCCATAACTTGGACCCGGACCCCGTGACTTTCGTGTTTCAGGAGTGGCGACCTGGTGGTCTCTTAATGGAAACGAAAACAAAAACGTCGATACAAGAAAAAAAAAAAAAAAAAAATTTACAATCAAATCCTTGAATGGACCACCAGGTCACCGATTCTGAGGTTTGAGGGTTATGTCCCCCAGACCCAAACTAAGGACCAGTTCCTTGATCTAGGGTGTACGGCGTCGACTCAAGAGTACGGTGTGGATTTCTAGGGTGGACGACGTTGATTCTGGACCATGTCGGTTTATTTGTAAATTTTTGTTTTACAATCGAGAGACCCCCTTTCAGGTTTCGGTCCGATCTCTCGAACATCTACATGTATAAATATAAATACGACGATATTAAAAATTTTTAGACAGGAATACTTAAATTCAAGGATCTTCCAAATACTATAAAACGAAATTAAATTTAAATATTAGAACCAGGTACAGGAGTTTCAGTGACTATTACTTAGTTTATATCTAAGTTTACAATAAAATAATGGTAGGAGTGAGATTTTTTTACTAGATGGTAATAGTTTTCTACTAATCTTTTCCATCTGTAATAAAGCTGGTACCAGAAATCTCGTCAAACTTTGAGTCCAAGTGGTTTATTAGATACTTTCAAAGAGATTTAGATAAATACAAAACGGTATCAGGTCACAGTGTTAATGTATACCTCTATTGTCAAAGTTCTGGACTTAAAGATACTATATTTTTACTGACTACCCTTTTACTTATAATGAATTGTCACTCTTTCGTTAATAAAGTACCTAGACGTTAAGGTGTCCTTGAATAAAAAAATATTTTTAATTTCCTAAGTTAAGTCTCAGTGTAGACATGTGAAAGACTATAGACCTATGGTACGAGATTTAATTACAAATTAGGAATGTGTTCACCGAAGGTCTTGGACTAAGTAAGATTTTAGAAACTTCATTTATTTCTCTTCGACATGACTGAATTGTAAAGAAATTCTTTAGACTGTACTAAAGAACGATAAGGTCAAAGTACTTCAAAATATATGAGGTCAACTTAAAGAAGATTGGATGTACTGGGATATTCTTAACCACCCCGTTCCACCCAACATCGACGACAAAGTTCGTAGAAGGTGTGCACTACACATTCACACCACGTCTTGAGTGGCGACTGTACTATTCGAGAGGGGGGTCCAAGACTTAGAGTCGAAATTGAACTGACGTCTAGAAGTCGACCACTCTCATCTTGAATTAGACAAGGTCCATCCGGTTGTTCAGGACAAACGTACTACCTAGACCCGTGATTTATGCACACTCTCTAATTCACTTTTATAGTTTTGTTTCTTAATCTAGTTTCACTCATTTGTGACTCTGATGTTCATGGAAATTCCGTGGTTGAAATAAAAGTAACTCAGGGTAATGAATCTGGTTTGGGTACACCTAAAACTATACGAAAGGGGTAATTGTCTCATATAAGTACAAAGTTGGAATTAATGAAGTCGTAACATCCAGTGAAGTGAGTACAGACTGAGAAACACTGGGGTACCTGATATCGGACGGTCCGAGGAGACAGGTACCTTAAGAGGTACGCTTTTACGACCTCACCCAACGGTACGGTAGGAGATGAAGTCGTACCTATCTTCTTTATCATGTATTTAAAGGTCTGTACTTTTACATGTATTTTTATTAACGGAAATTAAATAACTTTGTAATCCTAGAAAATTTCAAGTAAAAATCCATTTAGATTTCTGCATAAATTTTACGTTGCTGAGGAAGGAAGATTTCGACGATAGTCTTACGAGGGACCCTGAGTATCGAGACGCGACAGACAGGACACATTAATTATAAATATACCCGTATTTTTGTAGACATTGTCCTGTATACAGGATAATGAAAGTCTTCAATTACAAGATTACTAAAATCTGGTTTCTTTATTAAAGATATCATCGATTGTCGATACCTAGATGAACCTTTGTTCTTAGTCCGTCGTATGTACAAAATCTCTACATAATGAAATGGTTTTTGTCAGAGGATGTAACAATAGAAGACATTCCTTAAAGGACCTCATCTCGAATTAGTGTCGTGTTATTTATAGACACCAGTCACAAATTAGAAACACAAGAAAGAGAATATGTTAATCTAAAAATTTTTAGGGGTTATTGAATTAAATGAAATTTATATTATGTATAAGTATTCCTATACCTTTATATTTATCATTAAATATACGTTTCTATAAGTGATATCGTAATGAATGTCATCGTTTTAAACCTTTATTTACGGGATATTATCACTTTTCTAATTTAATCCTATGTATCGATATATTACACTGTAATATATCAGAGTTTTTATTATAAAAGTTTCCTTTTACAAAAACCTTTCTCTTTCTCGAGTTATAAATTTTAAAGTGTACGGTATAGTTAGTTTGACAAATTTTTTATAAAAATACAAACACAAATTTTGTGTCACCTTTTATTTATACACTTGCACTTTTACCATTTATTTTCACCATAGTCATAAAAAGTGAAAAAAGTGTAAAATGTATAGAATTATAAATATCAGAATTTTATATAACTACGATCAGTAAGTCAGTACACTTTGAGAAACACTGGGGTATCTGACATCGGAGGAGACAGGTACCTTAAAAAGTCTTTCCTTATGACCTCACCCAACGGTAAGGAAAGAGGTCCCCTAAAAAGGTTGGATCCCTAGTTTGAGTCCAGAGAACTTGACGTGTGTCTAAGAAATGACTGACTTGGTGGTCCCTTCGGGAATCTTGTATAATGAAGATATTGTTATTTTACAATAATGACTTTAGTAAAAATTAGATGATTGGTTTTTATTTTTGACTTTTCGTTTTGCTTTCTGTTCTGTCGTAAAGACGAAAACGTATCATTAAGTATTCGATCTCACAACGACTTTGTAAAGACTCTTAAAACAAGAGAAAATATAAACGATTTATCTGATCAGATGTATCGAGGTTTTATACAACTGTTCTACTCTTGCACTGGAAATTCATTTCAATAAGTTGTTTCTATCGTTTCAATATTTAAGATGACATCTTTATGATAGTTATAAATCTATCCTTACCTGTCTACTCACTTAAATACACATGTACCATGGGTCAGTCTCTCTGTTAGTCTATTCTACTATCTCTTTTGAACTTAATTCACACAAAGAGTTGAAAATTCCCGAAGGGACCACCGAACCGTCATTTCTTAGACGGACGTTACGTCCTCGGTGTTCTCTGTCCCCAAGTTAGGGACATAGTCCTTCCAGGAGACCTCTTCCTTTACCGATAGGTGAGGTCATAGGAAAGGACCTCTTAGGGTAACTGTCTCCTCGGACCGTCTGATATCACGTATCCCACCGTTTCTCAGTCCTCGTTCTGACTTCGTTGAAGTGTGAGTTTTTTCCTCCTTCATTTGTTCGTCTTGGAACACGAGTGGTCCTGGGTCCTCCTTCCTCGTCACTGGGGTGTTCTCCGACTGGGTCTGAACGGGCACTCACAGGTCCTTAGGCCGTCTCCACCCCAGTCGTCACCGGTCTACGTCCTGGTGTATGTGCTACTCGCATCGTCACGTACGTACCCTGGAAAACTTCCCCCAGCGGTAAGAGAAGTCATGGGGGTGACATCAAACCGGAGTCCAGTTTATTGTCTCTCCCTTGTGTCGGGGCGGGAAGTTGTCTTTTAACCTAATTTCTAAATGACTCGTACCGGGACGGGTAGTCATGTTCTGGGTGAAAGTGGGAATCAGTCTGAGAGGGTAGTCCTCCGAAGGTATTCGGAGGATAGGAAGAGGTAGTCTCCCGTCTATCTGACTTTTGTTGTTAGTGTCTTTTGGTTGGTTAGACTAGTGTACCTGGTGTCGGAACGGATTGAGTCACTTTGATACTCGGTACGGTACATCCCGGTAGGTTCTGTCTGTCCAGTACCACCTCTTAAGACTGTTTTATGTAAGGTGACTTCTTCCCTTACCGTTTGGTAAAGTCATAAGAACGGAACTCTTAGGGTACTTATCATACTTTTCCGTTTTTCTATCCTGTGACTTTCTATTTAAAGGGTCCACGGTTTATACGATGACCTTTTCTCACCTCTTTATTGATGTCTTTCTTAATTCTCTACCTCAGTTTCGTTTTTGTTATGGGTCGACACCTACACTGGTCACTACCTTCATTTCAGGTTACGATATTTCTTGTTATGTCGTATCCTTAGACCTTACAATCCAGGTACTTAGTTCCGTTTGACCTTCACCAGTTTATCCTCTACGGTTCTCACTTGCACCTGTAAGATCCTTAGTCGTTTGATTTTTCCTGACCTTACCCACTTAAATTGAGTCTACTGGTAATATAGATACTGATATCCGTTCTTAGGAAATCTTCTTTACCTCATCGGTAGTATCAGTTGTACTCAAACTTTACGTCATGAACCTACGTTAGAGTTTTTACTCTCTTACTAGAGACAAACAAAGATTCCATTTGGTAAATCATAGTTTCATTAGGTTCAGATACGGGGTTGTTATTACAACTTTTTCGACTTCAACTTACCAAGATACTTCTGGATGTTCTGGAAGATCTTGATTGTGGGTTTTTCTACAGGAAAAGTAATATCCCGTGATCTTAAGTTTCATCCTTTAGTTTTTTATGGATCTCATTGCCCGTTTAAACAGGAACCTCATGTCTTACTTCGTCCCGTTTCCGATTGTCTCAAAACGATTCTTCCGTGACTAGTATCGTTCGTGGGAGAAGATTATTGTGTTCTCTTTTAAGATATGTACCTGTAGTGGTCTACCAGTTATGACTTCAGTCTGACTGATACAAGAAGCCTCGGTTTTCACCTCTCAAGTCAAGTCAAGTCAACACAAGTTTAGAGACACTAAGGTACCTGTCGTCGTTCGGTCCGGAGGGACAGGTAGTGGTTGATTATCTTAAATGAGTTTGAGTATAGGTAACTCAGCCACTACGGTAGGTAGGTAGAGTAGGAGACAACAGAGGAGGAGGGTGGAAGTTAGAAAGGGTCGTAGTCCAGAAAAGTTTACTCAGTCATGAAACGTAGTCCACCGGTTTCATAACCTCATAGTCGGAGTTGTAATCAGAAAGGTTTCTTATAAGTCCTAACTAAAGGAAATCCTACCTGACCAACCTAGAGGAACACCAGGTTCCCTGAGTTCTCAGAAGAGGTTTGGTGTCAAGTTTTCGTAGTTAAGAAGCCGTGAGTTGTAAGAAATATCAGGTTGAGAGTGTAGGTATATACTAATGACCTTTTTGGTATCGGAACTGATCTACCTGGAAACAACCGGTTCATTACGTTTTTTCGTTTTACGAACAGACTTATCCGGAATTTTTATCACTTTTTTTCTTCTCTTCGCCTTCCGTTTCCTCTTTTCCTTTCTATATGGGTAAACTTACTTTTCAAGGTTTCTTATCGTTCCTCTCTATACTTTCGGAAAGAGTCACTAGTTATGTTTCTTTATCTCCTTTTGTTATCTTACCTTTTCTGATCTCCAGAGAAGTTCCTGTAATCTCTATGGTTCCCTTGTAAAGTACGTTTCTACCCGTGTTATTTCCTGTCTTTACCATACCTGGATTGTCTTCGTCTTCTACGATTCTCCACCGTTCTTATGTGTCTTCTTGATATGTTTTTACTTGAAGTCTTTCCACCGTTACTGCTGGGACATACGTTCTGTCGTTTTTTCTGTGTCTACACATATTGCCTGAAAACCTGAGTCTCCCTCTCCCCCTCCCACCCTACTAAACCCTCTTACCGTAACATTGTACATATGATAGTACATTCTTAGCTTAGCGGTCAGATACAGGCTGCGTCCTATGTCGTACGAACCCCGACCACGTGCCCCTACTGGGTCTCTCTACAATACCCCTCCCTCCACCCTCCCCCCAAGTACAAACCCTTGNCCCCCCAAGTACAAACCCTTGTGTACATTTTTTTTTATTTTATTTTATTTTTTTATTTATTTTATTTTACTTTACATGGTGCAGGATGTTTTGTTTGTTGTTATTGTTGTTGTTTTTTACTAGAAGCGTTGTATCTATTAGTGCTACGACAATAGTGAGTGGATCTCGGTCTGTAGGACCTTACGCTTCAGTTCACCCGGAATCCTTCGTAGTGATACTTGTTTCGATCACCTCACTACCTTAAGATCAACTCGACAAAGTTTAGGATTTTCTACTACGACACTTTCACGATGTGAGTTATACGGTTGTTTAAACCTTTTGAGTCGTCACCGGTGTCTTGACCTTTTCCAGTCAAAAGTAAGGTTAGGGTTTCTTTTCTTTACGGTTTCTTACGAGTTTGATGACGTGTTAACGTGAGTCGAGTGTACGATCGTTTCTTTACGAGTTTTAAGAGGTTCGGTCCGAAATTGTCATGCACTTGGTACTTGAAGGTCTACAAGTTCGACCAAAATCTTTTCCGTCTCCTTGGTCTCTAGTTTAACGGTTGTAGGCGACCTAGTAGTTTTTTCATTCTCTCAAAACCTTTTTGTAGATGCGGACGAAATAACTGATACGGTTTCGGAGACTGACAAACCTAGTGTTGTTTGACACCTTTTAAGACTTTCTCTACCCTTATGGTCTGGTGGACTGGACGGAGAACTCTTTAGACGTACGTCCAGATCTTCGTTGTCAATCTTGACCTGTACCTTGTTGTCGGCCCAAGGTTTAGCACTTTCCCCAATCAGTTCCGACATATAACAGTGGGACAAATAAATTGAACATACGTCTCATGAAGAACTCTTTGCGACCCGACCTCCTTCGTGTTCGACCTTGCTTCTAAAGACCCTCTTTATAGTTATTGGAGTACATACGTCTACTATGGTGGGAATACCGTCTTTCACTTCTTCTTAAATTCTCGGGGAACTACTTTCATTTTCTCGTCTCACTTTTTCAACCGAATTTTGAGTTGTAAATCTTTTGATTCTAGTACCGTAGACCAGGGTAACGAAGTACCGTCTATCTACCCCTTTGTCACTTTATCACTGTCTGAAAAAACCACCCACAAGGTTTTAGTAACCTCTACCACTGACGTCGGTACTTTAATTTTCTGAGAACGAGGAACCTTCTTTTCGTTACTGATTGGATCTGTCAAATAATTTTTCGTCTCTGTAATGAAACGGTTGGTTTCAGGTAGATCAGTTTCAATACCAAAAAGGTCAGAGCACATACCTAAACTCTTAACCTGATATTTCTTTTGACTCGTGGTTTCTTAACTACGAGAACTTGACACCATAACCTCTTCTGAGAACTCTCAGGGTACCTGACGTTCCTCTAGTTTGGTCAATTATGATTTCCTTTAGTCAGGACTTATAAGTAACCTTCCTACTTTGACTTGGAAGTTTTGAGACCAGTGGATTACACTTCATGACTGAGTAAACTTTTCTGGGACAACGACCCTTTCTAACTTCCACCCTCCTCTTCTCCTACTGACTCCTACTCTATAAACCTACCGTAGTGACTGAGTTATTAGTGTCATGGATATCGCGTCTACCATTTCGAATACGGATGTTACTTCCTCTGGGTCTAAACTAGGGACCCAGTCCTTTAGGGGACCTCTTCCTTTACCGTTGGGTGAGGACATGAGAACGGACCTTTTACGGTAGCTGACTCCTTGGACCATCCGATGGCGGGTACCCCATCGTTTCTCATGCTGATTCGCTGAAGTGAAGTGAAGTGAAGTAAAGTGGCTGAGTTACCTGCACTCAAACTCATTTGAGACCCTCAACCACTACCTGTCCCTCCGGACCACACGACGTAAGGCACCCCAGTATTTCTCAACCTGTACTAGCTTACTGACTTGACTTGACTTTCCTATTAGGGTGTTAAGAGTAGTCCTCCTAATTTAACTTTGATTCATTTTTTTTTTTTTTTTTCTCCTCTGTTCACATTTCCTCTTCCCGTCTCTCTCCCTCTCTTTTCCATTATCCCCTCCTTCTTTTCCTTCCCTAAAAGAGGGACCACCGAGTCTACCAGTACCTAGACGGATATTATGGTATCTAGACTCAAGTTAGGGACCCACCCCTTCTAGGGGACCTCTTCCCTTACCGATGGGTGAGGTCATAAGTACGGACCTCTTAAGGTACCTGTCTCCTCGGACGACCTGCTGTCAGGTACCCCAACTTTTCTCAGTCTGTGCTGACTCGTTGATTGTGAAAGGAAAGTGAAAGGGGTTAAAGGTTTACTCTTTTAGTATTATTAAAATCTTTCGTATTAAAAGGGTCCTACTTCCTCAAATACAATTTCGGTCATAAACTTAGGTATAGGTGAATGAAAGTTTAGATAAAATAAAAGTCAGTGTCTTGAATTCTCTTAAGTCTCACTAAAAAAAAAAAAAAGAAGTTTAGTGTCTAATGACACCAAATGTACCAAGGTTCTTTTTTCTTCAAAAGACCATTGTAATACAGATAAAACTTCATTTCTAATGAATCTAAAAATAATTTAAGTTTCTAATTGATAGATCTTAATGGATATTGTTACTTTCCGTTCTGTTAAATAAATAAATAAAAAAAGTGGTACTGTCCTTCACCCAGAAATAATCCACGAAGTAGACACACTTACCGTGCCCGCGACACGATACCGGACATATACGCATGGTATGATAAGTACCACGGTAAGGTGAATCTCGATTAATGACAGTATAACAGTAAACGTTCTGTCTCATATACTGAACACATTTTTTGACTTGACTCAAAAGAGACAAAGTAAGTGATGTGTTACTAGAGAAGATATACCTTAAGTAAGTTTTGTAACAAAACCGATAGGACTCATTATTTCCGAGAATAGATGAGAAACAAGAATACCTACCTGAGGCATTATTGGAAACTGTGTCACAAAATAAACAGTGTACAATAAGGTCCAAGAAATAGATATAATCGAGAGTGTGTTGAAGTAATAGAGGTGAATGGTTTCCTCACTTTACTCAGTATCTCTTCGGTTCAATAAACGGGTTAATTATTTACTACTTCAACCATAGGTTTGAGTGTACTAGACCGGAGTGAGGGATGAACATTCCAGAGGTTTGTTTTAGTCAGAAGGACGATCAAAATAGAATATATCATTTATCATTTAACAGTGAGACCAAACATTTAACCAAAGATTTTGACTGTGAAAATGGACATATAATATTTATCCTAATAACACTTAAACAAGGAATTTCTGTTTGTGGTATATTGAAGACAGGACCTCTTCCTTTACTGTTGGGTAAGGTCATAAGAACTGACCTCTTAAGGTACCTGTCTCCTGGGACCGGTCCGATGTCAGGTACCCCAGTGTTTCTCAACCTGTGCTGACTCGCTGAGAGTAAGCGAGTGAGTATATTGACGACTATTTTGGTTTGAACGTTTAATTATCAATCTAAGAATTGACTATTTGTTACAACGTTAGTGGGTTCGAATTCTTTTTAGATGTCAGAGAGACCTCTCTGAAAGTATGGTACGATCCTCTCATTAAGACAAATCCTTTATTACTGCGTTTACTCATCTTTTAAACTTGAAAACTTTAATTTTCAATGAACTGAGACTAAATGGGAAGTAAGGGTCTTGACTACTCTTAGAACCAATGTGGATTTTTCCTATCAGTCAAAATATTGATCTCATAAAATTTTTTACATTTAAGGTATGATATTTTAAACAATTTTCAGAAGAAAAGATAACTGTAAACGTTTCAGAAAGACTCAGTCAAAAGCGTCGGATCTTCGTCTTAGTCCTCTTACATAGTAGAGATCAAATTCTTGGACAACAAAATGATAAACGGGTTGGAGGTAATAATTTTAGTTTAATACAAAAGGGTCTAAAATATATAAACGTATTTTGATTAACGTTTTCAAACCTTGAATCTACACATCTTGTAAGAATAGGAAATCAACAAAAAAAAAAAAAAAAGTATTTTTATGAACCTTATGACGATCTCTAAAAGTCCGTTTGACTCACCATCTTAAAGTAGTATTTGAAACCAATAATAAAGGGTCAAATAATTCTATCCTCTATAATTGATCCTGTAGACCAAACACAAAGTTACGTACCTAAAAAACAAATTTAATTCAAAATATTGGTGGTCCTGCGAGTGATATCTGTTCGTCTACTATACAGTTAAATTCACCAAAACAGTGTAATTTGACCGAAAGTAAGAAGTTCAATTCTACAAAACATGGTTACGTCTGATATAGTAAATCATTGTTCTCCTTTTCACTTCTGATAATGGAAAGTCAAACTTAAAATTCCTACTTAATCGTTTTATTTATGAAAATTTCTGGAAATAAGATGTTCAAATCGAAAAAAAAAAAAACGGGTATTATCTCATATTTGAAATAAATTCTTTATAAATTTTACTAAAAACTTTAATGTCTGTTATCAAATTTAAGACGATCGACCGTTTCAAACAATTCCCTTTCATAGTCAACAGTGACACTTAAAGATCTTATCTATAAAATTCGTTAATCACTATCGTCTTCGTGAAACACAGGTACTGGAAAGAGAAAGGTGTCCCGAGTAAAGAGGTGGATATGAGGTCGGGTCTCCGACAGAGTAAAGTGAAGGAGTCTCAGTGTCTAGTAGTCACTAGGGTAGAAAAAGACATGAAAATTACAGAAGATAGGAACTTAGACAGTTGTATTTCAGGGAGTTTTGTTTTAGGGAGGGAGTCGGGACATTAAGGTAGAAAGAAAGGAGTACTTGTACAAAACAAAAAATAAATAAACAAAAAAAAATTTAAAAGTTACGGTGGGGATAGCCACAGGACTCAAAGGTAAGAATCCGTAGAAAAGTGAGAGTCGGAGATGAACCTATTGTCATATACGATGAGACCGAAGGGGATAGTGAATATTTTATTTGTACTGATTTAGACATAGTAGGTAGGTACAGAAGTCTTTTAGGTACATGTATAGCATAAATGGGTCGGGTAAAGTACCAGAATAGTCGTAAAGTGAGAGTTGTGTATATCGGGAGTTGATAGAGTATGAGGTACAACGGATGGTAAAAAGGGTAAGATAATTGATAGATTTAATTACCACGAAGGAGACAGAGTGAGTAGATAACTTAAACTAGTCAGCAATTAAACTCTACTAAGATGTAGGTCTTTTGAGTGATATCAACCTTGTAAAGAGAAGAAGCAATGTGGATAGTACGACGAGAAATCATTTGATTCCAAAGATTTTGTGTCTTCACTTCCCATACCATTTTGTTTGTTGTTTGTTTGTTTGTTTTGTTTTGTTTTGTTTTGTCACCTTGGGAAAATCCTACGCGACCTCCTGTTGTAATATACCAGATCTAACTCCCACGACTGAACACTCTCAAAATAAACCCTTTAATATCAAACCGTAAAAAGGTACGTATTACAAAATGGTCTTGAATATATACGACGAATCTAAAATAGTATATAGGAAAAGGTTATCAGTACATACCTACACTCTCAACCTGATGTTTCTTTCGACTCTCGACTTCTTAACTACGAAAACTTGACACCACAACCTCTTCTGTGAACTCTCAGGGAACGTGACGTCCCTTTAGGTTAGTCAGGTAGGATTTCCTCTAGTCAGGACCCACAAGTGACCTTCCTGACTACAACTTCGACTTTGAGGTTATGAAACCGGTGGACTACACCTCTCGACTGAGTAAACTTTTCTGGGACTACGACCCTTTCTAACTCCCGTCCTCCTCTTTCCCTGCTGTCTCCTACTCTACCAACCTACCGTAGTGGTTGAGTTACCTGTACCCAAACCCACCTGAGACCCTCAACCACTACCTGTCCCTCCGGACTGCACGACACCAAGTACCCCAGCGTTTTACAGCCTGTGCTGACTCGTTGACTTGACTTGACTTGAATAAATCTGAATTTACCAGAAATCCAATTCCGACGAAATTTAAGTAAAAATCAAAATTGATCCAAACTCGTATGTTAGTAACTCTTTTACGATAGTCGTTATATATAAAACTTATGATTATTGTTACTTTTTGTTTCTACGAAGGGTAGAAGTAGTTTCGAGGAAAGGAAATCATAATTATCCACATTTCAAAACCGTATTGGATGAAAATCGTAAGACGACTGAAGGTACTCTTTAAGAGACTTGACTGAAGGGATACATGATCTAATGTTGGGGTTTTGTAGTACAGAGAGGGACTCTGGACTTTGAACTTGAGTTCACGATGAACCTATCTTTATTTGAATATTCTCGTAAAATAGGAAATATTTCTTATACATACACCTTTCTTACCACCTGGGTACCCCCTAAGTACAACTACATACCGCTTTGATTATGTTATAACATTTCATTAATCGGAGGTTAATTTTACTTATTTAATTATAAAATTTTTTTCTTTCTTCTTTTTTTTTCTTATTTTCTTACCACCTTTCTTACCACCTTTCCATTACGTCTGTTTAAAACTAAACCCCCTTTAAAAACCAATTGAGTCGGTCGGGAAACATTCTTCTTTGTAAGGAGAAGAAAGAATAAGAGGAGAATATGGGTTATCGAGGGCGGAGGATCTGGGACTTTTGTGGAACAAAAACCATCAATCCCGATATCAAAACATATGTACTTCATTTTGAACTATATATTAGTGGAAGTTTCGTAAATTCTTAAACAAAATTACTCTTTCGGAGACGGAAGTTACGTCTTCTGGGTCCAAACTAGGGACCCAGTCCTACTAGGGGACCTCTTCCTTGACCGTTGGGTGAGGTCATAAGAACGTACCTTTTAAGGTACCCGATGTTAGGAACCCCAGTGTTTCTCAACCTGTACTGACTCGCTGAAGTAAGTGAAATTACTCTTTTAATGTTTCTAGATGATTTTTTATCATTTCGTCGTACGGAAGATTGTCCTCTGATAATGAAGTTCCTACGTTTGTCTATTTTATAAAGTCTTAAACAGATAAGGATAAATTAGGACTCTTGAACGATACGTAAGTAAAAATATTTCATCTCCAAGTAATTGGACCTCTTGTTTAACTCCGTAATTGAAAAGGAGAGTTTTATTTAAAGTCCGTTTATTGTCACAGTTTTATGTTTATGACGGTGTTCTGCGTGGACCCTCAAAATAGGAATTGTCTGTACAATCTTACTGTATTACTTACAAAGTCTTCGAAGAAAAATCACATCAAAATAATGTATAAAATTGAGAGTCTTATAGTCATCCTTTGTTAAGTTTACTCCGATCAGTGGTTGTTATGAAACAGTTTTATAATTGTATTTAATATGAACGTCTGACAAAACAAGTATCCACTCGCATAGTCCATATTAAACGGAACGTTAAAAAGTAAAACAACAAAAAATTCACAGTGATAGAATTTAATCGTAACCAAAAGTTATATAAATTGTGACTTTAAAGTAAAATTAACACAGATCAATACTAATCCACCCTCATGGGTCAGTTATTAGACATATAGAAACGTAACCTTTTAAATGTAACTTCCTCATAATCCAAAGTCTGTGTTATAAGTCCTCAATACTTCAGGTTAAAACAGGAGAAGGACACGTTCTGTTAAATCGTCTACAAGTAAAAATCACACAAAGCATAAGTAGTGAAAAGACAAACACTATCCAACGAAAACATTGACTCTAGAAAGTTACATAATAAGGATGGAACACTCCGTAATGAGTCAAGTAGATCAAATCTTATAGACGATTGTACTACTTAATGTCACTTCTCAGTTTCTTATCTTTTTCTATACATGGTTATCAAACCTTAGGATCTAAAGATTCTTCCGATGAAGAAGTTAAACGGTAGGAGAAATAAGTACTCCTTTTACAAACTATTAACACTATTCATTGAATTTCGAGTTGTAAGTCTTTTACTTCTAGTACCGTAAACCAGGGTAGTGAAGTACCCTTTATCTACCCCTTTGTCACCTTTGTCACAGTCTGAAATAAAACCCCCCCGAGGTTTTAGTGATGTCTACGACTGACGTCGGTACTTTAATTTTCTACGAATGAGGAACTTTCCTTTCACTACTGGTTGGATCTATCGTATAAGTTTTCGTCTCTGTAATGAAACGGTTGTTCTCAGGTAGATCAGTTCCGATACCAAAAAGGTCACCAGTACATACCTACACTCTCAACCTGACACTTCTTTCGACTCGCGGCTTCTTAACTACGAAAGCTTGACACCACAACCTCTTCTGAGAACTCTCAGGGAACCTGACGTTCCTCTAGGTTGGTCAGGTAAGACTTCCTCTAGTCGGNCTACGATTTCGACTTTGAGGTCATGAAACCGGTGGAGTACGCTTCTCAACTGAGTAACCTTTTCTGAGACTACGACCCTCCCTAACCCCCGTCCTCCTCTTCCCCTACTGTCTCCTACTCTACCGACTTACCGTAGTGAATGAACTACCTGCACTCAAACTCACTTGAGTCCCTCAACCACTATCTGTCCCTCCGGATCGTACGACGTCAAGTACCCCAGCGTTTCTCAGTCTGTGCTGACTCGTTGACTTAACTAGACTTGACTTGTAGTAAGACTGGGAGTCTTTCTTAGACCGATTACCTCTATCCTAAAATTCAAGACATTCTGAATTTGTTGTAGCAGAATCTACCGTATACGTTAGATGGTATCGTAGAGTTGTGGTAATTCCTCCGGACCGTACGACGTCAGGTACCCTAGTGTTTCTCAACCTATACTGACTTACTGACTTGACTTGACTTGACTATTTTGGGTTATTTTCAACCCACTAACCCTGTTCATTCAAATATACTTCGAAGATATACGATTTTGTCTAAAAAGTAAGTAGAGAAGGATCAATGGATTACCGTTATGGTTTCATCATTCAACGCATACCATTATGTGTTATTGATCATACCCCCATAACACCCCACTCGCTTACTGTTTGACCTATTGTTATTATGGTCCCTTCAAGAGTGTGACTACACTTCCATGATCCGGGGTATAGTCTGAAGAGTTGGACCCCTAAGTCGTGTCCCTGATAGTGGTCCTTTAGATTGAAACTTCCGTTCGTCCTAAACTACGTCTTGAAGGTGTCTTTCCCCCCTTTGTCTCTGACAACCTCCCGTGCTTGTTTTGGAATACACGTGGACTTTGGTCCGATTTCCTTGTCACTGTGGTTTCCTCTGACTCAGTCTGGACGGACACTCACAAACTCCCAGAGGACAGAAGACACCTCCACACCCAACCGTCAACGGACAGTACCCCTGTCCCCGTTACCGTCGTCGTCAGGACCCTCCTCGGACAACCTTATTCAGGACAAGTCAAGTCAAGTCAAGTCAGTGAGTCAGCACAGGTTGAGAAACGCTGGGGTACTTAACGTCGTACGGTCCGGAGGGACAGGAGAACCTCCAACGGTCATTCAGGAGAACCTCCAACGGTTATCAGAATGGTCTCTCGGACATCTGAAGTCCTGACCCAGTGGAGGTTAGTTTGTTAATTGTCCCTCCTTTGTGACTGGGTGGGTAGTCGTCTATTTACCTAATTTCTACATAAATCGTACCGGGATGGGTGGTCTCGTTCGGTCAGGGAGGGTAGTTCTTCTAATTTGTTCGGAGAATAGGAGTAGGTAGACTCCCATCTGTCTCCTTCGCTCTTGATGTTAGGGTGGTGGAGGTCTTGTTTTTAGTGTTAATGTCTTTCGATTGGTTTTACTAGTGAACCTAGTATCGGAACACATTGAGTTGCTTCGATACTCGGAACGGCACGTCCCAGTAGGTTCTACCTGTCCAATACCACCTCTTAAGACTGTTTTACACCAGGTGACCTCTACCCTTACCTTTTGGTGAAGTCATTAAGAACAGAACTTTTGGGTTACTTGTCATACTTTTCCGTCTTTCTATACTGTGACCTTCTACTCGGGACGTCCTACCTTCCACAGGTAATGCAATGACCCCTTCTGAACTCTTTGTCGAGGTCTTTCTTACTTCACCGACCGGGTTTCATCTTTGATACGAGTCAACACCTACACAGACCACCACTTTCATCTCAGACTACACCATTTCTTCTTATAACGTATCTTGAACCTTACAATCCAGGTACTTAGTACCATTTAATCTGTACCAATTCTTCTACTGTTGTCACTTGTAGTTATCGAATCCTTAGTCACTTACTCTCTCAATTATTAAACTCAATTATTAAATTGAGTCTGATAGTAATATAGTAAGTAATATAGATGATGACACCCGTTCTTAGGGAGTCTTCTTTACCTCATAGGGAGTATCAGTTTTTTCTCAGACTTTATGTCAAGAATCCACGTTAGAGTTTTTACTGTCTTACTAGAGCTAAGTTAAGGTCCCGTTTGGTAAGTTGTAGTCTCATTAGGAGTTGGAGATCACGGATTCTTCGACTTCAGTTTATTACAATACTTCAAGATATTCTGGAAGATCTTGGTTATGGTTTTTTCTACAGGAACCTTACGTTTTTTATCCTTCAGTTCCCTATGGACCTTCTTGTCCGTTCAAACCTGAACTTCATGTTTTACTTTCCCGTTTCCGATTGTCAAAACAGTTCTTTTGTATGACCAATGTCCTTTGATGGAGGAGGTTATTGTATTCTCTACGAGATGTGTACCTGTAGTGGTCTACCGGTTATAACTTTATCTGACTAATTTTATAAACGACGGTTTCTACCTCTTCGAGACATGTCAGTCGTTTTATCTATACTCGACTGATACCGAGTCTAGTACTCGAGGAATAACGTTTTAAGTCCGAATTTGACTTCTTTCATCTCTTTTGATGATTCGGTAAGTCTAATACTGAATCTAGCTTATGGAATACTAATATGTCACCTCCACTGTTTATCTAAGTTTCCTAAACTACACCATCTCATGGACTTTTGATACCTACCTCCAAACATTACGATATATCCTCACCGGTTTTGGTAGGGGTTCATTTTCTTTACTTTCTTCCGTTTCACCAAAAGACTCCTCCGAAATGTTTATCGACTCTTTTATTCTCTTCACTTTCCGTTTCCTCTTTCCCTTTTTATATGAGTAGACTTACGTCTCAAAGTTTCTTAACGTTCCTCTCTTTTTTTTCGGAAGAATTCATTTGTTACGTTTCTTTATCTCCTTTTGTTATCTTACCCTTTCTGATCACTAGAGAAGTTCCTGTAATCTCTATGGTTCCCTTGTAAAGTACGTTTCTACACATGCTTTTTCTAGTCTTTGTCGTTTCTTGATTGTCTTCGTCTTCTCTAATTCTTCTCCACCGTTCATATGTGTCTTCTTGATATGTCTTTTCCAGAATTACTGGGTCTATTAGTACTACCACACTAGTAAGTGGATCTCGGTCCGTAGGACGTCACACTTCAAATCACCTAGATTCCTTCGTAATGATACTTGTTTAGATCACCTCCATTACCGTTAGGTCGACTCGATAAATTTTAGGATTTTCTACTGTGACAATTTCGTGACGCGAGTCGTACAGACGTTTAAACCTTTCGAACCATCACCAGTACTGACCTTTTCAGTTAATAGTAAGATTAGGGTTTCTTCCAGTTTCGGTTTCTTACAAGTTTGATGTAATGTTAACACGAGTAAAGTGTGTGTTCTTTCGATTACGAGTTTTAGGAGGAGTTGTACGAGTTTTAGTTCGATCCGAAGTCGTCAGGTACTTACCTCTTGAAAGTCTGCATGTACTACCTAAGTCTTTTCTATCTCCTTAGTCTCTAGTTTAACGGTTGTAAATGACCTAGTGTCTATTTCGTCCCCTTAAGGTCTTTTTGTAGGTGAAGACGAAGTAACTGATACAATTTAGGAAACTGATACACCTAGTGTTGTTTTAAGAATTTATTTACCCTTATGGTCTGGTGGACTGGACAGAGGACTCTTTAGGCACACGTCCAGTTCTTCGTTGTCAATCTTGACCTGTACCTTGTTACTTGACCAAGTGTTAACCCTTTCCTCATACAGTTCCGACATATAACAGTGTACGAATGAATTGAATGTTCGTGTCATGTAGTATGTTTTACGGTCTGACCTTTTTCGTGTTCGACCTTAGTTCTAACGACCCTCTTTATAGTTATTGTAGTCTATACGTCTACTATGGTGGGGATACTGTCTTTCGTTTTTTCTTGACTTCTCGGAAAACTACTTACACTTTCTCCTCTCACTTTTTCAACCGAATTTCGAGTTGTAAGTCTTTTGTTTTTAGTACCGTAGGACAGGGTAGTGAAGTACCCTTTATCTACCCCTTTGTTACCTTCGTCACAGTCTGAAATAAAAGAACCCGAGGTTTTAGTGACGTCTACCACTGACGTCGGTACTTTAGTTTTCTGCGAACGAGGAACCTTCTTTTCGATACCGTTTGGATCTGTCGTATAACTTTTCGTCTCTATAATGAACGGTTGTTTCCAGGTAGATCAGTCTCGACACCAAAAAGGTCATCAGTACTTACCTACACTCTCAACCTGTTATTTCCTCTTGACTTCTTGACTACGAAAGTATGACACCACAACCTCTTCTAAGGACTCTCAGGGAACCAATCATTCCTCTAGTGAGGTCAGTTAGGATTTGCTTTAGTTGGGACTTATAATTAACCTTCCTGACCACGACTTCGACTTCAAGGCTATGAAACCTGAGGATTACACTCCCCCGTGGAGTAAAATTTTCAGAGACTACGATCTTTTCTAACTCCCGTCCTCCTCTTCCCCCACTGTCTTCTACTTTACTAACCTACCGTAGTAACTGAGTTGCCTGTACTCAAACTTGTTATAGACCCTCTACCACTTCCTGTTCCTTCAGACCGTACGATGTCAAGTACACTAACATCTCAGACTCTACTGAATCACGAACTTGTTGTTGTTATTTGTGTTATTTGAATATAAATTCCCTTATTCCGTCTCTTCTTTCCAAATTTTTTTTTAGGTCCTTCCGGCTTATATCCGGAGGTATTTTGACTAAAGTAAGATAAGATGTATACTTGAAATTTTGTTATCTTACTTTACTTTAACCGGGTTGATATATGACATGGAGGTGATCGAAACTGTATATATATATACAGTGTTCAGGTACAACCTACCTTAACCTTTAACTACTTACAAACTGGAAGACTGTGAGATCGTTTTACGTCTGACATTTCATAGTATTTTAAAAATTTTAAAAAACTCGATAATCTAACAAGTTTTAATTTTCGTTCGTTACAAGACCGAAAGGACCACCGAGTTAACCATTTCTTAGACGCACGTCACGTCCTCTGGGTCCAAGTCAAGGACCCAACCCCTCTAGGGGACCTCTTCCCTTACCGTTGGGTAAAGTCATGGGAACGGACCCCTTAAGGTACCTATCTCCTAGGACCACACGACATCAGGTACCTCAGTGTTTCTCAGTCCGTGTTGACTCGTTGATTCGTGTGTGTAATACAAGACCTTCTAAAAAAAGGATTATGGTAACTGTTACATTTTTAACGGAACGACTACATGTAATAATTGAAAATAAGGTGTTTGTTAAAGTTATTAACAAAAACAGATTTTAAAACAATAAGACAGTATGTTATAGATTTCGTATTAGTATTAGAAGGACCTATTAGTGATATTACTCAGTCAAAGGAAAGAAAGTTAAGACAAAGAAGTGTTGGGATAAATAAAACTTGTTTTAACATAGTATACTTTGATGAAATAATATACTTTACCTTTTCCGGTCTCTCTCAGTAGATATTAAGAAGAATCAGTCACTGAGGAAGAAATTCGAAGAAAATTTTACAGTTTAAATATACCTTCACTCTGTTATGAAAACGAAAGAAGGTACGTTAAACTTATTACGATTTTTTGTTATCGTATTAAATTATCTCGATATTAAAATATGTCGATGTATTACATTATGTCATCATAGATGTTCACTGGATTAGGTTAATTTTTCTGACGAATTCTTTTTTTCTTGAAGTTTCACTGTGTTAATAAACTTGAAACTTTTAACACACAAGATTTTATTTGTCTTCGTGTGTCCATTTTTAGTAATTCGTAAATTTTTCAATACTCTTGTTTATTTAGACAAATTATATAATACCAAAGTAAATAAGACGATGATAATTATGAAATAGAGTATTTTCACTTACGTTACTAAGATTTTATATCTTTGGTACCCGTCTAGACCCGAAGTCAGTAAATAAGTATCATCTAGTACTTAATACAATGTCATCTCAAACAAAAATTGACATTTCCGACTTATAATTTTCCCAATTATTTTACGAGTGCTACAAATTTCATCGTTCTATGACTTTTTATATATATGATGTATATACTTTTATATTGAAGTGTTTACGAAATTTTATGAACAGACAATAATAAAAAGAAATAAAAAGGAGGAAATATAGGGTTTTATATTATAGATTCTTCTCTTGTAAGTTCAAGGTTCTTTTCCTCCTATTTTTCTGATTTATTATTCTTCGTCGGACTATTTCAAAGAGAATGTCAAATATACGTTCTTTTTATACTTTATCAAAGTCTAAATTTTTCTTCACGAAAAAAAGTAGTTTCCCCTTATTTATGCATAACACGACACGAATCAGGGAGTCAACACAGACTGAGAAAAACTGGGATACCTGACATCGGGCGGTCCGAAAAGATAGGTACCCCTAAGAGGTTCGTTCTTATGACCTCACCAAACGGTACGGGAGGAGACCTCTAGTAGGGTTGGGTCCCTAGTTTGGGTCCAGAGGGTGTGACGTCCACGTAAGAAATGGTAGACTCGGTGGTCCCCTCGGTTTTTGTGACCTCACCCATCGGATAGGGAAGAGGTCCCCTAGAAGGACTGGGTCCTTAACTTGGTCTTTAACTTGGTCCCAGAACACGTAACGTCCTCCTAAGAAATGGTAGACTTAATGGTCCCTTCGGGAATTTGTACATCATATCCCAACTTATTATATTTTGGATTACTCCTTATAATATAGAGTCAGACTTTATGACTCATAGATTTATGTAATTGATTTCTTTGACTGTCTAAAAAGTTAATTTCAATTCGTTTTCCATGGATTCGTTTTCCATGAGATTACTACATCGACGTAGAATCTTTTGACCTTATCTCTGTACTCTTTAGATTTCTTTTGTTTCATAACCCTCGTGGACATTCCTAATATGTGAAGGATGTAAAATATATAAGTGAAGTAATAAAATGATTAATGTTAAACGAAACATCAAAATACATCTTATAGTCTCGTATAACGATTGTGTCTTTTGGGTTCTATTAAAACTTTTCATGACTAAAAATTTCTCGTTTTTATTCTTTAGATTCCATAATTCCTTTTTTTATGATTGTAACCCATAATGTCGGTTGATTTTATTAAACTCATATAAACTTTGAGTCTTCCACTATTAAATCTTATTAAACTTATATAAATTTCGAGTTTTTTACAAACTGATTAGTTCGGTATTTACTATTATTACTACTACTATTACTATTATTATTATTATTATTATCTCGGAGTTATTTAATAGAGTTATTTAAAAAGTCATCAACACATAATTAATACGTTTTTGTTAAGTTATTATCAAATCCTTTTTGGTCAGATTGTCTCATTTTTAAGTTTAAACAAGATTAGTTTTAGTTTACTGTCTGTCGTTAATCGTACCTGAAATTAATGCAAGTAAATGTCTCTTGAGTGGACCAACCGTTAGACGGCTCGTTCCCGTAGGTAGGAACTAGGACTAAGACTATAGTAAAATCGACGCATCTAGTGTAGTCAACATACGAAGTCACCAGGAAACGGGGAATTTCATTTTCTTAGGTACAAACAACGACACCAAGTACGATTCTGTGTTTATGTGTGGGTCTAAACGTGGAGCTTCATATTGGGTTACCGAAAGGTATAAAGTCAAAATTTGTCCGGTACTAATCTAAGGTCATACTAAAAAAACAAATTACTTCTGGATGACACAATTCTGAGTCCTATAAGAAGGTTCTTCTACCTGAGGTGAACTAGAAATCAGGGTACTTGAAGAATGTTATTTGGAGTCGGATTTCTATGAAAACCACCTACGTTTAGAGTATTCTGTTTCTATAAAAGGAGTAAGATCCTCATTTGTACTCTAAAACTTGTTAAATATACAAATTGTCATGTAAAACTAATCGTCCATACGAAAATTACGAGGAGAAAAATTAGGAAAAAATTACCAGAAATCCAATTCACGAGAAATAGTTTAAATGAGAGGAGGTGTTAATCAAGTTTCATTTTAGTATCAACGACAACAACAAGTCAGTAATTTAACACGAGTTGAGAAACACTGGGTACTTGATGTGGTGTGGTCCGAATAGACACGAAGTGACAGAGGTTCTCAAACGAGTTTAAGTACAAATAACTCAGTGACTATGATAAATTGGTAGAGTAAGAGACCGTGTGAGAAGAAAACGGAAGTTAGAAAGAGTCGTAGTCTCAGAAAAGGTCACTCAGTCGAGAAACGTAGTTCACCGGTTTCATAACCTTCAAGTCTTAGTCAAGAAGGTTACTTTTAAGTCCCAACTAAATGTTGACTGACCAAACTAGAGGAACGACAGGTTCCCTGAGAGTCCTCAGAAGAGGTCGTAGTGTTAAGCTTTCGTAGTGAAGAAACCACTGACCGGAAGTTAACCAGGTCAAGAATGTAGACATATACTAATGACCTTTTTGGTATCGAAACTGATATACCTGGAAACAGTCGTTTCACCTCAGTGTAATGGAACATGACAAAGGGGTGTTGTCCGACGAAGAATGATAAACACTCAGTTCGTTCTATTTATAGGTGAAGAATAGAATCAAAGGAACCACTATGTATTATCCTCGTGGGTGGTGTACCTCATTAAGATCCCTGGTGTGTTCAATTAAAGATGTTTCACGAGTTTTTTATCGAAATTTACTTCGTTCGTAAAATTACTCAAAAATAAAAACAGTAACAATAAAATTCTATCAAAACAAAAGATTACGGTACGTTACTTTAAACCCAAATAAATCCCTACACGTCGTATCAATTCTTCTTCACGTGAAGAATTTATCAACCTTACCTTATTCCTCTTTAGAAAGACAGAAAAGTAGGGAGTTTTTATTTACTTAGTGACTGGACTTACTTATAGTGACAAGGTAGGTGGATTTTGATAAGGATAATAAAGGTTAAAGATTAGTAGATGACTTACGGTTGTATGACCGTAAAGGTTAATACACCAAATACGAGGAACAAGGATCGTTTCTTATCCTGGGACTTCTTTAGTGAGTGATTACGTTAACAAAACTACGAAAGGGTCCCTGTTCTTCTCACTTCTTCTACCCTCCTTCCTTATTCGACCAGTCCCACTCCTTTCCTTCTAAGACTCTCCGGTCTTATGTTACCTCAACTTTTCTTCGTCTCATTTTTGATAAACAGGTTATAAAATAAATGTAGAACCTGGATAGAACTCCCATCTACGGGACTACGATTTGGATTATTCTACACAACAATCTCTTTTTAGGGACAAGTGAATTCTCTGGTAAGAAATGATTATGTTCTATCCCCCTAAGTACGTTTCCTTTTACTAGTCTCATAACATGTGGTCTTTTGGACTTGTAGTTTAGTTAACATTGACCATAAAGGTTTTCTGGGAAAGGTGACATGATAAAAAGTATGACGGAGAGTTTAAGTAATATTCGTTCAAAAGGACATTTTTACCTTGTGGTACCAATTCTACTACTTTTGGACCGGAGTCATGTACCAATAGTAGTATAAAGAGGAGAAACTTAGACGGTTATCTCCGACGAAACTTAAAAAAGATTTTTTTTTAGTGGTAAGTAATAATATTAAAAAAACGTAACGAGAATAGTTTAAGTGAAATATGTAGTCAGTCCTAATCTACAATACATGTGCCAATACAAGTTCTTTCCGTGACGTAAAGTAATAGGGATACGTAGAGGTCTCTTTCAATTTGAATGTATTTCGACAGATTCAAGGGCTTTCCGTCACGTAGTTAAAAGTTCCAGAATTTGTTACCTGTTTCCAACAAAGATTCTTCTCGCCGATTACAAGTGAATCGAATTCGTTACCTGTTTCGTAGAATTCCCTACATCGATTACATGGGAAGGGGAGATTTATTATTTAAAGGGGTATATTTTGGGATCCGACTACTTTTCCTTTAATGGAGTTTGAAATTTATGTGTGGAACAATACTCTGGTGATAGAATTTGTGTACATCTTGTAATTTCATTGTTATTATATAATACTGTCTGATGTTAATAAGAGAAGGAGTACGAGGATTAATTTACATAACGGACCGTTCGAAGGATGACTAACGGTTTGTTTTATATGTAAAATGTTTACTAAGGTGTAATACGGTTCAAGGTCTCCTTCGCCGTTAATGACTTTGATACTATTTAAAAATTGTAAGAGTCGGACTTTACACGATACATTACTTCCGAAAAATTTAATCTTTTATGTAAGTTTCCAACAAAAGACGGAAGTAAAAGTATTACCCAAGAGTCCTAGAGGACAGTCGTTTAATACAGAATTTAGTAACTCGAACCTAGCATGTTCCTTTCTATGGGTCTCCTCCTCACCCATCCGAAGCCTCTATAAAATTCCTTTGGTCTCCGGTCTTTAGAAAGTATTTATCACCAGTGTTATTTATAGATAGAGAAGTTTTTCCTCCCGTCTAGTTCGAGACCTCATCTGTCAAACGGTCAATTAGTAATTTAATATACAATCTTCCATATTACTCTTTCAGACGTTATTAGGTCACTACAACTCCGGTGACTGTTAAAATAATTACGTTCACTTTCCCTATAGAAAACTTTGAACTAAATAACCACGTTGTGTTTGGAGAGTCCGTAAAATCTAAACCGGGGTTGGAACTCAGAGTGAGGAGAGGAACAGGAGTGAATTCAAAACTGTAGATAGGAGGAGAGGAAAAGAAATAGAACTAATCATACTCTTCGTTCTTCTACTATATCGAATAGTCATTGTCAAGTTAATTGATCTTTAGACCAAATTAATGTCTTGGTATAGTATCTTTAAAACTCCTGAATAAAATAGAAAAAATCCCTGTCTTACAGAAACTTTACTGAACGTAAAAGACGATGACTAATTTTTATTTTGTTTTCCCAATTAATAGAGAAAACGTGAAACATCAGGGATTTAGAGACTTCGAGGTTATGAAACCGGTGGACTACACTTCTCGGCTGCGTGACCTTTTCTAAAACTACGACCCTTTCCAACTCTCGTCATCCTCTTCCACCACTGTCTCCTACTCTACCAATCTACTGTAGTGACTGAGTTATCTGAACTCAAACTCGTTATAGACCTTCAGTCTCCTCGGACCGTAACACATCAGGTACCCCACTGTCTATCAGTCTGTGGTGAATCTCTCACTTATCGTTATTGTGTAAAAACCATTGTATCACAGTAAAGGAGATACTTCCGACTGTTGAAGTGGAAATTAAGAAAAAAGGAGATAGAAATATATTTTATTTTGAGTACTGTAACACCAATTGAATTCTCTACCTTTGTTACTATATACTACTATATGATATATAATACTAGGTATTATCATCAATTATGTAAATCATAAAAAATACATGATCCATGATAGTCTCCTCTCACTTTTTCGACCGAATTTTGAGTTGTAAGTGTTTTGATACTAGTACCGTAGACCTGAGTAACCTTTTCTGGGACTACGACCCTTTCTAACTTCTGTCCTCCTCTTCCCCTGTTGTCTCCTATTCTACCAAACTACCATAGTGGCTGAGTTACGTGTACTCAAACTTGTTCGAGGTCGCCAACCGCTACCTGACGTTTCGGACCGTACGACGTTAGGTACCCCAGCGTGTCTCAGCCTGTACTGACTCCCTGACTTGACTTGAGTCGACTTCTATGATAGGGTTCCCTTCGGGTACCGAGTCGTCATTTCTTAGGTGACCTCTACGTCCTCTACCAAACTAGGGACCCAACTCTTATTGGGGAGTTCCTCCTTTACCGTTAGGTCATAAGAACGGTCCTTTTAGATTACCTGTCTCCTCAGCCCGTCCGACGTCAGGTTTCCCAGTTGCCTTGTATGTGTGTTCATGATAGGGTATGTTTCTGATTAAAAAAATTTATATTCAAATAAATAAAATTAACCTCCAATTAATGAAATGTTATAACATAACCAAAACGGTATGTAGTTGTACTTAGGTGGTGTCCATATGTGCACAAGGGGTAGGACTTTGGGAGAGGGTGGAGGGAGGGGCATGGTAGGGAGACCCAGCAGAGTCACATGGTCGGGGTTCGTAGGTCATAGTACGTAGTTTGGACCTGACCACTAAAGAAAGTAAATACTATAATATGCACAAAGTTACGGTAAGAGGGTTTAGTAGGGTGGGAGCGGGAGAGGGTGTCTCAGGTGTTCTGAGAAGATATGTAGACACAAAGAAAACGACAGAGAGTATGTCCCAATAGCAATGATAGAAAGATTTAAAGTATATATACACAATCATATGACATAACCACAAAAAGACCGAATCGAGTGAGACATATTAGCCGAGGTCAAAGTAGGTGGAGTAATCTTGACTAAGTTTACATAAGAAAAATTACCGACTCATTATGAGGTAACACATATACATGGTGACGAAAGAATAGGTAAGTAGACGACTATCTGTAGATTCAACGAAGGTACAGGACCGATAATATTTGTCACGACGTTACTTGTAACCCCATGTACACAGAGAAAGTTAAGACCAAAGGAGTCACACATACGGGTCGTCACCCGAACGACCCAGTATTCCGTCAAGATAAAGGTCAAAAAATTCCTTAGAGGTGTGACAAGAGGTATCACCGACACGATCAAACGTAAGGGTGGTTGTCACATTCTCCCAAGGGAAAAGAGGTGTGGGAGAGGTCGTAAATAGCGAACATCTGACAACCTAGCGTCGGTAAGACTGACCGGACTTTACTATGGAGTAACACCAAAACTAAACGTAAAGAGACTATTACTCACTACAACTCGTAGAAAAGTACACAAACAATCGGTAGACATACAGAAGAAACCTCTTTACACATAAATCAAGAAACTGGGTAAAAAATTAACCCAGTAAATAAAAAGACCTTAACTCGACGTATTCAACGAACATATAAAAACTCTAATCAACAAACAGTCAACGAAATAAACGATAATAAAAGAGGGTAAGACTTCTGATTAAAAATATTATTAAGATATTCAAATCTTAATAGGAATAGGAATAGAATGTCTACTCTGTAAACTCGCTACCTCTGTAATTTATATATAAAATAGTTCAAAGTGTCGATTATCCATAACCTCTGTCCTAGACTTGAGTACGTAAGACCGGTATCGTAGAAAACATTACTGGTCAGATGGGATAAAGGTCACTTTATATGATTCTACTGTGATTTTATAAAATTTTCCAGAGGAATCTGTAACTATGTTCAATGGTTCTAGCTTTGTCTCTCGTTCGCCGTTCCACCGAGGGGTTGTCACTAAATGAGGATGTGTCGTTGGAGTTCCTTGTGTTTGGTTTAGACACAGGGTCAGGGTTAATTTATTTTTACTTGATGTATTGTATCCGAAAAACTCAAAATAGTTTAACAACTTTATCGTGGTCATCGGATGTCAGAACTATAAAGAAGGAACTCTATAATGTTGAAAATAATGACTAGAATCATGGGAGAGAGAAAGAGGGACCTAAGATTAGTGATTTAAGTTTGGAGTTAATAATATTTACGGTATGATCTGTTCTCTGACTTACGACTAAAATAAATATTGTTTATCTAACGATATAATATTTAGTAAAAGGATGGACTCTTAGAGTCAAAATCTATATCAATAAATCTGAATCAAATCTGTACCAATAAAGTAAGATTGTGACTTTAAATCACGATGTTATTTCACCTCACTTTAATTATATCTAAACTCTTTATGTAAAACAGAAGTAGGATTATGAATAATCTATACTTCGAAATCCATTTATGAAACAACCAGACTCGAATAACAGAGAAACAATTTCATTACTACCACAATGAACGGTGTGTCAGTCCTACGTATTTTAATGCATAAAATGTGTTATAACCCGTGAGTAATTCACGATTCGGTTCAAATGAAAAATAAAAAGATTACGGAAATGTTTCCTATAAAATAATTTTACATGGGAAAAATAAAAGTCTTAATATCGTTAACTGTGTGTTATGTTTGACTGAACTCAAAGAACGACTGTCACATTGAGACATATCGGAACAGGTATTATAAAGTGATTATCTTTTTGTTACGTTTATATTTGGACATTCAAAACAGACAGATATGAACAATAACAACAAGTTCTAACAGGAATTTGAGGTATATCTCTCAACTTAATGTAAATTACTATCTAGAAAACCACGATATTTACAGGGTTCTAATTACTAAATCGAGATGTTCCCATGACCGTCTTAAGAGAATGAACATCGAGACTGAAGTCTATGTTTTCTTTTTTTCATTAATAGTACCTTCGTCGACTTTTACTACTCTATTTCTCTCCATGGTCTGAGTTTGTTCCTGTATGACAAGGAGATGATAAGTTTATACTTTGAAATTAATCAGTTGAGAGAGGGAGACCTACAATGAAAGGGAACATTTCACAGTAAGAGTTCAAAACTCCTGGGACATTTTCAGGAACTTTTATTCGATCACTTAATAGTCCGTCGTTAGTAGGACTCATTAATCATAGGACTCCTTAGAAACTCTAAGTTCAGACTTTTTCCACAACGGGGTACTTTCTTCCTTTTATGACAGACTTGTAACGTATACATATATATATAAAAAAAGTAAAAACGAGGAGAGTAAGGTATAATAAGTCTTTTCGGACCGACGATAGTCTTGTTGTATTTTCATAGAATTCCCGAATTGTGTTATTTCCAATAAGGAGATCGTATAGTGTCAGTTCCACCTAACACCCCACTACCAAGTACAAGGTGCATCAGTAAATTCTTGAGTCTGAGGAAGAGTATTATTTCTATTGGATTGTAGATGCCGACGTATCGGGAGTCTTCTTAAGTAACCTTGGTCTGTAGACTGTACCTTTTACTCACTCTCAAAGTACCCTTTAGAATCTATATTCCTATTTTTAATCTTGTATAGTGATGATGGACACAAGATATTAGATCTGTGTATCTATTGACGTCTATTTCGACCTTTTTCGTAAGATAAACCTGTGTCCTTTTTTTCTTTTGTCCCAAAATACTTGAGTGTCGTAAAGGAGATATATATCAGGGTCCCCACGATTTTAGACGATAGAAGAAAACAGTGAAAATGTTGTCTTCAGGTACGAGGGACACTTCCATTAAAACCTACAGTGGTTCATCCACCCCTTTTTTTTAACCCTTTTAGAGTTCGCAGAAGTGGTTATGTCGACTTTAACATTCTCTATATGAAACGGACCCGTCTCCTGGTTTCGATAAAAAACAAAACGTTTACAGTGTCACATCTACCATATAATAATTGTTCTTTTTAATGTATTCAAATTGAAATACGTACCACTATTATCAAGTCAAGTCAAGTCAGCGAGTCAGCACAGACTGAGAAACGCTGGGGTACTTAGCGTCGTGCGGTCCGGAGGGACAGGTAGTGGTAGAGGGCCTCAAGTGAGTCTGAGTGCAGGTAGCTCAGTCACTACGGTAGGTCGGTAGAGTAGGAGACAGCAGGGGAAGAGGAGGACGGGTGTTAGGGAGGGTCGTAGTCTCAGAAAAGGTCACTCAGTTGAGAAGAGTACTCCACCGGTTTCATGACCTCAAAGTGGAAATCGTAGAAAGGAAGGTTTCTTTAGGGTCCTGACTAGAGGAAATCTTACCTGACCAACCTAAAGGAACGTCAGGTTCCACTATTATCGAAAAACATAAGTTACAACATAAATAATTACTTTGTTTTTATTCCGAGTAAAATCTCTAATAAAACCCGTAACCGGATCCCTCTTATGAAGATTTCAATAATCATGATAAAATTATAATAACAACGATGACGTCAACAACGACAAACACACATATGTCTGAGACACACACACAAACTTCATCCTTATGGGAAGGAGTATACGTTTTTAATTAAAATTTTTTTGAACTCTGTATTTAGAAAATAGATAAGACTCGAAAATAAAAAGATTAAATGAGAGGTGGATCGTCACAACAAAGTTTAGGATCTGTCTGAATGTTCAGTCTCCTCTGAAGTACCGTATGGGAATTTCCTGGTTTTGGTGATTTGTAGATCCACCTACGTCTTCTTCTTAATCTTAAGAAATTAATGTTAAGATATCTCTATATTAAATAAATAAACATCGTTTCTTCTCCAGTGGACCTTTCTATAAAAATAAAAACACAAGTCATTAAGTCCAGCTGTTGGAAGAAGTCAAGAAGGACACTTCTAAAATGAGAAAAGAATACATTAAAAAAATGACTTTCGTATATATTGGTTTGAAAATACACGAATGATACGAGGTTTGTGACAATTCAATCAGTCAAAAGGCGTAGGTCGTGACGACGTATTATAACACGTCTTACAAGTGACGTGTTTAAATTCTCAACGGAAAGGATAGTACTTATGAGGGTATTAACACGTATATGATTAAATACGTCGGAATGTATGAGTAAGACGAGGATCTTAGGCAAGACAGAAGATTAGTTCTTTGTTTTCAAATCTTTAAGTTTCAGGGAATTTAAAAGAGGTTCAATTATATACTTATAGTCAACCAGATTTAGATTTTCGTTCCTTAAGTCTCGGTTAATTTTTATTNGAGTGCAGGTAGTTCAGTCACTACGGTAGGTCGGTAGAGTAGGAGACAGCAGGGGAAGAGGAGGAAGGGTGTTAGGGAGGGTCGTAGTCTCAGAAAAGGTCACCCAGTTGAGAAGCGTACTCCACCGGTTTCATGACCTCAAAGTGGAAATCGTAGAAAGGAAGGTTTCTTTAGGGTCCTGACTAGAGGAAATCTTACCTGACCAACCTAAAGGAACGTCAGGTTCCACTATTATCGAAAAACATAAGTTACAACATAAATAATTACTTTGTTTTTATTCCGAGTAAAATCTCTAATAAAACCCGTAACCGGATCCCTCTTATGAAGATTTCAATAATCATGATAAAATTATAATAACAACGATGACGTCAACAACGACAAACACACATATGTCTGAGACACACACACAAACTTCATCCTTATGGGAAGGAGTATACGTTTTTAATTAAAATTTTTTTGAACTCTGTATTTAGAAAATAGATAAGACTCGAAAATAAAAAGATTAAATGAGAGGTGGATCGTCACAACAAAGTTTAGGATCTGTCTGAATGTTCAGTCTCCTCTGAAGTACCGTATGGGAATTTCCTGGTTTTGGTGATTTGTAGATCCACCTACGTCTTCTTCTTAATCTTAAGAAATTAATGTTAAGATATCTCTATATTAAATAAATAAACATCGTTTCTTCTCCAGTGGACCTTTCTATAAAAATAAAAACACAAGTCATTAAGTCCAGCTGTTGGAAGAAGTCAAGAAGGACACTTCTAAAATGAGAAAAGAATACATTAAAAAAATGACTTTCGTATATATTGGTTTGAAAATACACGAATGATACGAGGTTTGTGACAATTCAATCAGTCAAAAGGCGTAGGTCGTGACGACGTATTATAACACGTCTTACAAGTGACGTGTTTAAATTCTCAACGGAAAGGATAGTACTTATGAGGGTATTAACACGTATATGATTAAATACGTCGGAATGTATGAGTAAGACGAGGATCTTAGGCAAGACAGAAGATTAGTTCTTTGTTTTCAAATCTTCAAGTTTCAGGGAATTTAAAAGAGGTTCAATTATATACTTATAGTCAACCAGATTTAGATTTTCGTTCCTTAAGTCTCGGTTAATTTTTATTTAGTACCTCCACCTTTGTAGTAGTATTCAAAAGACAATCGTACATAGAACTTCGTACCTTAAGTTACCTACCAAGACTTAACTCCCTTACTAAGTATTCGACGTTTTTTTATATGTTCCTATCTCTAAGAGTCGACAATAAGACTTACCCCAGAATAATTTCGTAGTAATAGATAGATAGACTTGTAAGGGTTCCTAATACTTTATTTATTAAAGAAGAGTTAAGTAAAAAATGGTCATTGGATTGTAATAGAAAGAGAGGGGGGGGGGGAAAAAAAAGTGAGATGAACTCCGATTTTCGTCTATATAACTCCCCTTTTCTTTCAGCGTTAACAACCTAAAAAAAAAAAAAAGGGAAGAGTTAACCTGAAAACTCAAAACCAAACCTCTCTCTACGTTAGATCACCACCCCCGGGTATTAACTGGTAGTCTTCAAAAGATCTTGGATGTCACCTCGGTAATTACAGGTAAACTTTTGGTGTCGTGACGACTTTTAACACCATATATTCATAATCGAAAAAGATCACTGGAGTCGGGTTAAAAACCAAATAATTTAAATTATAAGGTGGATTTCTAGTATCTGTAGATTCTTTGAAACAATGATAGGTAGTAAAAAGACTACTGTTCCTGTAAGAACATAGTCGGATTTCTCCTTTGTTGTCAACCATCAAAGTACCGACGACTAAGAGTGACGAGGGAGAAATGGGTGTGGACCGTAGTGAGAAAATAGTTTATAAGAGAATTAGAAAGAAGTTCGTCTCAGAAACATAAGTAAAGGACAACGACGACTTACTTAACAGTGTTTGAGTCACCCGAAGGGTGTGTCGAGTCTCCATTTCTTAGACCGACGTTACGTCTTCTGGACCCAAGCTAGGGAGCCAACCCTTCTAGGGGACCTCCTCCCGTACCGTTGGGTGAGATCACGAGAAAGGACCTCTTAGGGTACCTGTCTCCTCGGACAACCCGATGTCAAGTATCCCAGTGTGTCTCAGCCCGTACTGATTTCACTGAATAGTCGTCGTCGTCACTAAATTCTGTTGTGTTTACCACAACATGTCAACGTCTTCAGTTTTCAAGATTTCTTGAAAGTGATTTCAATACCCCAACCGTCCCGTCGTGGAAAGACCTCCGACATTCCCCTCTTTGGTAAGGAAACGGAAAAAGTTGAAGATCACCGGGACTCGACACCGAGGAGGGATGTAGAAGACTCGTGTAGTGGCGTCAACGATAAAGACAGTAACGAAACTACTGGAAGGGAAAAGACCAAAGAACAAAGAAGATCATTCCTGGAGACACTAATGTAGTCCAATTGGGTCTATTAGGTCCTATTAAAAGTGTAGAGTCATAGGGATTACATTAATGTATCTGTTTCAGAGATAGCGGTGACTTCCATTGTCTACGGCCAAGACTCCTAATCTTCCCCCTGTGGGGTCTCTTGGTAATAAGTCCGACGACGTCAGGAGTTCTAAGTACTGGTTCATCAGTCTGAACCGAGGTTACTCCTAAAGGGACCTGAATCTGTTTAGTCACAGTTGTTTAACTTTCTCTAGACCGTCAACGAAGAGGTCGAACGTTCAAGAAAGAAAAATGTTGACGGTCACTTTTGAAAGTCCAAGAACCAAGAATTAACGAACGAACGAGATATAAGGAGAAGAATATTAAGTAAAGTTTTCCACCCCGGACTTCTTTAAGTTTCTAGATCCTTTTGGTCAATGGATCTGATAAAAAGAAGGACCACGACGAGGAAGGAGTAAGTCCTGTGTCATTAAAATCACATGAGAGAGAGGAGAACCCCGACAGGTACTTTTGTGTGTGTAGGTAACGGACTTTCATGCAGTTCAGATGGTACCTCACTTTATTCACCTCTTCAGGATCAGACACCCTCTATCCCTTGTAAAGAGTCCACTAATAATATTTGTAAGTAAAAAAGAAAGTCTGGATGTCCAGAACTTTTAAGACTTTGTATAAAAGTATTCTATAAGTCTTTGACATGGACGACGAATACAATTCCCCAGTAAAACCCTGTAATCTAACTTTAGTAAATTCTTTGGAGAACCTTCGTTAGTCAATTCTTTGACTTTATTCCCTATGTAAAGAGTCACCACCAAGAGGTCTGAGTGTACCCACCACCTTTGACTGTTCCTTTAGGTAAACATACACAGGAGTACGTACCCTTTCATTGGGGACGTCGTCGTCGTTGGGGACGTAGTGGTGGTTTTTGATCCTAACAATTCAGTAAAAAGCAGCTATGAAACAATCCTGTATTACCCTTTAGACATGAGTCGTGGTCGTAAACTTTTGTCCAGAAAAAGAGCGGAAGATGTGTAATGAAGAGACTCACGTGTGTAATTAGTTTCGGTTACATGACATTTATGTTAGTGTGAGAGGTTGACACCCTCAGGGAGAAAAAGAACAACCGTCACCGGAGCCGTAATTAGTACGTGTGTTAGAGAATGTCTCGGACCCGTGAAAAAGGTCGAAGGGGAATTTGGTGACACTATATTCCTGACGAGGATAAGGAAATTATAACCTGGTTTACAATACCCAAAGTAAAAGTTAAATACCTTTATTATGATAATCGAAAATTATAAAGTGCAAACTGGAAGAATTTTGGTTATATGGTTGAGTGAAAAATTAGACCAGTACCGGACTACAATAGGATCCCAGGTCAACTTCTTCGTATCTCTCCCATTTTTCCGGTGATTAAATCATTTCTGAAGGGAGTATCGAGTCAACCATTTCTTAGACGGATGATACGTCCTCTGAGACTAAGTTAAGGACCCAACCCTTCTAGGGGACCTCTTCCCTATCCGATGGGTGAGGTCATAAGACCGGAACTCTTAAGGTACCGACATATTAGGTACCCCAACGTTTCTAAGTCTGTGCTGACTCGCGGAAAGTGAAGATAAAAGTAGGGTCAATTGTCTAACTCATATCTCCCCCAAGTTCTCAGACCGAACGGTGGTCATAGACCGGAACTACGAAACCTCTACTATTTTTGACTGTCATTCCCTGAAGGGAGTACCAGGTCCCCGATCCTGAGACACGAAGGGTTTCGTCCCCCGGGTCAAAGTTAGAGACCAATCCCTTGATCTGGGGTATACGGTTTTGATTTTCAAGTCCACGACGTTACTCCAATCTTCTAGTTCACACGGCGTTCATTCTAGACCATGTCAATTCCTTTTTTTTTTTTTTTTTTTTTTTTGTCGGTCAATTAGAAACCGTACGAGAGGTTGGAGATAAGATCAGTCTATATCGACGTAAAATAATTTAAAATCTTGTGATGTTCCGGATGGTAACCGGAACCCGAATAACCCGAATAAGTGTGCCTCACACTGAACTCTAGATGACCAAATACATCGATTAGAAGAACGATTACACGGTAACAACGACGAGAGGTAACTAAATGTGCGATATAATGTAATAAAATAACATTTCATTGGGGTTTTACCAAAAATAAATTCATTTCCCATACTGAATTTTTGAACTTACTTTATCGGTCGAGATCAAATCTTTTTATATCATAAAAAATGAAAGAGGGGGACAGTCCACATTATAAGTTGATAAATTACGATACACTCTGTTGTCCGAATTACAGAAGACTTCATTTTCAATTTTGTTATAATAACAGTTTGTCATCAGTAGGTCATGGTACAAGTCGACACACTAGGAAGAGAACGGACATCCACTACCGGAAACGGGTTTTTAACAGAGAACGGTACCCCTATTTTATTTGCGTACGGTATCGGTCCATAAACTTGGACAAAAATATGACCTACCGAGGTACCTCTTTCAGTGTACCAGGATAGTCTACCTTGGCATAATATTCCTGATATTGGATCAAATCTTAACATATGAATTACTGAATAAAGAAAAATTTGGTTTTAATGTTATCTTTGTGTATCTTTTCAGGTTCGACTCTGGAGGTATGGAGGTAAGGAAAAAGAGATATTGAAAGATCTAGGACAACGAGAAAAAAGTCTCACTCACGAAACCACGACGGGGGCACCCCACGGAACCCAGTACCACAGTCCTACATAGGATGGTGTGTAGAGGAGGTGGGAAAAGACGTACCCCAGATAAGGTAAGTTCCGGACGGTCAAGAGAGAAAGACTTTTATCCGGAGTTTCCAAAGGTTCTTAAGAAAACTTTTGAAATTAACACCGTACACTCGTATAACTTGAACTGACGTTATCAACGGAAAGAGAGGTCGAATCTTGAGGAGAGGTTTGGGTACAAAGAAAAAACTTTTACAAGAGACTTTACACTCTGTGACCCTAAGGTTAATTCACCCCCAATAAATCCTTCCCTTTTTATCCTTTACTCCTTCAGTTACCGGTGCTATCAAGTCAATGAGACTTATTTTAGGTTTAAACGTCGAGAGTTCTCCTTCGAGTATCTTACATAAAGACACCAAATCTGAGACCACGACTTATGGAAAAAAGAGGAGGGAGTTATCCCTTTTTCGCTGTAAAAAGGGTCTCCGATTTTAGTAATTCTAACACAGACGGGGTACCCTAATCGAGGTTCTTTCGATTATACGAATGCGATCCTCGACCGTAAGAGTTCTGTAGGGGAGAAGTATAACTTCAATATCACGAAATAAGTCGTTTTGTAAGCATCAATATTGGTTTATCCAACGAAACGTGGAAATATTTAGGACGAGACAGTTCTTGTCTTACTCTATTGTGTACAAAATGGAGATGAAGGATATATACGTATAAATAAATACAATGTACATATGATATCACGATTATTTAATACAGATAATGTTTTGTATATGTCTTTAAATTTAATATTTCTCTAGTTAATGTCTATTTTCTTTGACGAAATTTATAGAACGATTACTATTACAGTGATTTTGTTAGAGTTCTACATTATAAGGGAAATCCTCTTTAAATTGTACTTATAACGATGACGATTCAGTTATAGGGGGCTCCGAGGGGGCAGGGACCCTAAGAGGTATGTTCTTGCTCATCCAACGGTAAAGGAAGAGGTTACGTCCTTTCGCTTGTCACTTTCATTTCAGCGAGTCAGTACAGACTGGGAGTCGCTGGGGTACCGGACGTCGGATGGTCCGAGGAGACAGGTACCCTAAAAGGTCCGTTCTCATGACCTCACCCAACGGTAACGGAAGAGGTTTGTGCTTATAATCCCTTCATTTAAGTATCAAGTTTGTCAGAAGAATTATTAATTAAAATAACTCGGTCAAGAATAGTTAAAACTAATCTAGTGGTCACTAAAAAGAAACATTACACCGAGTTGTTATAGAGGATCCTTATTTTCTTAACAGTTGAGACCGTAGGACAAAAGACAAACTCGAACAGAAGATTACTAGGAGTTACAAAAGTAACTAAAATAAACAAAATAGACTTTTTAAAGAATTTTTCCATAGGATAAATCACTTCCAATCGAAGTGATTTTGATCTATTACCTTAAGTATATGGGTCAATCGGTCCCTGTGTAACACTGTACAACTTCCAATGACTTGTTCACTTCTGTGGTATTAGTCAGGAAAATACGACATTTTTCGAGAACGCCCCCTGGTCAGTTAGTAAAAAAATTATGGTAATTCCTATGTTAAGAATACAAAACTATTGTTTTTTTATTTTATTTTAACGTTTATAAAATAAAAGGGACAGGTCATCTCATAGAGTACCGGGTTTAAATGATAAATTTCCACATCGAGTTTACTACAAAAAAAGGTATTTTGGAAATAAAAACTGGTTGCGTCCTCTATTTATAAACTAAGGATACTCGTAAGGATGGTAGAACGGACATGTAGAAAATCTTGACTAAGTTCCTGTTAAGTACAAACCCAGAGGATCTCGTAGACGTACGTCCCTCTTGTCACTCCTCTGGTCAGTACCTGTAAGTATAGTAAACAACAAATCAACGATTCAGTGCAGACCGAGAAACGGTGGGGTACCTGACATCGAGTGGTTGGAGGAACAGGTACCGTAAAGGGTCCGTTCTTATGACCTCACCCAACGGTAAATGAAGAGGCCCCCTAGAAGGACTGGGTCCCTAGATTGAGTACAGAGGACGTCCCCGTCCACCTAAGAAAGGGTGATTCGATGGACCCTTCAGTAATATATAGTATCAAGAAGGTTTTTATGTACAGACTTCTCTATTCACTTAGTTAGGGAGATGGGATCAACGTTTATTTGAAATATTAAAACTGAATATATAAGAACGGAGATAATTCACAATAGTTTACTGTCTAATAATCTTCTGTACGTTTCTCCTCAATTTTTACTCTTTTCCCAATAAAAAATTTTCTAAGTTTTATTTATAGTATAAGTGTCACCTATTGGTAGAAACTTATTGACATTAATCCGTTACCCACTAATAGGATTCTCAAAAATAAGATTTTAAAAATTACACGTATGTACATATTAAGTTGTATAATATGAGTAGATATATATTATATAGAAGGAAGAGGAGAAGATTTAATCAAGGTCTATATTTGATACGTACTGGTCTTCCTATACAAAAATAAAGAGTAAAATCTATGACCTATAACCCTTTCTTTAGTAATACCAGCAATGTCTTGTTGATTTTTACAAATAAGGACACTCTTGTCTACGTTATCATTTCTGTCGTCCTTAATAAAAATCCCAAAAAAATCTCGTCGTTTCTTGATTTCCACTTCACACTTAAGTTTGACTTCTGGTTGTTTGTAATGACGTCTATTTTTTTTTTTTTTTCTTCAAGTTCCTTTTTTTCTGGTTTGAATGAAAATTTATGTCGATGATAAAGACCTTCGTACCATTTATGAAGTTCCCAACTTTTGAGGTCCAAAACGAGACAACAAACTCTCAACTCGTACCCGTGGGAAATATAAAAGGGTGTATGAGTCTACTGAGGGTTCCTAGTGGTTTCACTCTAATTACTAAATTAAAAGAAAAGTTTCCAATACAAGAGAAGGAATTCGGTATGTGTGTTGATTAACACCCTTTTCACATGGTCCAGTCTGACCATCTTAACGTTTCCAAAGGTGACCTAAATTACCCTTTTTTCATTTCCCCTTAGTTTAGTAAATTTGACGACGAATATGACTCCTAAGACTTCCGGCACAGGTGATGGTCTTCCCTCAAAGGACGATATCAGACAGAGAACCTTTATTTTAAAGCATAGTTGGTGGACTCTTCTCTAAGAATCATTCGTGATTCGTAGAAACGATGTCAAAGATATAATTGTTACTAATCTAAGTCTTGTATTACAGAGACTGACAACCTGATCGAATGGTGAACGTACTCTACTGTGAAACAAAGCCGATTAAGAGACAACCTATCTTTGTATGTAGAGATAAAGTAGAGACTGAAGTATGTTAGATACTTTATTGTTATTAGAGTCTATGCGTCTACTGTGGTGGGAAGACCGTCTTTCACTTCTCCTTGATTTCTCGGAGAACTACTTTCACTTTTCCTCTCACTTTTTCGACCGAGTTTTGAGTTGAAAGTCTTTTGATTCTAATACCGTAGACCAGGACAGTGAAGTATCGTTTATCTACCCCTTCTTTACCTTTATCACTGTCTGAAATAAAAGAACCGGGGGGTTTTAGTGACATCTACCACTGACGTCGGTACTTTAATTTTCTGCGAATGAGGAACCTTCTTTTCGATACTGGTTGGATCTGTCGTATAATCTTTCGTCTCTATGATGAAACGGTCGTTTCCAGTCAAATCAGTTTGGACACCAAAAAGTTCATCAGTTCAAACCTACACTCTCGACCTGATATTTCTTTCAACTCACGGTTTCTTAACTACGAAAACTTGACACCAAACCTCTTCTGAGAACTCTCAGGGAACCTGACGTTCCTTTAGTTTGGTCAGTTAGGATTTCCTTTAGTCAGGACTTATAAGTAACCTTCCTGACTACGATTTCGACTTTAAGGTTATGAAACTGGTGGACTACACTTCTCGACTGAGAAAGCTTTTCTGGGACTACGACCCTTTATAACTTCCGTCCTCCTCTTCCCCTGTTGTCTCCTACTCTACCAACCTACAGTAGTGACTGAGCTACCTGTACTTAAACTCGTTCGAGGTCCTCAACCACTATGTATCCCTTCGGACCACACGACGTCAGGTACCTCAGTGTTTCTCAGCCTGTTCTGACTCACTGACTTCACTTGACTTTTGAAACTTTACCTACTTCGGGGTTAAATCCTTAGAGTCTGATGGACTAGTAGTATCCAAGGTGAATGTTTAAAGGTATCCATGTTGATTAAAGAGAGAATGAACAAGAAAAAAAAAATTATATATCAACTAAAGATCATAATATAATTATATCATAATATCATATCATATCATTAATTTATTATATTTATATTAATATATTAATATATATATATATTAATATATTATGATCTTTAGTTGTTTCTAGTACCGTAGGCCAGGGTAGTGAAGTACCCTTTATCTGCCCCTTTGTCACCTTTGTTACAGTCTCAAATAAAAAAACCCGAAGTTTTAGTGACGTCTACCACTCACGTCGGTACTTTAATTCTGCTAATGAGGAACCTTCTTTTCAATACTGGTTGGATCTATCGTATAAGTTTTCGTCTCTGTAATGAAACGGCTGATTCAAGGCAGATCAGTTCCGATACCAAAAAGGTCACCAGTACATACCTACACTCTCAACCCGACACTTCTTCCGACTCGCGGCTTCCTTAACTACGAAAACTTGACACCACAACCTCTTCTGAGAACTCTTCGGGAACCTGACGTTCCTCTAGGTTGGTCAGGTAAGACTTCCTCTAGTCGGGACCCTAAAGAAACCTTCCTTACTACGATTTCGACTTTGAGGTCATGAAACCGGTGGAGTACGTTTCTCAACTGAGTAACCTTTTCTGAGACTACGACCCTCCCTAACCCCCGTCCTCCTCTTCCCCTACTGTCTCCTACTCTGCCGACCTACCGTAGTGACTGAGCTACCTGCACTCAGACTCACTTGAGGCCCTCAACTACTACCTGTCCCTCCGGACTGCACGACACTAAGTACCTCAGTGTTTCTCATCCTGTGCTGACTCGCTGACTCGACTTGACTTGACTTGACTTAATATCGTAATTATATCATAATATAAGTCCGTATATTTTATCAATAAGTTATGAAGATACCTAATTTGAGGTGAATATCAATATTGTTTTTTTACCGATATAAAGGTAAATGTTTATGTTTGTCGTAAACAGCAAAAGACAGAGACACATACACACATATACATATGTATATATGTATATGTGTATGGTGTAAAAGAAATTGATCAGTATACAACTACCTGTGAATCCAACGAAGATATATAACCGAAAACATGTATTATTACAACGAGATTTGTCGTCCCATGTAGAAAAATTTAATACAAAAAAGTAAAAGAAAGTTATATATGGGTCCTCATTTTGACGACCTAGTATATCATCGAGATAAAAATCAAAAAGTTCCCTTGAAGTTTGGCAAAAGGTATCGCCCACGTTGTTAAGTGCAAAGATGGTTGTTAAATTATTCCAAGGGAAAAAGGTGTAGGAGAGGTTGTAAACAATAGACATCTGAAAAACTACTGTCGATGAAACTGTCCACACTCTACTATGGAGTAACACCAAAACTAAACGTGCAGAAACTATTAATCTCTACACCTCTATAAATATACACAGACAATCGATAGACATTTACAAGAAGTGTTTTTACAGATAAGGCCCGAAGACAAGTAAAATGTTAGTCTACCAAGTAACAAATATAACTAAACATACACAATAAATATAGAAAACCTATGATTGAGGCATAGGAAGTATAATAAACGTTTATAAAAGAGGTTAAGTCAACAGAAAAGTAAAACAAGTACGAAAGGAAACGACACGTTTACTTTTCAAATTAATCCAGAGGAAATAAAAACAAAGAAAACGGAATCCTCTGTCTTGTTTTCTTTTTTTTTTTTTTTTGGTTTACTTGTTTGTAACGATGTTAAATACAGTTGTACAAGATAGATAAGAGAGGACTCTCAAAATATCGAAGTCCAGAATGTAAAAACAGAAGTTATGTAAAACTCAAATAAAACAATGTACGAAACTATCATACGATATTAAAGTAAGAAAATGTACATCGACAGGTTAAAAGATTCTTTGTAAATGATTCTCTTACAAAGAGGTGACGTATGAGAACGACGTAGACAACATCGAATTAACTTGTATTTATCCATTCAAATAAAGACCGAAGAAATAAGATAAAATAACTAACTATACAGACGAAAACACGGTCATGGTACGATAAACTAATGCTGTTGAAACGTCAAATCAGACTATAGTCGCTCACACTATGGAGGTCTAAACAAGAAACAAAAGAATTCTAACGAAACTGTTAAACCTCAGAAAACACCAAGGTGTATGTAAAATCTTAATAAAAACAAGATTAAGATACTTTTTACAGGACCCATAAAACTCTCTCTAACATAATTTAGACATCTACCGAAACCCATCATGACTGAAAAATTGTTATAACAAACAAAGGTTAAATATTCGTACTCTATAGAAAGATAAAGAGATATAGTAGAAGTTCAAGGAAGGAGTTACAAATTTTAAAAGTCTCATATCCAGAAAGTGGAGGAACAAACTTAAATAAAGGTCCATAAAATAAGAGAAACTACGTTAAGATTTACTAACAAAAAGACGAAAGAGAAAGACTATCAAGTAATAATCACATGAAAGAGAAAATAAAACGGAGGGGTAAAGGAACAATCAATTTAGACTTACGTAGACAATTAAAATGAACAACTAATTTGTCTAACGAGTAGGAATTATAGTGTCTTCAAATTACGATGGGTATGATTATTTAACGTTGACATACCGTAAAATATTTAATTTTTCGGGTAAGGATGTCCAATAAATTATACACCTTGTTAGAACGTCATATCATTACTGTTACAAATAGTCTGGGTTAATACTTTCTTTTATGACTACAAATATATTCGATCACCGAGTCAGTTCGAAGTATAAGGTCTTAACCGTTTTGTCCCCAATCGGTTGGGTTACGAAGACTAAGAAAGAGATACGAATCCGATAGGTTCCAACGGTCAAAAATTTTTTTACAGAGAAACTCCCGTCTTTTCTTTATGTCCAGGAGAAAGAGGACACAGTTTATTAATTTATAAGGTCAAAAGGATTCTGAAGAATACTTTTCGATAAAGTCAAGGTACTTCCAACAAGTAATCACTACACAAACTGTTTATTAATAACTAATACACACTCCATGAAAGGATCCGTTATACTGTCTATCTAATTTGACCATATCGGGGACAAGATACTATATCTCACTGCCTTACCTTTACAGGGAGATCACCTTCCTGGTAAACTGTTCCGACAGAAGAGACAAAATAAAGTTCGAAATATTTACATTTTGATCTTTTTTTATCAGGTAAATCAGTAAACAAGTAAGACTTAAATAAGTCATTTATATTGATGACTGGTCTTAAAAAGGACCCGTAAACCTAAGAACTTCGAACTTTAGATTATCCTCTACATCAATTAACTTCTTTATTTATTTTGGTTCTTTATACTATTTTATGAACTAACCTTGTCGTCCCTTATAATCAACTTCTTCATTAGACATGATTCTGTCCATATTCATATATTGTTTTCAACTTATATCTTTTCTTTTTTCTACTGAAAATGTAAAATTTCAGAACGACTTCAATGTATTCACTAAGTGTCTTATAAAATTTTTATCGATTAAAGACAGAAGTCATTCATGATATTTGGTGTGTATTACTATAAGTTCCTATTTTGATTCATTTTACTCCGGTCACTTACTTTTTATCTATTAGTCTCACCTGTACTTAGTACTATGAAATATTAATGTTTACGGAAACTTGATATGTTAATATCTTTGATTATCGACTTTCCCTTAATCTACTGATTAATCAGACCCAAGAGAGTTGACACCTTTATTAAGGATGTTGGAGGTACTGATTATCAATAGATGAAAGACTGGAGTATAAAGGTGTATCCCCGGGTATTGATGTTTCCTGTCTCCAAAAACCACTCTAACCGTCGAAATTGATAATCGATAAATAAATTTAACTTGTTTTTAGACGAATTAAGAAGTGTGATCGGGATCTAGAAGACAGACCCAAACAGTGTGTCGTCCGTACAGGATGTTCTTACTTCATAATCCGAGTCTATAAACCGTACAAACAATTCTGTAGTAACGAACAAGACCATTTATGTAATATCTTGCACCTCCTTCTTTTTCTTGTGAATTTTTTGACTTGTGTTATTTGTTTCTTTTATTTCTTTGAAAAGAAGTATATTTTCTCCTTATTATTACAACTATTAGTTTGGGTTTGATTCCTCCTTCTTTTCTTCATTCACCTTTTTACGGACTACGGTGTCACTACTCACTCCGTCTAGACCTTCGTGTACAAGGTATCACAAGAACAGTTTTGAGTGGAGTTGGCGACTCTCTTCTGTCGTATTCACAACCTTCTTGTTTGACTCGGACGAGTCTATTAATGTCACTGTCTGTCGTCGATTGTTTCCTTCTTTAACACTTTCCGAATTCCAACTCCAAGATACTTCTCGACTCCACAGTCTTAACTGTGACACGTTTTCTTCGACGCCTTCAGACCACCGAAACGCCTTTCTCTTCATTCCTCCTTCTCTCTTCTCCTTACTCCTTCTCTTTGTCATTAAAAACATAAAGTTGGAAGTCAGTTTTTATTTAAATATCATTTAGATAACGAAATTATATCTTGAGTTACAAAGATTGGTAATCATACCTATTTTTAGGTGTCGATTATGTACCTGTATCCATATTTAAAATACCGGAATAGTAAAAAATTTGAAAATGATACCAATTAAAAGGTAGTAGATGTTCATACACACATATACACTCACACACACAGATAGACAAAGACTGAGAAAAGAGACAATTGTTTAAAAGGGAGGACTGTCTGTTATAAGTCCGATATAGCTCGGATACATCGTGAGGCTTGTAAAGAGGGAGTCAACAAACAAAGACTGTGGTAGGAACTTAAAAATATGACGAGGTAAATTACTCACCAAAAATGGAGACGGTTTTAACTACGACAGTTGTGGTTCTTAGACCTATGGGTACAGTCAAACGACATTAGTACTCTCCACTGTACCCCTGTCCTTGGTGGATATTACAGAGACGAATTGGAGACTTTCATGGTCTAAAGTGGAGAAATTTTTCTCGTATCCTACAGTAAGAATGGGTAGAGTACCTTCCTTCTTAAAGATCTCAAATTACCCAATTACTTACACTTTCATGAAACACATTGAGTTTAAAGACATGTCTATATATTTATGATAATAATTATTATAGACGTAATGTAACCTTAAAACCCCCTGTTTATGAAATTATTAGGTAGCTTCAATTGACTGTCTTTAAGAGAACTTAACTATGAACGGATTAGGAGAACTACTTTCACTTTCTCCTTTCACTTTTTCAACCGAATTTCGAGTTGTAACTCTTTTGGTTCTAGTACTATAGGTCAGAGTAGTGAAGTACAGTTTATCTACCTCTTTGTCACCTTTGTCACCGTCTGAAATAAAACCCCCCGAGGTTTTAGTGACGTCTACCACTGACGTCGGTACTTTAATTTTCTGTGAATGAGAAACCTTCCTTTCAATACTGGTTGGATCTATCGTATAATTTTTCGTCTCTGTAGTGAAACGGTTGTTTCCAGGTAGATCAGTTCCGATACCAAAAAGGTCACCAGTACGTACCTACACTCTCAACCTGACATTTCTTTCGACTCGCGGCTTCTTAACTACGAAAACTTGACACAACAACCTCTTCTGAGAACTCTCAGGGAACCTGATGTTCCTCTAGGTTGGTTAGATAGGATTTCCTCTAGTCAGGACCCACAAGTAACCTTCTTGACTACAACTTTGACTTTAACTTATGAAACCGGTGGACTACGCTTCTCGACTGAGTAAACTTTTCTGGGACTACGACCCTTTCTAACTTCCGTTCTCCTCTTCCCCTGGTGTCTCCTACTCTACCAAACTACTGTAGTGACTGAGTTACGTGTACTCAAACTCATTTGAGACCCTCAACCACTACTTGTCCTTCCGGACCGTACGACGTCAGGTACCCCTACGTTTCTCAGCCTGTGCTGACCCGCTGACTTGACTTGACTTGACTTATATATTTTCATGTATCCGTTAAAAGATATAGACCTCAATATGATTCTTTTTATTGGTGTATATATGTTATTTTATTGGAGAGGTGAGTTGACACCTATCTCTTATATAAACCAGAAAATGTACGTAAAATAAAGAAATATTATATGTGATGAATGATTTAAATAAGTTTATTAGTTATGATGACATATGTGTGATAAATATATGTAATAAAAGTACTTTATCCGAGGGTGTTACTTCTCTTATGTAATCAACTCTACAACACCCCTCCCTCCACCCTCCCCCCAAGTACAAACCCTTACGTACATTCTTAATTTCTAAAATTTTAAATTTTTTTTTATTTTTTAAATTTTTTTTTTTATTTTTTTTTTGGTAAAACAACTCACTTGTTCATAAGTTGTATTCGGAAAACAGTTTTTGATAATTAAATACATTGTATATCTAATGTCACAGGTAATTTTAATGTACATAATCATAGGTAATTTTAACGTACATGGTGGTGTTTAGAATTTTGTCACATAACTCTATAATAAAGTTGTTAACGAAAAATCATTTTGTTTATTCAACACTTTAAATTCACAGTGTAACGTCTCCTTATACCGGTTTTAAAAATTTAAGTGTAAGACCCAATCGATACAAAGATCTTGTAGACAATACGATAATACTGTCCACAAATAATTATACCTACAGATTAGTCTATAGAACCAACGATTATCGAACCGTTAAGTTGTAGATTTATAACAGTTTTTAGGAACTAATATACAACTTTTGGTATCTATTAACTAAGTTTTGGAACTGATCTAATTTTTTTAATTTTGGACAGGACACAAGAAAGGAAATCTTAGAGTTACAAAAAGACTTTAAAGATTTTATAAAGTCATTAGTCTTAAAGACTTTTTAATTTTTTGAACATGTTCGGTTCTACACAGAACTAAGTTTAGAGAAAGCACATGAGTAATATATTTGTGTTTATTTAATAAAAATTATAGGATCCCTTTTACTGTTTCATTAAGTCAAGTATGTCTGTTTGTGTGTATATGTTTATTTCTCTTTTCGGATATCTTATCGGGAGGAGGAAACCCACGTACTTTCGAGTCTAAAAAATTAAAAGAATTTTCATAAATTATTTAAGATGCATTGTCTTCAGTTTTTCTTCAGTAAACTAACTTGGCGAAGGTACCCACCGTAAATGTAGTATCTGGAACTCTATCTTAAAAAGGAACTTATGTTTGTCATCCTACGTTTAAAGATCCTTTAAAGACACCTTTATGATAGTATACCTTTAGAAACGATCAGACTTTTTCTTATTGATATCTAAGACTTTCAAATTTTATATACAGGAAAAGTCAAGTCAGTGAGTCAACACAGGTTGAGAAACACTGGGGTACTCGACGTCGTGTGGTCCGGAGGGACAGGTTGTGGTTGAGGGTCTCGGGTGGGTTTGAGTACAGGTAACTCAGCCACTACGGTAGGTTGGTAAAGTATGAGACAACAGGGGAAGAGGAAGACGGGAGTTAGAAAGGGTCGTAGTCCCAGAAAAGTTTACTCAGTCGAGAAGTGTACTCCACCGGTTTCATAACCTAAAAGTCGAAGTTATAGTCTGGAAGGTTACTTGTGGGTCCTGACTAGAGGAAATCCTACCTGACCAACCTAGAGGAACGTCAGGTTCCCTGAGAGTCTCAAAAGAGGTCGTGCTGTCAGTTTTGGTAGTTAAGAAGCCACGAGTCGAAAGAATTATCAGGTTGAGAGTGTAGGTATGTACTTAATGACCTTTTTGGTGTCGGAACTGATCTGTCTGGAAACAATTGTTTCATGACAGAGACGAAAACTTATACGATAGATCCAACCAGTATTGAAAGGAAGGTTCCTCATTCGCAGAAAGTTAAAGTACCGACGTTAGTGGTAGACGTCAATAAAACCCCGGGGGGGTTTTATTTTAGAGAGTGACAAAGGTAACAAAGGGGTAAATAAAGGGTACTTCACTACCCTGGTCTACGGTACTAGAATCAAAAGACTTAATTAAGACTCAATTAAGATAGTAAATATACTCTTACGAACGAAAAAATGGAGATTACCAATAATATGTACAAAAACCAGATTATAGTCGTGACGGGTTGTCTTGTAACATGTTTTTACCTGTACAGGGACACGATAACTTATACCATTGGTGATCCTAGTTAACTTTATACAACGCATGTTGACTACTTTGACTTAAAATTAACATAATTAAAATTAATTTATAACGTATCGGTGTGAACCGATTCTTGATGACACACCCTGTCACGTTACTAAATTATTTTAAACGAATAAATGTCAAGTCTTATTACGATTTAATCAATGTATCTATAAACATGATCTTAAGGTGCTGAAAAATACATACTCTTCCTGTTTTATACTCATAAACCATCTGATCACAACAAAGCTCTATAACAAAACGACACCATCTTTACTTCCGTCTTATTGTTTTTGTATCAAATAATCTCACACTTATATAAGTCTTAAAAAAGGTGTACTGGATCTAGTCCTTAACTGTGAGACCAAATGTCCGGTTCAAGTCGGATGTTGGACAAAAATACCCTTGGTTGTGTGTGAGTAAGTAAATACATAACAATTACCGATGAAGACACAAGTTTGACGTCTCAAGCCATCAATTCTTACTCTGGTATACTGGACGTTTCAGCTTTTATAAACGGTGAACCGTGACATTTCTCTCAAAAGGTCGGAGATAATATCTATTTGTTAACACACTATTTACTATCCTATTCCAGAGGAGAGGCTACCTCTTTATTTGTATTACATGTAAATATACATTATATACATTTCATATTTATATATAGTATTAGATATATCGGATTCTTCAACACTCTACGGATTCCTGTGTGTCTCTTTTTCTTAGACGGACGGTCATGTCCTCTGAGTTCTCTGTGGTCAAGATAGAGACCCAGTACTTCTAGGGGACCTCCTCCCGAACCGTTGGACAAGGTCATAAGAACGGACCTTTTAAGGTACCTGTCTTCTCGGATCACCCGATGTCAGGTGCCCTAACGTTTCTGAGTCTGTACTGACTCGTACATGTACGTGTACACACGTGTGTGTCTACGTGCACACGTGTGTGTGTGTGTATGTGTAACATACTGGTGTGTCCATTCGGATACACGAGACATCTTTAGTCTTTGTATCATGAAATTCTCGAGACCTATGTCGAACCCACCTTTTACGCCACGTACCAGTACGGCGTGTATTGTATACGAGAGTAGAGTTAGGTTATCTCTTCTTTCTGTCAGAAGTTTAATCTAAGGGTAGAACCAAAGGCATCACATATATAAGGTACGGTAGTTAACGATAATCCTGTGTCTCCTTTCTCCATACGTATTCCCTTGTGTATACCAGATAATAAATCTTTGTCTTTCTCAACCGTTAGTGTCTACTGAAAAACTCGGGTCTCAAGTCTGAGATTAACGAGTTAAATTCGTGAGTCTATAAACTAAAGTGAAATAAGTATTTATTAAAACTCAATTTAAACTTCTAAATACGGTTTTATCTTTGTTTTGAAAGAACCTAATCTAATGTTAACAGACTTTTCGTTTAGATTAAAGTGACCTTAAATTTATTAAGGTGGGTAACAATCTCTTTTTTTAGGAATTTAATTTTAAGTAAAAGACTAGAATCATGTTGACCATACATAATAAAGATAGAAAATTATCCTTTACATAGTATTTCTCTATATGAAAGTATTTAAATAAACAACGACAACAAGTCGACGAGTCAGTACAGGTTAAGAAGCACTGGGGTACCTGACGTCGTGTGGTTCGAAGAGACAGGAAGTGGTTGACGGTCTCGAACGAGTTTGAGTACAGGAAACTCAATCACTACGGTAGGATGTTAGAGTCGGAGACAGCGGGGGAAAAGGAGGACGGAAGCTGGAAAGGGTGGTAGTCCCAGATAGGATTACTCAGTCGAGAAGCGTAGTCCACCGGTTTCATAACCTCGAAATCAAAGTCGTAGTCAGGAAGGTTACTTATAAGTACTAATTAAGGAAATCCTAACTGACCAAACTAGAGGAAAGTCAGGTTCCCTGGGAGTTCTCAGAAGAGGTCGTGGTGTCAAGTTTCCGTAGTCAAGAAGCCGTGAGTTGAAAGAAATACCAGGTCGAGAGTGTAGGCATGTACTGACGACCTTTTTGGTGTCGAAACTGATATACCTGGAACAACCGTTTGACCACAGAGACGAAAAATTATGTGACAGATCCAACCAGTATAGAAAAGAAGGTTCCTCGTTCACAGAAACTTAAAGTACCGACGTCAGTAGTAGACGTCACTGAAACCTCTCGTTCTTTTCTTTCAGACGGTGATAAAGGTCAAAAAGGGGTAGATAAACGGTACTTCACTACCCTGGTCTACAGTACTAAAAGTAACAAACTTACAACTTCAAATTCGGTTGAAAAAACGAGAGGAGAAAGTGAAAGTAGTTCTCCGATCAATCAAAGAGAAGTGAAAAACGGTATTCCCACCACAATAGACGAATAGACTCCAATAATTGTAAAGAAGACCGTTAGAACTAAAGTCGAACATGAAGTAGGTCGGGTCATAAAGTGTACTACATGAGACGTACATTCAATTTATTCGTCCCACTCTTATATGTCGGAACTACGTGAGGAAAGGGTTAACACTTGGTCAGGTAAACAAGGTACAGGATAAGATTGACAACGAAGAACTGGACGTATGTCCAAAGAGTCCTCTGTCCATCCCACGAGACCATAAAGACAGAGAAATTATTAAAACAAAATTAGGTGTATCATATTCCTAAATCGTATCAATTACATCGTCTTCATCTACAAAAAGAGACCTTAAGAGAACGAAAAAAAGAGTAGGATGTCTACGACCGTTAAACTAAAGACTAAGAAGACGGAAAAGATTTAGGTCGAACTTATAGACCATCAAGAGTCGGGTACATGACAACTTCGGATTAAACCTCCTAAAAGTCGTAAAGAAACGATCGTACAGTTTATTCACGTTAACAAACTTATAAGAAACTGTCGGAAAGAAACCCTAACCTTACTTTTGACTGGTAAAGGTGAGGACACTGGTGAGACCTCAAAAGGGTCGAAACTCACGTCGTGAAAGTGTCGTAGTAGGAAATCCTAAACTTTATCGAGTCGACCTTAAGGTAGTGGAGATAGTCGAAACAAGAATCACTACGAAGGCTTCCGGGTGAACTGAAGCGTAAGGTTCCACAGACCGAGATCCACTCACTAGTGTGACAACACCAATAGACCCAGAAATTCTAGAAAAAAACATATCAAAAAGACACATAAGAACGGTGGAAAAGAATTATAGAAGACGAAGACAATCCAGGTATGACAAATACAAGAAATAAAACGGGTAGAAACGTACTTGACGAGGGACCATAGAAATTAAAAGAACTACTCTAGAGATCAGAAAGGGTAAGATAACAAAAGGAGATAAAGACACATAACAAGTGAATCGTTCCGAAAAGTTTATATTAGACTTTATAAATAAACCATATTTAAAGTTCAATTTTATATTACCGAAACGAAATTAATGCAAGTAATTTAAATAGTATACTCAAAGACCTTCCACACTTTCTTACGTCAATGTTTAAGTTTAATTACACATTACTATTTTCACCCATAAAGTTTAAGACGTAACCATCTCGGAAATCAAAATGGTTCAGTTACCTGTACTCAAACTCGTTTAAGGTTCTCTGTGACTTCCTGTCCCTTCGGACCGTACGACATCAGGTGCCCCAGTGTTTCTCAACTTGTACTGTCGCTGCCTTGTTGTTGTTCTCGAAAACTAAAATGGTCTCATTAAAAGTAATTAGTCTACAAATTTATTTTTACTTATAGAGTTGAATCTTGGAAGAACGGAGAATAAAGTCAGATTGTCATATCTAGAACCCAAGTATTATGTTAATTTCACGTATTATGTTGGATTGAAATACCTACGGACTTGAACAAAAAGGAAAAGTCGTGACCCATACTTAAATCTGGAAACGAACGTAACATTCTACGTCTCCAAGAGTTGTTGTCTAGGTTGACCAGTAAGGTTAATATGATGTAACATGTTGATTCTTATAAAATATTATACGAATTTGAAAAGTCTTAGTAACAAGAATAAGGTCACATTACGGAATAATCAGAATCCTTTAGTCGGTCCACCCCCATTTCACCTGTTTTTTTTTTTTTTTTTCTGGAGATAGATACAGTAATAAAGTCTCAATCGAGACTGGTGTTGGTTCCCTCTCCAAGGTTTATTTCAGGGTCTCTCGTTATCGTTCTGAATTGTGTAATAGAGACCGTAAAGACAACCTTCTCTATTGATTTTTATACGGATCTAACTTTATAGTGACTTCTTCCAAATAAACTTAACATTCTTTTCCATTTCGTTTCAGTGACGTCCACCACCATCTCGACACTTTTAAATCGGCAGAATGTGGTACTGTTACCCAACTACTTAATCCTGATCACTGAAGGTCTCTACTCTCTTGAAAATTTTGGAAATACTCACTTGTCCGTGTATCTCTCCTTTGTCACACTTGGTAGGATTTATAGGGAATTAATATCGCGGTTTGTCTTGTCAACAACACCTAGTTTAAAACCCAAACTATTGGCTCTTTTACCCAAAACAAACACCGACGTCCAATTTTACTGTATATGTATTTTTCACCCTAAATGTCAGATAAAATTACTGAACAAAACCTGGTCAAGAGATTTCTTATTAAGTTAAATAGGGTTTCTATGAAGAACACTAAAGAAGAACACAGTAGATACGGGAATAAAAATAACATGACTGTAATAACACCGATCTATACACTTTTGTATAAACAAACCCTATTAAAAAACATAGTAGGATTGAGGAACTAGAGTTCTCTCCTACTAACCAGGGAGTCTTTAGAAAATTTAAGATAGGGTCTTTGCACTAAACTGGGTTATAGACAGTATAATGGATGTTTAACGTTTTCTGTATTTGTAGGGATCAAGACCCCGAGGTCACGAATAGATTGATGTAACCCTCTATTTCAGTTAATTTTGTGTGTATTCACTTTATTTTATGTGTACGTGTGTGTGTAACAATATGACTAACTGTTTCTTACTTACGGTTTACGAGTCATATATTTTATCGGATAAGACTTAGTCGTCTTCATAAAAATAAGTGTTGAAAATTCAAAATAAGTTATTTCGTAATATGATGAATTAATGAAACGTTTCCAATGTATTTTTGTGTGAAGTACGTTCACACCTATAATAGATCCACTCATTACATCTTCTGTCCTAAAACAGGATTATATAGTAGTCATAATAAAACTTTCTTTTATTAGTCAGTGTGTGTCGATTTGTAAGTCTAACGAATTACTCGTGTTAATACTGTAGATAAAGTGGTTTCAGTAAGAAATACCCGTGAGTGTTGAGTACATCTCGTTAATATGACGTTATACGAAATGAATAATGTATTAGTTGTGAAGACAAAATATACTTTACAGTGTAATTTAGATTTTGGGACTTAAGTCACCGGAAGTCTCTCTATAGTTGGTAAAGAGTTTAGTAAATGGGTTCTTCCCTATAACTTAAAAAATTTTTGACCTTAATACAAAGGAGAGATATTTTACTCTTCCAACCTTTTCTATTAGAATGTCCCGTCAAAGTCCAGAATCTAGAATATTAAAATACGGAAAGTTATTTACCAGAGAGTTTTAAATTCATCTGATGTGGAAACCCAATTTTTTTCTTAATAAATATCACTCCTTTTAGTTAATATAAATATAACTATTTACTTCCATAAATAAAAGATATAATCAAAATTTCGTTTGAACAAATGTAAAAATCAATAGACTTTGGTCAATCCTTCTGTCGGTGTATCTACTAGTTGGTATACCCTAATTATTTACATATTGGTTCTGTCCGTACTTTATAAAACATAAAATTGGTTTGATGATTTGATTGAGTACTTTTGCATTATATAATGGATATATCGACTCTCAAAGAAACCCTCCTTACTACGATTTCGACTTTGAAGTCATGAAACCGGTGGAGTACGCTTCTCGACTGAGTAACCTTTTCTGGGACTACGACCCTTCCTAACCCCCGTCCTCCTCTTCCCCTGCTGTCTCCTACTCTACCGACCTACCGTAGTGACTGAACTACCTTGACTCAGACTCACTTGAGGCCCTCAACCACTACCTGTCCCTCCGGACCGCACGACACTAAGTACCCCAGCGTGTCTCAGCCTGTACTGACTTGCTGACTTGACTTGACTTGACACAGTATTAAATGTTAATTGTGTTTGGTTGTTAAGATACTAATGAAGAATTTTAAAATTTTTTCTACTTAATAGAAAGTAGGTGTAAGTCAATGTCGAGGTATGTAAAATATACATCTTTATATATTTATAGATATTAACGTTCTTTTACTGAGTTGGTGGAGACTCATCATAAATGTACCTCTCATACTATCCGTTATATTAGTGGTCGTAATTTATGTATCTTAAAAATCCATGTAGTTACTACAAATTTAATAAAAAGTGACTCTCCAGGTTCCTATATTTGTCGTCTTCACTTTTTGATCTTTCCTACGACTTGACCTTCTAGAATACGGAGAGGGATGTCTTAGAGGTTGAAATAGAAAAAGACAAACATGAATAAACTTCATCAATATAGATACCAAGACTAAAAATTTTTCTAAAGTTTAGGAAATTTTTTTAATTTTTTTATATATGTAAACACTTTATAAAATTATGATATAATTCCCTAGATAATTATTTGTGTCCTGACATCCCTTTTTTATTTACTCTTTTTTGTCTCATTGACTATTTTCGGTTCCCCTTTATCTGTAATTTTCTTTTCTTCGTCCGTATTATTTATAGAAATTTTTAAACAATCATATTAAACTACTGTGACATGAAGGGTACAGATATTTTACTTATTCCATCCTATCCTTGAAACTATTAAAGTAATATACGGACGGACCTTTACCTTTATAAAATCGTATTAATCAGGTAATCACAAAGGAGGTAAAATAGAGACATCATAACATTAATTGTGTTATAATGTAAGTGATACCTAGACTTTCACTGAATCAAAGGAATCCCCTCTATGTTACCTTTATTTCACTCAATGGGTTAGTATGGTCCAAAGTTCATAAGGTTTAAATTATTTCTATTCTGTAAATGAAGTCTTGATGAGAAAGGAGGTGCCGTTTTATAAGTTGTCGTTTCATCAACTTGTACTGAAATATATAAAGTTAACAGTTATTTTTACCGTTTGCTGTGATTTTGTTTGTTTAGGGTGATATTAAAATTTCGAATATTCTGGTCAAAAATAAACCTTCTTTCCGTATCAGACGTGTGTAAATAGGGTCTCCCAAATCACGTTTTAAAATATCTGATCTCGATTTTCCTTTACCTCTTTACGAAACACTTTACCTTTCCTCCTCATCCGACCATGTACGATCAATGATTCAAAGAGACCCTGTTCAATAGATTAAACTGGTCTGGTCTCTTGAAGGTGTCTCTCACGACTTCCTTCTTTATCCTCTTACACATTCCTGGTCTAGACCTTTCAAACCTTACGACTATACAAACCTCGTAGAGATAAAAACAGTAAGAAGTGTTTTTTATTTGTACAGACGTCTCATTTCTTCACCACAATTTGTAAATTTGTCGTAATTGATTAAGTTATATCGTTCATTTGAGAGACTACAAGTTTCTCGTGACCGACCGGAGTCCCTATTAAACGGTCAACTGACCCAGAAAGTATACGACAGTCCTTAAACCAAGGATTCAAATTTGTCAACTACTACTAGACCGAAAATGAGTACCAACTAGTAACTGAGGACGAACTAGGAGACGGACTGGTTGTTGTCGAGAATTCAGAGAGGAAAGAGACTGGTAAATTAGAAGTGAAAGAATTTTTTAAAATACCAACACTAGATAAAGAGACAAACAGTGCCTGTAATGAATTTCTATGTTTCAGAAATCAAGTCAAGTCAAGTCAAGTCAGCGAGTCAGCACAGGCTGAGAAACGCTGGGGTACTTAGTGTCGTCCGGTCCGGAGGGACAGGTAGTGGTTGAGGACCTCAAGTGAGTCTGAGTGCAGGTAACTCAGTCACTACGGTGGGTCGGTAGAGTAGGAGACAGCAGGGGAAGAGGAGGGCGGGGGTTAGAGAGGGTCGTAGTCTCAGAAAAGGTTACTCAGTTAAGAAGCATACTCCACCGGTTTCATGACCTCGAAGTCGAAATCGTAGTAAGGAAGGTTTCTTTAGTGTCCCAAGTAGAGGAAGTCTTACCTGACCAACCTATAGGAACGTCAGGTTCCCTGGGAGTTCTCAGAAGAGGTTGTGGTGTCAAGTTTTCGTAGTTAAGAAACCACGATTCTGAAGAAGTGTCAGGTTGAGAGTGTAGGTATGTACTGGTGTCCTTTTTGGTATCGGAACTGATCTACCTGGAATCAACCGTTTCATTACAGAGACGAAAACTTATATGATAGATCCAACCAGTATTGAAAAGAGGGTTCCTCATTCGCAGAAAATTAGAGTACCGACGTCAGTGGTAGACGTCACTAAAACCTCGGGTTTTTCTATTTCAGACTGAGACAAATATGACAAAGGGGTAGATAAACGGTACTTCACTACCCTGGTCTACGGTACTAGAAACAAAAGACTTACAACTCGAAATTCGGTTGAAAAAGTGAGAGGAGAAAGTGAAAGTAGTTCTCCGAAAAATCAAGGAGAAGTGAAAGACGGTATTCCTACCACAGTAGACGTATAGACTCCAATAACTATAAAGAGGACCGTTAGAACTAAGGTCGAACACAAAGAAGGTCAGGTCGCAAAGAGTACTACATGAGACATATATTCAATTTATTCGTCCCGCTGTTATATGTCGGAACTGCATGAGGAAAAGGATAAACCTTGGTCAGACAACAAGGTACAGGTCCAGATTGACAACGAAGGACCGGACGTTTGTCTAAAGAGTTCTCCGTCCAATCCACCAGACCATAAAGGTAGATAAAGTCTTAAAAGGTCAAATAACACTAGGTGTGTCAGTTTCCGAAACCATATCAGTTATTTCGTCTTTATCTACAAAAAGACCTTGAGAGAACGAAAAAGGTACTAGGTCGCCTACAACCGTTAAACTGGAGACCAAGGAGACAGAAAAGATTTTGGTCGAACTTGTAGTCCCTCAAGTGCCAAGTGCAGACCAGATGTATTAAAAACGTATCAAGGTTTGTGTTCCTACCACTTACACGTTTGTGACAACTATTAATACTAATATGGTTTAGATGACTTTCTTTTCCGACTTAAAGGGACGAGAGACATACGACCTTTAAGTCACAATGATTCCTTTTATACACCTAAGTAAAGAATATTCTCCTAACGGTTTGATCTCTATTAACGTTGTTAATAGATGTCCGTCAAATACAAACTGTAATGAGACACATTTAATTTTACACTTATAACGGATTCATGAGTATTATCATCAAACTTTTCTCAAACGTAATTTGATTGAACTCTTTAAACATTTATCGTGATACGACTTTTGTTCGTCACTTGAAACCGTCTTTAGAATGAATGACTAAGTAAGTATAAACGTAATAAATATTCTACGATTAACCTGAGATTTTCTCTGAGATTTATACCATGAGGTGTTCTCGAGATTAAATTATTATTGGGTTTATTGTTTATAAGTATATTGGAAGTTTACGACTTTTAAAGTACGAACTATTTAGTGTTATAATTACTGGTTTTAACTCTTTTTATTTTATAATTTGTTTTGATTTTTATAAAATCGAACCGACTTACTGACGAAATTGACTGTACAAAAGGAGTTTTATTAGGTCTTTAATAATGTTGAAACGTAAACTTTTCATAAAAACGACTTATATCTTTCAGAGATTGAACTATAAAGTAATCGTAAGTGTTAACTACTCAAATTTCATCGTTCATCTCTCTACTATAGATTTCGCCTACAACTGAGTATGACTGTAATCGTTTAAAACTGAATGAGTGGTCCGAAGAGATAAAGGTCATTACTTTCTCAATCTCCACTATATATAGTGAAAGAATAATGTATTTATTTTCATACTCTGTTTAATTTTATATTAATACTTACGATATTGTTTAAGATGAAATTTTTACGGTCATGTTGACGACGAACTTATTTCTTAGATTCAAGAGGTGTCTGTCCCATAGTTTAACGGAGGACTTCTGAAAGACACACAGTGAAGGAACGGACATTTTACTTTTCTCCCTGATGTCCTTGAGAATCCAGAGAATGTAAAGACTTTAGATTATGAACTACTTATTCTATTGGATATGCTATCGACGTAACGATTTAGTGACGACGTCGGAAGTTTTTCGGTAGAGAGTCTTTTTTTTTTGTATTCATAAATACATTAGTCTTTTTGAAGGACTGTGATGTACATGGAACAGGGTGATATAAAATTAGTTCAGTTCAAATACCACTGATGAGTTCTTTATAAAGAAGAGTATTTAACTTATATTAACCTAACGAAAAGTCATCGTATTAAACTCAGTTATTTTTAGTTTCTATACGTGGACAAGATTAGTAAACTTTTTGACTATCTACGTTTCCAATGTTTTCTCTTTTTGCAACGGGTTTCGATAACTCTGTGTCACCTGTCACTGACGTCGGTGCATCTTCTGCAAGGAATCTCCTTTTCGTTACTGTTTGGATCTGTCACATAATTTTTCGTCTCTGTAATTAAACGGATGTTTCCAGGTATATCAGTTTGATACCAAAAAGGGTCTGACTATTTACCATACTTTTATGGGTATGAAACCACATATTCGGAAAATTGTTTTACTAAGGTAGGAGCCATTTCTACTTGAGATAGTTACGTATGAAGTATTTTAGATACACAGTGGTATAAGAAAGTGATTGTTCGGTTTCATTCTTTGATAATAGTTTGAGATAAAGGGTCCGTTGTATAATCACGTTGTGATTCGATAAACTATTACATTTGTTTCCGGTTTAATTCTTCACCTTGTATACGAACGGTTCTACTCATCGTCTAAACCCCCTTGATTAATTTCTGACTAAGTGTACTACTTTGATTAGATAATGATCGGACTCTGTCTGATTCTGTGTAAAGTACTTACTTATTTTCATCGTGTTCAATCCACTGAATTCTAGGTCACAAGGTCTCTCGTCGGCTGATATAAGAGACATCGTCGTAGGCTGAACTATTACGTAGTACCGGACTCCTTTCTCTGACGACTAAAGAGTTTCTATAGGTGAAGATGTGGTATCTCTACCATTATAAGGATTGTAATTGCCGTAGTAGTAGATACAAAAAACAAAACGTAAAAAGAAAATTAAAAACAACCTCATATCAACTAACAGTTGTAACATAATCAAAGACGATATTTTGGTTCACTCAAACATATGTATGTGTGTATAAGTGAGAAAAAGATCTAATGTAAGGGTATATTCAGTAATGTCTTATGACGTATCTCAAGAATAGTTAATGGATAAGATATACATCCATTATACATATAAAGTTAGGGTTAGAGGGTTAAATAGGGAAGTGAAGGAGGGTCAGAGAATACGAAAATTCACGATTTAGATCATCACTGTCAAAACATAATCAACTTGCGAAACAAAGTATAACTAATTAATTCTCCGATTATAACCGAAGAAGTTCTTTTGGAAAATAAAATACTTTATACTTTTTAAGACGGTTACAGGTAGTACAATTTATGGAACAAAAACAAACGGACGACAACACTTGACCTCTACAATCGAGTCGACCCATCTCGTGACCCAATTACTCCTGTCCCAGTGTCTAAAATAGGGGTAAGTCGGGTCAATTGGACCGTCTTTTTTTCGAACGATGTGTACGATGTCGACAATAAAGTCGTTCGGGTCGACATTTACACATTACACCCAGTACCACCTCCCCTAGTTTTGCTGAGTGGGTAGGTCAGAGAACCTTTTGTTAAGGTTTACAGGTACCAAGTTCAGTCGTTTCCACATAAAAGAAATTTACCGTGGTAATGAACACAAAGTCTAAAACGACTCGAGACTTGTGACTACCTTCTGTATTCAAGTTCTGTTGAACAAAATGTAGTAAATTACACAAAACGTGTACTAGATAACAGACAAAGTTCATCAAACAGGTGGACATTACTACCTGATTAAGTATGTAGAATTCGACGTCTTGAGTTGTAGTCCGTCTTTACCACTAAAGGTTCCCATATTAATACATTTTACCTTATGTAAAAGACTTGGATTCTAAAACTCCTCCTAAAAGTCGTCATCTTATACAACTTGGTGCGATTATTGTCCTCAAAACGATGGATTCGTAATACTCATCCTCTACAGGTAAGTATTTTCTTAGTACTAAAATTTTACTCAGACACACCGTCTAATCATTGAGTCAACATGTTTTTCTAAGACGTGTTGATGTGGTTTCTAATCTTCGTTGTGTGTGACCTGTCATCATGTACACACACGGTCCTGTGTGTCTGTATGTATGTGTGAGTAGTCTTAAGTTTTACACTCAAAGTAGTAGATTACTATTAGCATATACTACAGAGGGAATACTTGGAGGATTGTTTATGTGTTCTGGTAGTCGTTTCTGGAAATTTTGAGTCACCTTAGTTCATAACTTTCGTTTCATTTGATCGAGGAAGAATAAAGATCAAGATGACGATTTAAAGACACATTAGGATGAGTGTACACGAAATATACTTTCTGACATAGTAGACAAAGTACATCCTATTTTATCTTTCTTAACCGAGTTGTATGTTCAGTAATATGTCTAGGGGTATACATTAGGGGCTACAAATCTTTTCCGAAAAGTATAATTGAAAATGAAACCATTTCCATAAATTAGTTATAAAAGTGACTCAATCCAAGATAATAAGTGTTTGTAACACGGAACGAGAATATCGATCAAAGTTAACTAAAAATCTCTTGTCTTTTCCTTTCCGTGTGTAAGTTTTAAGATAGGTTTGTTTGTTATCTAGTCTTAGGAATCTGAGGTCCTTATAGAAGTCTTACTATTTTCAGTCCTTCTAAGAAGCACAAGACCGATAAAATTTACCACGACCCCATGTGCACAGAGAAATTTAATACCAAAGGAGTCCCATGTTCGGGTCATCATCCTAATGACCCAGTATACCATCAAGATAAAAACAAAAAAATTCCTTGGAGGTATGACAAGAGGAATCACCGATATGTATTAAATGTAGGGGTGGTTGTCACATCCTCCCAAGGAAAGAGAAGTGTAGGAGAGGTCGTAAATGACAAACGTCTAAAAAACTACTACTATTAAGACTGACCACACTCCACTTTGAAATAGTCTCAAAACTAAACGTAAAGAGATTATTAATCACTACAACGTGTAGAAAAGTACAAGGAGAACCGGTAGACATACAGAAGAAATGTATTTTTGGATAAATCCAGAAGACGTTAAAAAAAAAGGAAAAAACTGAAAAAAAAAAAAAAAACTATGACTCGACATACTATCNATCCAGAAGACGTTAAAAAAAAAGGAAAAAACTGAAAAAAAAAAAAAAAACTATGACTCGACATACTATCCACCCTACCCCCCACGCCACCCTCCTTCCAAGTTAAGTGAAGTAACATGTCGTCCTTGATTATGTTGTATCATTTCATTAATATGAGGTCATTCCCCCTTTTTTTTTTTTTTCTGAAGAAGTCTTTTTTTTGTACTGTCACAATTTTTAAGTCTTAAGATACTCTAGAACAAACTAACTATTCATGAAAGGGGAGAGAGAGACGTAGGATGTTCCGTCTGGTCGTTTGAGACAGATTTCAAAGAGGTAAAATTATAAGAACAATGAAAGTAGAACGAGTAAACAAATGATTAAAGTGTTCAATTAAACATAATCGAACCACGTTTTCATTGACATCAAAACGTAACAACTACAAACGGAAAACTATGACCTTACGTAAGAATTTGTTTCCACCAATACAATATATGGTAAATTTACGAGTAAAGAATGAAGTACAAAAAACAATTATTGTAATGAACGACAAATAAAAGATAAATAAAATCTAATAACTTTACTACAATCCATTTTTCGTTTATGCTCGTCAAAAATTAAAAAAAAAATTTAAGTTCAAGTTTACCCAACATTTCGTCACCTGTGTCAAGTGTAGTAGTCGTTGTGTAAACCGGGTACTTAACGCGTATTTGTATGTCACGTCACCACCGAGTCCTTCAAAACGTTTCCTCTGCTCTCGGAACTTCTGTTCCTAGTGTCACCGGCCGCTGGTCTTCGACTGTTGTTTGTTGACTCTCGTTAGGAGCTTCGACTACGAGAACGTTGATGTACTCTTCAACGGTCGCTTGAGTCACAGTTGGTAAGATATCAGTAAACTGTAAACCTTGTTTAACCTTCCTCTTTTTCGAACTATTCACCCACGGTGTACTCTACTGACTTTTAGTTTTTCAACAGTAAAACTTCACAGGAGTAGAGAATAAGATGGGTTGTTGTCACTGCTAAAACAGTTGACCTGACACTGTACGTTACTTTTCACCTAAAATATACTGTTTGTCGTAACTGAATCATCTTCGAGGTTTCGTAAAAGGTTTCTTTGAATGTGGTTTTTGTCCAGTACCAGTGACAAACCAGACTAGGTGATATGGAAAGACTAAGGGTCACTTTGGTAATGTAGACTCTTCACACGAGTCGGTTAGTTACTCTACGTAGTTTTTGACTTCCGGACGTCGACCGTGACCAGTTGTCTTACCCGGGTTAAGAAGAGGTACCGTTACGGGTTGGTGTACAGTGTGTTGGTTACGAAGTTTTCAACTTACTTAACCCGATGTTTCAAAACGGAGTAGACGGTATAAGTGAACTGGAGAATGGTTGACTGATAACGAAGAAGTTCGTGGAACTGTTTAAAAACATCCCTTTTACGAAGATGTTGATCGTCTTCCATCTTTTACGAAAGGTTAGTGAGGAGTTCAGGGTTTCGTGTCTAAAAATGTAATGTCTTTATTTGCAGCCGTTTTTACACAACTAACATTACCAAGGATCAAACAGATTATTTCTACACAAACTCGGATGAATATTACTGAATTTTAAATGACGGGGTTTGATGTAAATGAAAACATGATTGGATTATATGGAACAACCGTTATGTGTGTATTCTAGACTTTCAGTATGTAATTCAGTCTTCTCTCAGTACAATTGTCGAAACTAACAACCCTAGTCCTATAATCTCAATTGTACTATGATATTCTTTTTCCCTGAATAACCACGATAACATTTAAAGATTGTTATTATAACTAAGAAATAATTGTAAAGATACATAAAAAGAAACACAAATGAAGTCAAAACAAAACAATAAGATTTATGACTATGTACAATTTATTCAATTCTTTTCATTTTTATACATAATACTTCTAATTACTTTTTTGTTGAATGATTTTCCCCCAACCCTCCGACCCTACCCCTCGAGAGTCCGTCATGGTAAACTACAGTTAACGTCCTCAATAACTACAGTTAATGTCTTTCTTAACAATTAATTTCTGGGGTTATCTTCTTAGCAATTGTCGTTTCCGAGTAGTTACTGTCTTTTTTTGTTAATTTCTTTTTTACACATGTAACGTAGAGGAAATTCTTTCACTGAGAGCGGCGTTGAGTTTGTTACTCTTTGACAATGGTGTAACTTGAAATTGAAAAGAGGTCACCTGAAGGTAAGAAAGTTTTGTTGGAGAGAGTTGAAGGAGGAAAAAGACATATTATGTCGTAAGGAGAGGAAACAAACAATCTGAACGGATACTAAAAGACAACACCAAGTGAACGGGGTTTAACGTTAAGAGACGATAAAGGTTTATTTAGGTAAAAAAAGACCATTTTCTTAAAAATAAAACCTCCAGTTGTCATACATTCAGGTATCAATTTCCGATAGGATGATTCGTAGTATCAAAGGAGAAAAAAATTAACTTTATGTTAACTAAAAGTTATAATCAAAATCCATATGTTCTATCACTAAGTTTTAACATATCTAATATGAGATGAATTGAATGATATTTTGTAACCGATATTAGGACCACGACATGTTGTATAGGAACATCGAACGAGTAAAAAATTTTACGTCGAACACAATTCACACCAAAATAAAGTGGTCCGTAATACCTCGTCTCTCGACATTACACTTTTACTTTATTGTTGTTTTGTTTTTCAAATTTACGTACAAATGTGATACGAGGGAGAATTTTATTTTGGAAACTGTACGATACGATCTTTATACAAAAAATGGTAAAAATGGAACAATTGAGGAGGAGTAATATGAGTCTAGAGAAGTATTAACAGTCAAGGAATCCCTTTAGAGTTGGAGTGATTCAGTTCATGTAAATTCTCGTAAATGACGAATACTTTACATAAAAGAGTACGAAATGTCATTTCTTTCCGAGTCAAATCCTGACACACGGGTTCGTTGTCTGAACCGTTGTGGTCAAAATCGTTTGTTACTCCAACTTTAAGAAAAACGTTTACCAGGTAGTAAGAGGTAGGGGTTGTTCAGAGTAGATGGGACTGAGTATCCACTGACTGCCAGTTCATAAAGAGAACGTCCGGTTTTCTACCTCTGATAAAAAGATTTTCTTCATATCTTTCATATAAGAATCAGGAGATTGAACGTTATTTTTATGACTTTAGAATTAAGTTTCACAAATCTTAGGAGGTCGAATTTCCGTTCTATAGGTTAGTCAGGTAAGATTTCCTCTAGATGGGCCCCTAAAGAAACCTTCCTTACTACGATTTCGACTTTGAGGTCATGAAACCGGTGGAGTACGCTTCTCAACTGAGTAACCTCTTCTGAAACTACGACCCTCCCTAACCCCCGTCCTCCTCTCCCCCTGCTGGGTCCTACTCTACCGACCTACCGTAGTGACTGAACTACCTGCACTCAGACTCACTTGAGGTCCTCAACCACTACCTGTCCCTCCGGACCGCAGGACGCTAAGTACCCCAGCGTTTCTCAGTCTGTACTGACTCGCTGACTGGACTTGACTTGACTAAGAAGTAGTTCACTCTGGTTCATAGTGAATTCAAGTTCAGAGTGGACTCAAGTGTTTACATGTTCAAACGAAAAGAAACTTAATAAGAAATTTATATTCGTCTCTAGGTTCTTAATGGTATATAAATTCTTGTCAACAACTGTAACTTTTATTTATCATTCCATTTGTCCCCTCTTTACTGGTAATTCCTCCGGTCTAACAAATTCTTTTTATTCGTTTTACTTTAATTTTACTTAATTAGCTTTATTTTAGGAGTTATGATTGATACTTCCTAAATACTTACCATATAGGTATGGTGTTATTATCCTGTTATTCTTCTTTTGTTTTAGTAAATTTATTGTCCATTTAATTAAGATGACTTTCTTGATCTTTTATTTTAATTCTTATTCTCCGTCTCGAAACCTCTCTTTTTTATTCTTTATATCTTAGTTATCTCTTTTAGGTTATATGTTATTTATCAAGAACTCTTTATCCTATATCCTTTCACTACCTTTAAATTGTCTATGCCTTAAGAGTCTCCACCTCCCGTGTAATATAAAAAGGAGTCAAGAAAAAATTTTTTAGTAAAGATGTATGTAATGAAAAACAAACAAAAACCAGGGAAAGGAAAATAAAATCGAAGAATGTAAAAAAAAAAAGGAGTTGTGTCCTTAGTAGGAAAATTTTACATGATGTTTCGTCACTTGTAGAAATGAGTTTAGAGGTTTTACGTGGTAATGTAAGTCCCTTTTTCGGTTTCCAGAGTATACTAGATTGAACGTGAAGGATTGTGTAGAGACTGGAAAAGATTGTGGTAAATCGGGTCCGAATTTCTAGTCCGTACGAACGGTTGTTCCCAAAAGAGATTGGATCTGAAGACGGAGTTTTAAAAAGAAGCTATCGCCGTACGAATGAAGGGGTAAAGGAAACGGAATACGAATTTACTCCGAATAAGGCTAGTGTTGTCAAGTTTGGTAATGAGGTTTAATCGTCATGACCAGAAGGGGTGAGTTGAAGTACAAAAGTAAAGGGATATGGAAATTTTTTACATTAGTTTAAACGAATGAATAACACAGGTGGGAAATGACAGTTTCAAATAAATCAGTCACTCTATATTCGAGGTACTCTAGTTCATGAAAACATCGAAAACCAGTAATAACATAACGTTCTCGGACGTTGTCACGGACCGTATGTCTTCTACGGAATATTGATGAACTCACTTATTTATTTGTTTGTGTCTTAAAGAGGTGATTCACCGTGTTTTGTACTTTATTACCGTAACATTTTTTCTTTGAGGTTACACTTGTATGGTGAGTAACACTATTTATTATATGTCAGGTGTCCCAGTGTGTCTCAGTCTGTGTTGACTTTGCTGAATCGTTCGTGTGTGTACGTGCGTATCGAACTTATTCTGTCTATTATAAAGAACCAAAAATTCGTATATCTTGGTAGGTTATCCACGGTGTATTCAATATTACGACCAATATTTCATTGTAACGGTTCACTTTTAGTTTCATGGGAGTGTTTTAAACCGTTCGATGTTTACACCGTCCTATCTGTCTTTTTTTCAATTCTATCAATGATGGGAACAGTATGTTTGACTCTGAGGTCTATTTGAGACAAGAATAGTACCTTTCGACTACTAACCAATTGTTTTATCAATAATCTCATACTAAGAACTTAAATATCTCTGTCGGTGATTGTCTTGATTTTCGTTTACGACCATATTTAAATATCCCTCAGTTTTGTTACTAGTACCGACTATTTCATATTTTATCGTTATATTAGTAAATCACTTTGGACCTATTGATTTTTCTTTTTGATTAATAGTTTCATCGATTTTCACGAATATAGAATCTTAAATGTATTCTTCTCCCCTCCACATACATTCTCCCCTGAAAAATTTTTTTACACAAGAATATATGATAATCTAGAAAATCACGTGTTATAAAGAAATTATTCAACAAATTTATAAACTTTTATTTGTTTTTCGTCGGACCTCTTATGTATAATTATTAATGATTGGTCAGTTGTAATAAAAGTAAGACACTTTTTACTTACTAAAATGATACCTCTACATGAAATTCCACATTGTGTTGTTTAGTACCGATGTTTTGTTTTTTCCGTTTATTATGTTAATTTTATTCTTGGGACGATGATTTACAAGTAAGACTCTGGTTCCGGTCTTATTTTCCGGTTTTATTTTATTATGGTATATACAAAGGTGTTAGTCTCGAACTTCAGTATCAGAGAAATTCTATCTTACGATTTTCATGACCATTTTTAGTTTTGAACCGTAAGGGAATGAATATGTTAAGTGAATAAATAAAAAAAGTAAGTATGTAGTTTACATATAACACGAGGATAATCAAAGATCCGTAACACATTGTAAAATACTCTCTTTTGAGTACGTCGGGGAAAGAGTAAAGGGTAAGGATTCAAAACAGTAGAGTGAAGGTTCGTAAAAAAACGGTACTGTCTTTAAACTATTCGTTATCGGTGGTGAATCTTAGTAAATAATTGATTTGATAGTTGTATTTATGTAATTAAAATGTATAGTTCAATATCAAATATTTTATATAAATACATTTTATTAATGAAAGAAAGTATTCTCAGGACACCCCGATCATGAAAAGAGAAGGATTAATTGTTTGCTCATTCGAGTCTCTTCCGGTCCCTGAACGGTTTCTAGTGTATAAACTCTTCTCCACTCCGTTTATGGGTTTAAGTGATATAAAAGGTAGTATAAAGGGGATGAAAACGTAGTACCATTACGAATCCAACCTGTACAAACACGTTAGGACCAATTAGATTTCTGTCTAGTTCACGAGGAGAGACGTTCGATCACTAAGTCAAGTCCGTGTCATTGACGACGAAAAAAAACAGCATGAGTATGAATTAGTATAGACTGAGAATCGAAGAAATAACTCTAAGATTTGAAACATAAGAATACACGTACGCACACACACACACACACATCATAAATAGGATAGCAAAGTTACGGGAAGGTATAAAAACCTGTTTTGTACGGTACACTACGGACGATCGAACATGTACGACGGAGTACCTTTACGTGAGTAATACGTCCGAATCATGTCTCTTGAAATTGAATACTAAGGTTGACTAAATTTTTCGTACTTTCGACATAAAGTATTTTGAAGTATGGATTTGTTTACTGAAAAAGAATATCAAGACATGTATTGTATCTCTGTACATAATCCTTAGTCTCTTAACGTACTATCTGAACGAAAATGGTGGATGACACGTTATACACCCCTTTCTCACCCCCGACTGAGACCTCAGTTTACCCCACCTAAGTTTAGGGTAGAAGTCGTAAGTGGTCGACGACCGGAACCCGACAATATAAGAGAGGTACGGAGTTACATAAGTAGCTGTTCTATTTTCGTCATATATGTAGTGTCCTAACAAATCTTCCGATTTAGTCAATTAACTTATCAAATGTTATCACAGACTTTGTGTTGCCGTGAATTATTTAATAATAATCAATAAAATAGAAGGAATATCCACTATACCCATTAGTTTAATCTACCATGTACACTTTTTCTAAACTTTTAAGAGAGTGATAAAGAGATTTAGTACATAAATACCACTTGTTTTTTACTTTAAGTGTTTAGACTTTACACAATTCACTGAGTGATAATTAGAATTCGTAATGTACTTTTATTAATTTACGATAGATCATTCCTGACTGAATAACACTTTAGGAGTCTCATGAAGGGGTGTTAAGTCAATAGTTACTAAAGACTAAGTAAGGTGGTATATTAAGACTCTTTCCTTTTGTTTTCTCCCGTAAACGACAACGGGAAGACCCCAAGTATGTAAGGTCTGAGTGGGAGAGGTCTGACTAAGCAGCGTTAAAAGTGGATTGAAGTCGTCGTCGTCATCGTGTCACGAGTAACTACCCCTTTAGGTAAATAAATCCATTAAACTTCTTTATCGAGATGAAGAATTGAAGTAAACGTATTAGAGTTTGACTTATACTAAAACTGATAAATGATCGAAATATAGTAAATATTTTGTCATTAAATATGTGACACTCATAAGGTCTCTTGAGGAAATTATTGGTGAATGAAAGTTAAAGGACACCGGGTGTGTAGTAAGTAAACTTACTCTTCCCTAGGTAGACGCAATCATTTAATTTCGAGTACTTTCCTTTTGTCTGTGATGGGTATTCCTCCTGGGACTTGGAACCCAATTCTTATGTTTTACATAACCCATGGACGTTAAGTCTTTGACACCGTGAAAGGGACTTGGAAGTTGATATAAAATTTTAGTTACAATAATAAAGGTCAGTGAGAGAGAACCATCGGGTTCTAACATCTTATTATGTTCTTGTTTCGTCGAATATCATGTTACCTTTTTCGTGTCTTAATTTTGGTTTTCTAACCCTCCTTTATCCAGTTATACTGTGTCTCCCTTCTATATCTCTTTCGTTTATCTCTCTTTCGTTTATATCATCGTTATCTTCCTACGTGGTATATAAAAGCTTACATGAGAAACATTATTTGTATAATCTAAGGATCATCTTTAAAGACAGAGTTTGGAAAAATCTACTCAATAAACCTTTACTCAAATATAATGTACTTAAAGAAAAAGATAAATGTAAAGATGACGGTTATAAACTCCAATCGTTGATGTCCAGTGAACTGAATTTAAGGGTTTCAAATCGTATCCTGTACCGAGTATCCTCTTGGAATATTTATAAATTAATACAACGTCTTTAATCCCTACTTCATCTCTACTTCTTACCCATTCTAACGGATAACACGTCTAATTAACTACTAAAATTGTTTAATTTTTGACTTAATTCCTTTTAACATTAAGTGGACCATAGGTTTAATTACGTTGTTTACATACGAAAAAATACAGAAAACTAAAATAGGTGTGACACGGGAGTAGGGGGTATATAGGTATGGGGGAAGGTGTATGTATGTGAAAACATTGGATCTTTGAACACTTTTTAACAAAGTTTACTTAATTTACCCATTTAAAATATCTCATTTTATTTATAGAGAAAGTGGGGACGAACCACTTTATGTTCGTGTATTCACATATAAATGTATATAATTTCATATATATTATATAAATGTATTCATTTATATGTGAATACACAATTTGAATCCACATAATTGTGTGTGCCTACCGTAGTAAAATACGTTTGTCACCATATGTAGTAATAAAGGAGTTCTGATGACACTTATTATAATTGGTACGTAAAATTTAGTTATAAAAAATTTTATCAGGTGTCGTCTTATTTGACCCTTCGATTTTTGTAAGAGTTAGTGACAGGGGACTGTAAATCTGAGTCATTCAGATATCTTCCCTGTTTTTAAAATATGTAAATTTTTCGAGGGGTCTCTAAAGACTAGTGTCAAACTCTTGTTGACAAGATTGTCCTTAATGAAGACGATCTTTATACGTGTATACGTATCGACTTAAGTGGATCCTCCAATCTTTTCTCTTAACAAACAAACCTAAATACAGTACCTCTGAATAGTATCGCTACGTATCTTAAACATGTCATCAAGGTTTGAAATTTTACTAAGTCTAAACTTAGTCCAGTATTTTACATATATAGAAATATCTTTTTGTAACCCGAACTATTTGAGTGAAAAGGTCTTATAATACGGGAGGACCAAGTTCCATTACGTCTTTATTTAGACCAATTTTCTTATTTGTGATCCAATTACGTTCGTTATGAGTCTAATTAAGACTAGATTGAAAGGGAACGTTAGGTTTTAAAATATGACGATTCATATTAAACTGTCCAGGGAAGTTAATCAAATACTTCGATCCAGTATCGGTCTGAAGAGTGTCCTTAGTATACGTCAGACAAAACAGAAGGAATAAACGGATGACTTGTTTATTGTTCAAGTATAGTACTTAGGAGTAGACTTTGGATTCGGAATTTAGATTTATATTGAAATTATCATAACCCCTATCTCATGGTCCTAATTTAAATAAGTTCCTGAGAGTAGTAACGGGTGATGGATCTATGTGTGTCATTTATTTCACACTACACTACTGTGTAACTACATCGTTTCACCTGAGTCGAGGACCATTTTACGGACGGAGGATGGATTCGAGGAAGGGGTTAAACTTTACCTGTACTCCCGTCACGTCTTTTCAGGAAACAATAGTAGTCGGAAGGGACACAACAATGACGTTGATCTTTACGTTAAAACGATCAAGAGTCGACCTGACACTCTTGCATCTTCGAGGATAAAATATGGTTGGTGAGCGTGTAACGAAACTTTTACAGACACAGACATAATGTTGAGGTGTCCTTATGTTTTGTTTACACTTCGTTTACATCTTTCTAATAATCTTACTTAGATTCTCAGTAATTATTTCAGAATTTGAATGTACATTGTGTGTATATTTTATATTAATACGTTTCATAACACACAAATACTGGACAAGTGAATAATTCCCACTTAAGATTCGGTAAACCATCGGAGGAAAATGAACCATAGGGAAGTTCACTACCGTTTAAAGATACATCCTCCTTGACTTACGATTCGTAACGACACCGTGTCAGAACCCAATTCCCACGTAGATTACTCCTAGTAGAAAGTTGAACGAGTACAAACACTTCCGTCATGGAAGTGCCGAAGTAGTGGGTCCAGATGTAAGGTGGTCGGATTGACGGTCTTGTCCTAGAATTCTAAGGATTGATTTTTGTAAAACTCGTAAATTTATTAGATAACAGTGATCCTACGACTTCGACTTCGAGGTGCACTACCCTTCTATACTGAGTAACCTTTTCTGGGACTACGACCCTTTCTGACTTCCGTTTTCCTCTTCGTCCTTCACCCCTTACTCTACCAATCTACCGTAGTAGCTGAGTTACCCGTACTCAAACTCGTTTGAGGTCCTCTCTCACTTCCTGTTCCTTTGAACCGTACGACGTCAGGTTCCCCAACGTTTCTTGACATGTACTGAATCGTTGACTTGTTGTTATCCGATGTGTACTCTGTATTCCGAAAAGTCACGAGAACAAACTTTTAACACCTATAATGGACGAGTTAAAGTCTCCTAAGAGTACTCCTAATTCATTGTCTACCCAATGAAATTTTTATTTCGAAATTTTTACATACCATATGAAATATTTTTTTTTACGTTCAAGAGTTAAAACAACCTTCTGAGTAATCCCTCCCTCTTGTTTCCTATTCGACCGAGGAGACGGTACAAGGAGGAGAGAATTGAAAACTACCGTAAATGGTGGATCGACGATGCAGTTAAGGTTCTTAGTAGAAATGAAAATAAAACGTACGAGTCAGTACAAGTTGAGAGACACTAGGATACCTGATACCGGAGGGTCCGAGGAGTCAGATATCTTAAAAGGTTCGTTTCTATGACTTCATCCCAACGATAAAGGAAGAGGTTCCCTAGAAGGGTTGGGTCCCTAGCTTGGGTGCACAGACCGTAGAGAACGTAACTATTCACCCAAGAAATGGTGACTCGGTGGACCCTTCAGGAAAGGAAATAATGGACATAAGTTAGTCGTTAATTAAAGGTGGTTAATTTTGTTTTAAAAGTGTATTTATTAAGAACTTAGACGAGAGAGACCATAAAAAGATAACGATAGGGACTAGGTCTAAGAGTATTTTCTCAGAAGTCCTCCATAGCGATTGTAATAAGTATATAGGGAGTTTAGATAAAAGATTTATCGACTTGTTTATACGCTAGTTTTACTTATAACTAATATCGATAAAGGGCGAAGTTTACGTAGGTTCCAAAGACAAGTACGAGTACGAAGAGTCAAACTGTTTAGTGAGGGAGATGTCTTTCTGGTAAAGGACAGACGTTCGAAGGAAAGATGTAAGAGATGGAAGGTAAAGTGAGACCGTCACCGCCAAATGAATGGTGAGTAGAGAGTTCTGAACCGGTTCCATTGTGTAGTAGGGCCTTTAAAAAGAACTACGGTGAGAGAGGACTGGGTATCGTGTAAAGGATGCCGAAGATATTTAGGACATAGATAAACGTAGTGACGTAAAAGATGTAGAAAACAGAATAGAACAACTAAATATACAGACAGAGAAGACTTCCCCCTTACGGAACTGTCGTTCCAGACACAGTATCACAGATTTCCAAGAATATAACATCCGTGTATTACTCGGAGTTATTTGTGGACAAAGATTCACATTCGTTTCTTTCATCATCATTTTTATTAATATACCTTTATTAATATATTCCTCTTTCTCGACCGTCTCTTTATAATGTTCATGTTAGTGACCATTCTTTCTCCGTTTTTTTATTTCCCTTTATTGACTACTTTATACCTATTTCCTCTTTATTCTCTTCCACCTTTTTTATTGTTCTCAACCAAGTACCTCTTATCCCAATAGTGTCCTGTTCTATTCTCTTCGTCGGACGTCTTTCTTTTCCGCTTTAACTGTTTATTTTTGGTTAAAACACCTCGAGTCTATTTGTCTTCTCTTCTTTATTTTTCTACATAACTATCCGTTATCGCTCCCTTTTATCGTAGGTATTCCATCGGTAGACCCACCATCTTCTTTTTCTCTCGGGTCTTATTAACTTCTATTAACTAAGTTACAGTTACACTTTCTTTCTTGTAGATTCCTTTTGTCTGTTTGTGTCCTTTCTTTGTCATTCTTTAATACTACACCTTTATATAATCTCTGACAGAATTTTATGACTCGGTAAACAAACAAACAATCTTATTCAGTAAACGATTTTTGTATTACATTTACATAGAAAGAAAAAATTTTTGTTCCCTGTTTATAGTTTGGGTTTCAGTCGTTATAGTTACCATTACGACAGTAATCCTCTCATGATATGTCGATGAGACCGGAAAAAATCCAATTAAAAAGGGTACATCAGTATAATTTACTCGAAACGAAAGTAGTTCTCGTTAACGTTAAGTCGTCAAAGAGAATCGATATTGTTTAATAAGTTTAAACTTTATATTTTATAAGAAAAGATAGTCATATGACATTTTCTGATGGTCAGAGGTGACTGTAGAAGTTCAATAAAGTAATCAGTTCCTCTTTTAACCTTCTTTTGGTGGTACCCGTCAACAGGACATACGACAGTCTCGTCCACTGTAAATACGCTACACTGAGTGGAACTGTAGAGCCATAAGGTAATGTTTAACCTCTCTGACACAAAAGTGGACACCCAACGTTAACGGAGTCCATGGGAGTATGATAGATACAAGGAGCAGTCCCCAGTCAGTATGAGTAACAATTTGTGGTCAGATTGTGTACCACTGACGACCGTTTAACTGTCAGGTCACGAACTTACACGAGAAAGATTAAATCATAGAACATCCTCCGTCTGGAGTTCCCTATAGTACTACAATCAATACCACACGGATCTTTACATTACTCTGATGAAAAAAAAAATTGACATCTCAAAATACCGAAATATTAGTGTAATAATCCTTTTACTTCATATATGATTCGGTTTAAAGTATCAATAAAAGTTTTTATGAGAAGGTATCACAGATAAAACTTTAAACAATCTTTACTGATGGACTCCTTGAAAATAGAAGAGTAAAGACCTTTATGTCTTACATTGGATAAGAAGAGGGATGGTGTGAAGTAACAAACCGAGAGGAAATTATAATAATTGGTGCCTAATCATCGGTACTGGTAACTAGGGACGGTAAAATACCGGTTTTATAAAGTCGGAATGAAACAACAGTCGACAACTGATATTTGCAAGAGTAAAAGGTTGGTACGTAATACAAAGACACAGGGTATAAGATTTAAAACAACCTAAGACATTATTTGAATTTTTGAGAACTCTCAGGGAACTTGACGTTCCTCTAGGTTGCTCAGATAGGATTTTCTTTAGTCAGGACTTATGAGAAACCTTCCTGACTACAACTTCGACTTTGAGGTTATGAAACCGGTGGTCTATACTTCTCGACTGAGTAAACTTTTCTGGGACTACGACCCTTTCTAACTCCCGTCCTCCTCTTCCCCTACTGTCTCCTACTCTACCAACCTACCGTAGTGGCTGAGTTCCTGTACCCAAACCCACCTGAGACCCTCAACCACTACCTGTCCCTCCGGACCGCACGACGTCAAGTACCCCAGCGTTTCTCAGTCTGTGCTGACTCGCTGACTTGACTGACTTGACTGACTGTAGGTGAGAAAGGACCCTGATAAATCACGGATAAGTGTACTATACAATCTCTTAAATTTTAGTAAACTTTTATTATACATGGTAGATATTACAGGGGTGATCTGTTAAGTCATCAAAAATATGTGCAACAAATATATCAATAGTATCGTTCGGATAATCCGTCTAAAACGAAAGGAGTAAAATGACTATTTTTCCTTTTTTATTTATTTTGGACTCAGACCTCTCATATTCACTACATAGGTGTAGTTTTTCGTAGATCATTGGTTCAGTCCTAAATTTGGAACACATAACCTAAGGTTTCAGTCCTAAATAGTAATTTATGGTCCGTCTGTTTACTATTGGAGAAAGTATACGTGGACTGTTTTAAATTGTTTTTTCTATTAGACGACGCCTTTTGTTTGTTTGTTTTAGATTGGGATTTCTTCGTAAAATTTACGGTTTCACGAGGTATGACCCTCCTTTACTGTCAGTGAAGATTGGACGTGAGTACTCCGTTACGATCCAAAGTAGATGGATTTGGGGTTAGACAACACCGAGGGAAACGAAAGACGAGTCTTTCCACGTAAACTTTTAGACGACACCGTGACGTTGGGGTCGAGGATTTAGTGAGAGGTTTTCGTCTCCTATTCCATTTTCTATAATTTGTCTTTATAATGATTAGTAATATTGTAATTTTATAAGATACATCTCATGTAAATTTATAAATGAATACTCAAACCATAAAGATTACTGTGGAAAGATTTTGTAAGAAGAATATTCCAAGATATTCGAAGTTGAATTTCTGACTTACTTTTTCTTTCACAAGTAATGAACTTGGGACAACGACAATACATAGAGATGGGGTCCGTACACTCTCATAACGGTGGGTCTAAGTTTCCCTTTAAAGGTAAAAACAACAACAACAACAACGACAACAACAATGTGACTTCTTGATGACTTTCATGTTCATGTAGAAGAAGATCTGATGATTTGAGGTTAGACTTTTTTCTTTGACTCCTTTCCTGTCGAGAAAAAAGGTGACTCTGTATTGGTCACCTAGACTTTTCCTAGGTACTCTGTAGATTTTATAAGAGTAAAGACCCGGGTAATTCGACCATGAAATGGTGTACATGTTCCTGAAAAATTATTAAATCTTTCTTTTCGTCCGATTACTCATACACCATATTATAAAATTTACAAACTTATATAAAATAAAATAAATGGATACAAAAATAATAAAAAGTAAAACCGGTGTGGTTCACGTCGAACACTCTAGAAACAAAGGGTTTCTCTTTAGTTTGGACACGGAGACATCACCTTCGTACCTCAGGATTGGTGACCTGGTGATCCCTTAAGGGAACTTATCTAAAATGACCGGACTGATTTCAAAAACAAAGAGGAAAAAAGTATATTAAGATGGAACTCTTTGAGTAACTTAGAATGTCGAAATTACTATCAGATAAGCTCTTATTAAGGGATTAAATACAGATATAGGTCGTAATAAGATTACAGAACAAGGTGAAAGGTTATCCTTTAATCTATAAAAGTGAACGTACGAAATAGGCTTTAAATTTTATGGACATAAACTTGAATTATAAGAGTTTTAATGGAAAAGGTAAAAACTTTGAGTTTAACGTTACTAAATTTTTTCGTGGAAATAAAGGGAATAAAAAGTATGAGTTATGTAGTCTTAGGAGAATCTGTGCACCGTATAGGTCTAAAAATATTTAACCTTATGGTCAAGGTTCGGGAAGTACTTCAACGAGGGTTGAGTGTGGTCATGTAGCAAACGAAGTGAAGGTAGATTGGTATGGGATGTAAAGTGTAAGGAAGAAAATTCACGAAAAGAAGGAGAAGGGGACCTTTCAAGGGTGAGTACGTAATTTTGACTCGAGTTTATCAAGAAGAAACCATTTCATAATTAAGAGTCACGTATCGACCAGTGAAGGACCCAAAGATTATGAATGTACATAAGGAGGGGATTAAAATTTTTGGGAACTTCCGTCTTAACTTAGGTATAGATCTAAAACGAAAGATATACTTCTTATCTTGAGGGACTTATTATTCATAAGTGATTTATAAAAATTTACGAATATATTTACTTACTCACTCATGTACGCGCTTGTTTATCAAGTTACTTAGAAACTGAAGGGAATCATAGAAACGCCTGAAATATAGTGATGTAAAACAAGAAGGAAATAAATGAACTTTTTATTGAGGAATCCATCAATTATATACGAATTCATTTTTCATTTTTAAAGGTAATTTATATTGAGTCGAAAAAGGGGGTTTCAATATTATACAACTGTTTGAAATTTTGGTACAACATCCAGGGTTTATCAATTCTATTTAATAAGTATTCTGTTGACAAGTACCCCAAGAGTTCCGTTCTTATGACTTCACCGAACGGTAAGGGAAGAGATCACCTGGTGTAAGACAGTCCGGAGAGGTGGTACTGGGCGGGTAGAACCCAACGGGGTGTCCGTACCGAACCAAAGTAACTCAATCTGTTCCGACACCAGGATTTCGTTCTCTCAAGGTCTTTTTGTAGATAAAGACTAAATAACTAGTACGGTTTCGGAAACTGAGACACCTAGTGTTATTTGACACCTTTTAAGACTTTCTCTACCCTTATGGTCTGGTGGATTGGACGGAGAACTCTTTAGACATACGTCCAGTCCCTCGTTGTCAATCTTGACCTGTACCTTGTTGTCTGACCAAGGTTTATCCTTTTCCTCATGCAGTTCCGACATATAACAGTACGACGAATAAATTGAATGTACGTCTCATGTAGTACTCTTTGTGACCTGACCTGCTTTGTATTCGGCCTTAGTTCTAACGACCCTCTTTATAGGTATTGGAGTCTATACGTCTACTGTGGTGGGAATACCGTCTTTCACTTCTCCTCGATTTTTCGGAGAACTACTTTCACTTTCTCCTCTCACTTTTTCAACCGAATTTCGAGTTGTAAGTCTTTTACTTCTAGTACCGTAGACCAGGGTAGTGAAGTACCCTTTGTCTACCCCTTTGTCATCTTTGTCACAGTCTGAAATAAAACCCCCCAAGGTTTTAGTGACGTCTACCACTGACGTCGGTACTTTAATTTTCTGCGAATGAGGAAACTTCTTTTCAATACTGGTTGGATCTATCGTATAAGTTTTCGTCTCTGTAATGAAACGGTTGTGTCCAGGCGGATCAGTTCCGATACCAAAAAGGACACCAGTACACACCTACACTCTCAACCTGACACTTCTTCCGACTCACGGCTTCTTGACTACGCAAACTTGACACCACAACCTCTTCTGAGAAAACTCTCAGGGAACCTGACGTTCCTCTAGGTTGGTCAGGTAAGACTTCTAGTCGGGACCCTAAAGAAACCTTCCTTACTACGATTTCGACTTCGAGGTCATGAAACCTGTGGAGTACGTTTCTCAACTGAGTAACCTTTTCTGAGACTACGACCCTCTCTAACCCCCGTCCTCCTCTTCCCCTACTGTCTCCTACTCTACCGACCTACCGTAGTGCTTGAGTTACCTGCACTCAGACTCACTTGAGGCCCTCTACCATTACCTGTCCCTCCGGACCGCACGATGCTAAGTACCCCAGCGTTTCTGACTCGCTGACTTGACTTGACTTGACTTCTGTTGACACTTATACAAGAAATGTATACACCCTTTTAATACTATTTGTTAGTGTTGTTTTACAAAAGTTGTTGTAAGTTTCCCCTTTTTATTATATAAATTACAAAATAAAGATGTCTAGTAAAAAGAAAGTAAAAATAAAAATAAAAGGGTGTAGGATATTTAAGGTAGTCTAGTCTTTATATTACCTTTGGGAAGGTTTTCAAAATTCTAAAAAGTACATTCTGTATTCCTTTATAATAGACGTTCATTACTACATTAAACTCCCCATTTCCAACGAAAGGATTCCTTTTGAACTTCATGTCATGGAGGATTTTATAAATTAAGGGTTCTTATGGATTAAATTTTGAGACCTACAAAATCAGAGTTATTTATTATTACCTTAATACTACAAGAAATAAAAAAGAACGAGAACAAGGATGTCTGTCTGTTTTGTAAATTAGGTTATTTTTGGGTACTTATTTATAAACATTTTATTAAAGATACAAATATCATTTTTATCTCAGATTGCCTTATGTGTAATTTGGAACTTTCGTCTCACATTCGAAGGTACCTCTTTAGTTTAATGATTTGTCAGTGAGTCTGTAATATTCTCGTTTCCTTCCGTCCGAATGTAAAAATTCACAGTACTATTATATCAACGTATGATAACTGGTCACGTTAAAAAAAGTTCTGTTTCGTCTTTCCTGGACCGATTACTCAGACACTGGTGGTTTCACTTCCGTGACTCTAGTTAAGAATTGGGTGTTAGTCCCTTATTCCAGTGTTTTACATTTATTGTTTCTGATGTAAGTTCACTTCCTACTGTGTTTATCTTCTTTAATGGATATTAGTTCCATCTCACGAGTTGTCTTGGATTTAAGAATATCTTCCATTCTTAACCAGGGTTCAATTTTTACCGTTCGTTGATTTATGGTCTCATCATTCTTAAATCACAGAAAAACTCCGAGGGAGAAAGAGATTGTAGAGGACCATGTTTATGTAGGGACTAGTATTCCTTTCTTACCCACTTTAAGTGTTAGACGTCTGGTTCGTTTCCTGTCTTCCTCCGTCGTGAACCCAACTTCGTTCCAACTCCAAAACACACGGTACACCAGTGGTCTCTGTTTCTCTAGTTCTTTCACCAACAATGTCCTCCGGTTCACCTGATCCGACATATTCGTTTCTTTCTCTTTCATTTTACTGATCTTCACCTACTTTAGTTTCCTAGACTCCGTTCTCTTGTACTACTGGGACTCCTATTCCGTAATATTGAAAATCCTCACTCTCTCAAACTGTGTCCTCACCCTTAAATTTAATAACCGTCACTTTTTTATGGGATAAACATCGGATCTGAGCAGTTTTATGACATCTTCCCTTTCAATTAAGGTTTGAGGTGATTAATTCCCAAGTACTTTGTGTCGTCCTTATTCTAACTATTTTCATCAATATAAATACTTCTATGTAGATGACCTTATATAGTCACAAAAAGGAAAAGGAAAAGAAAATTTGTCAATGAAAATTTGAGTAACCTAGTAGTTAAATCTTATGTCCACTAGTGTCTGACGAAAGAAAGATACTTTATAAAACAAAAATTTATATTTTAATTAAATCGTAGTGTATATTAATGGATATGTAGTACTAGAAGTTATTTACTAATAGTCAATTTAAAGACTCTCTGATTTATTTGTTTTCCTGTCACTAGTTTGATTTGTACTCTTGTCTCGAAACGAAGTGTTGAAGACGTCGTTGTTGTAGTTCTTTATTTCGATGTTAGAGACATCGTTAACCAGGTCTTACAGGTTCTGGACTCGTTGGTGATGGTCGGATGTGGATAAACGGGGACGAAAGTTAAGTCATTGGTAGTCTCTTTCGTTTTACACGATGGGTTTGGCTAAGGTATTCTGCGGGACGAGAAGGAGGGACACATTCATTAGAGGTTAGTCTCTATGATCTTTAGAAGGGTAAAAAAAAAAAAAGGTGAAATTTCGAAAGGGACAAGGTACTGACGGAAAAACAGAGACGGTTTTCGCTCGTTACCGTTGAGTAAAACGTTACCACTCTAGACGTAACAAAGACATACAAAAGGAAACCCACCAGAAACAAATGAGGGTATAAAGATTGTCAAATCCGAGGTTACAAGATTTTGGTAAGTATTAAATTAAGATAAGAGGACTTTAGAGACGTCTAAGTATGTTATATCTTGATAAACCGGTGGACCTTTGACCGTATCAGTCAAGTGGTTTAAGAGACTATTTAAGGGATGGCGGTATGTAACTTTATAGTCTAAAGTCCATTTTCACGGGAAAATAAGATTAAAATAATTATTATCTGTTAATGATTCTACAATATATTCGACTTAAAACCGGGTAATGAATAGTATAATCCTACGTACGTCTAAAGTAGTACATTTTTATTGACTGTCCTAATAAGAGGAAATACAATTTCATAAAGAGTAACCGTAATGACTTTTTACAACGGTCACTACGTTCCGAGGTGTTTCATTTTATTTGACTAATGAATGTCCCTCGTATAAGAACGTTTTCCGTTATTATTGTCGGATCTTAATGGGATTGTGTTACAGATTCTCTCTTTTTTTCTTGGTAGTAAAATCTAGTATCTTTTTATTGAGAAAGAGGGACTATATTATAAATAAAGTTTATATTTTGTTTACAGAAGAATTTCAATATCCAACTTTTCGGTCTTCGTGAAAAAGTTTTAGACTTTACTAGATACTTAGAGTATTAAATATAAAAGTTAATATACGATATATAAATACACATAAAATTATGTATTCTCTTTCTCTTAATTCATCAGGATAACTCATTTTGTTTTTAATGGAAAATGACGAGAATGTCAAATTTGGTAGTCTGACGGAAATCTTTCTTCTTTGTATTTTGAATGGTTACAAAGAATAATGGTAAAGACACACCCGATTTGTAAATCTAACGATAGTAATTGTGTAACACAATCTTATACTTTTGAAGTGGAGTCTTTCGTTCTACGGTGAACGTTTCTCTAAAACATAAATCGTTTGTTTTCCTACGACTTCGCATCTTGTTTACTTAAAGTATGTAAAGTTGATACGAAGGTTTTTCCGAAATTCAGAGTTCAAGATCGACTTGTCTCCTTCCTACTCAAAGATGGGAAGGGAGACGAGTACATGATAAAGTTGAGAGTCCTAACATAGAACCTTTCACTTTTCTTCTACACAGTGAGTCAGTACAGACTGAGAAACGTTGGGACACTTGACATCTGGTAGTCTGAGAAGACAGGTACCCTAAGAGGTCCGTTCTTATGACCTCACCTAACGGTACGGGAGGGTTGGGTCCCTAGCTTTGGATCAGAGGGTGTAACGTCCGTCTAAGAAATGGTACACTCGGTGATCCCTTCGAGGTGCAACTTTTTCCTTCCACCCCGTTTTTCCAAAGAATTTATGGTCGAACGCAGGTCACCCTTCATGGGTGTCTCACTCCTGTTTACATGAGGGTGAAGACTTAGAGTAAGGAGTACACGGTAGTGAGATATCGACGGAATAGGTCTCTGCGGGAAAGATGTCTCCTCACGTTGTACTAAAGACTCGTAAGTACTCACGAGAAGAGAAAAAGGAAGTGAACCCGTCGGAAATTTCGTGGAGGAGGGTAACGGGTCCGTAATGTATCCTATAGGACCTATATTCCTTTCGACTCTCGAGTCACGAAATGACGTTTGAGGAAATGTAGGTGTGTAAGGAGACATAAAATCTAATTGAGGAAAATTTTAAGTTAAAGACATAAAAGAGAAAGAAGTTTACAATGACTTCATATCAGTCCTATTAAGAACTCACTTCGTCCGGTACGAATTTTACCAATTTTAATATATTACAGACTCTTTTGACCGGGTAAACGTCTATTCAGTCAAATCGAACGGTTTGACCAGTTCTAAGTCTCTTATATGAATCCCTGACACATCTTTATATTTTGGTCTTGACGAATAACAACATAATTGATATATCCTATTAGGTCAAGGTCGGGAAAAAGATAAATATAGAACTGAGAATCGTTCGAAGAAGTCAAAAGGAGTCTCGACTTAAATACGACAGCGGTACTGGTGAGGATGAAATAATTTAGTAAGGAAGTCTAGAAAAAGAAAGTAGAGAGACGTGACGACGGGCAGAAGGGTAAGAGAAGTAGAGAAGAAGTCTTCAGCGAGTCAGTACAGGCTGAGAAACGTTGGGGTACCTGACATCGGATGGTCCGAGGAGACAGGTACCCTAAAAGGTCCGTTATCATGACCTCACCTAACGGTAAAGGAAGAGATCCCTAGAAGGGTTGGGTCTCTAACTCGGGTCCAGAGGACGTAACATCTGTCTACGAAATTGTAGACTCGGTGGTCCTTTCAGGAATAGAATACGATCGGATCAAGTTTTAAGAGGTGACATCCATAACTACCATAACTATATAGGAAGTATGGTTCGTGTCACGGACTATAAAATATCTACAAGTCATTTACTTGGTTTTTTTTTTTTTCAATATCTTTTGGGATGTTAAATTATGTAGTAAAAAGGGTACACTTTCAACTGTGACGTAACGTAGAATTTTATATTTCAAACTACTCCTATCCATTTAGTAAGACCATATAAAAACTTATATGAACTTTTTAAAAGGTAAAAATTGACACAATTATCATTATAATCACAACCATGTATGAATGTTTAGTAATAAAAACTGTTACTACTCATACAAAACATAAAGAATAAACACCTTGTTAATAGTAAAAACAGAAAAAGGGTATATACAAGTTATTCAAAATTTTTAAGTAGAATTCACTGGTATTTTCTATATTAATAGATCTTTCAAAATGCATCTCGAATAAGGTACAAATCTACTTCCTTTTCATAATCTACAATAGTTCACAATATATTTGGTAGTTTACATCTTTGATTCAAGTTAGCTCTATAACGAGTCTATCTTAAATGGACTCCACTTTTTTCCGTATTAAGTACTTATTTTGTAATTTGTAAGATTGTAGATTTATAGTACTGCTCTTTGTAAAGTGTTGGTATCATTTAAGACCACCCAAAAGTCAAATTCTGTCATTTAACAGTGCATACATGTTAAGGAAAAGAAAAGGTTTATGGTGACTTTGATATCTACTCGACCCAAAATCAATGACAAAAAAACAAAAGAAGAAGAAGATTTTTTGGATTTGGGTAATCCGACCTCTCCTGTTTTACTCTCTTCTCCGTTGTCGTTTTTTATAATCCTTTGAACCTTCGTCTACCGTTCACCCTTTATTATGTCAGTTCGACTCTTTCAGTCTCGGGTCCAGTTGTCATCCTTTTGATTCCTTGATTAAATTCGTCTTTCTAGGTAAATACTTTAGACCCCTCTTTCCTCTCTGACTTTCTTCGTCAAACTAAAGGAGGGGCAAGATGTGGTAACTTTAGACGAAGAAAGAGTAGGGTCTTATTCAGACCTCTATTAAGAATCTCCTCTTATTCTATCAGAAACGTAGTCTCCTAAAATCTGAATAAATTTCCTATATCGTGAAAAATACAGTTGTTCCCATAATTCACTTAAACACTTACACGCACGAACGAATCAGTGAGTCAGGACAGGCTGAGAGACGCTGGGGTATCTGACATCGGGTCGTCCGAGGAGACAGGTACCTTAAGAGGTCCGTTCTTATACCCTCACCCAACGATAAGGGAAGAGGTCCCCCAGAAAGGCTGAGCCCTTACTTGGGTCCAGAGGATGTGACGTCCACCTAAGAAATGGTAGACTTGGTGGTCCTTGTACACCTATGAATTATGATTTACATCTCTGATGATCAGTTAGGTGGGGGTGTAGTGACAAGGGTCTTTTAAATGTAAAGTTCGTCCTTAAACCTTCTACGAAGGGACTCTTTACCTAGTCACCCTCTCTCTTTCCGACCGAAAGGAGATCGTTTGGAATTCAGACTAAGATCTTTCAGGGTCTCCGACTTCTTTTCCTTACAACTTGACAACCTTCCATGGTGTCCGAGTCACATTATTACATTGTGTCGAATATACTGACACAACTACCAGGAAGGATACAAATTTTGTAATTTCGGACTGAAAAGGTGGGACCTTACTCACATAGTGACACCATCACCGTCTTTATGTACTTCTTGGTCACATTTTGGACGAAACACAGAGGGAAAACCTTCTTCATGATTTGTACACGGTTCCCCGAACACAGTTCCGAGTCTTCACCAATATGGTTCAAAATGTCTTCATTAGAAAGGTCAAGGTCCATGTCATGATAGATCTTTAAATAGTTCGAAGAAAATCGGAGATAGTCTTGTCAGATTCTGAAGGAACCACCGAGTCTACCATTTCTTAGACGGACGTTACGTCCTCTGGTCTCAAACTAGGGACCCAACCCTGCTAAGGGACCTCTTCCCTTACTGTTGGGTAAGGTCATAAGAACGGACCTCTGAGGGGTACCTGTCTCCTCGGACCGTCCTATGTCAGATACTCCAGCGTTTCTCAACCTGTGTTGACTCGCTGATTCGTGTGTGTGTCTTGACGGGTTCAGACAGATTAATAAACCCGGAAAATTGACACCGACTTGAGGGCTCCTCAACTCAGAGAAGACCGTCACGGTAGGTTTTCGCAGACAGTCAGAATAGTGTGTAGTATGATTGTAAAAGAAAGGGAGTACGGTAGTAGTATTAAGAATTGATCGAGGGATAAAAGGTGAAGTAATGTTTTTGTTTGTTTGTTTTTTGAGGATAAGTAAAATATTGTACAAAATATTAGATAGCGAAAGAAGTACAAGTAGAAGAAGGAAATAATATGTCAAAAGACTCTCAGGGGTTTACCTGGACAGAGTAAAGATGTAACGTCTGAGGTGGGACGCCCAAAATAGAGAATACAATAGAGTGGGATATTACGTTAGGAGTATACCGTTTCAGATTATATTTGAAGTGGACAAGTCCAAAAGTAAAATACGAATAAGGATCAGAGGTAACGATTAGGGAAAGAAGACTTTAGGATTGTACAAATGTCGATCTTCGTATGTGATGTGTTAATAACAATGAAAATTACACAGTGGAAACAAAGAGAAATGTCTTTCTTGACCAAAACGAGGACACAAATCGTGTTCCCATTTTTGAACATAGTGTGACTATTCCATGGGTCTAAGACTTTCACCTGGTTTAGGTTAAGTTTAAGTAAGTACACAGGAACTCGTCAAATGGGTTGGAAATACTTAGGGTCCAAGAAATTGTTATTTAATCTCCTATATTATTAGTTCGACAAGACTTATATTTTTACTCTTTTGTATATATAAGTAGTATTACGTCTTGCACCATCTGAAAGTTACAAATGATAATACGGAAAATAATTATTATTTTAGTATTTCTTTTACTCTTTTGTCTCGTAAATCACCATAAAATCTTTTATATTAAATAATAAAAGAATAACAAATGTTTTATATGTCGATGAATTTTAGATATACACTCGGACTCCCACATGAGGATGGTTTACTAACTGATGAACGACTATCTATGGCATGACCTTCGATACCGTAGGTGAGAGTCTCCAGGGTGATATTTGTGCGATTTTCAGGGCGTTACTTTATTCACACTACACCCACCTTGATTTCTCATTGGATATATATTTTGACGATTTGAAATGGGAGTCATTCTGTGACGTCACAGACTCTTTTTGAGACTTTCGACTTAACCTTCACATTTATTCTTGTTCCAAAGAAGGTAAAATTTTGTTAACCTCCTAATAGTGTCAAACATACTTGACTTTAATTTGACTTGTATCTACGTCAAGTTCACATTCTCTAACAGTCTTAAACTTTGAGTCGAAAGGATGGCATGGAAATGATGTTGAACTTGTGTGTTATAAGGACAAGATACCGTCAGAAACCGTCGTTGTGGATAGCTAAGACTCTTACAACCTACCAAATCGACACCGTTTTGCACTTTACCCAGATGAAGGGCTGCTCAATGGTGGGACACCTCGACACTTAGTGGAAGATTGTGGGATCCATGGTTTACACTGTGGGAGGTTCGGAGACTCGTAGGAAAGGTATCAGTATAAAAACCGCAGGAAAAGGTTGAGTTAAGTTTTATACAGTTGTCATTTTGTAATGCGGAGACTCTCCTTTTGTCTACGTCTCGTCCTTCTTGTCGCGACATCAGATATAGAACTAGTTGACGACCACTGTATAGGAATAGAAAGGTGGAGAACAAGATCAAAGGTTGGAATAAAGGGAAGACAGGATCAGACCCGGGTCAGTCAATAAAGTCATATAAGAGAGATCATCAAAGTGAAGAGAGTCAGGGACCTTAAGATGACTTTTAAGAAAATGTAGGATCTTGACGTCCATTTAGATTAAGTGATCAAGAGAATCTTGTCCACCTCTTTTAGATAAGTAAGATGATTATTTACATAATCCAAAACTTAACACACTGTCTGGTATTCAAGTCTGACTGACGAAAAATTTAAGGGTCTAAAACAAGACAAAAAGATGAGTTTGAGAGTGAGGTGCAAATGGAAAAGTTCCGAGGTGTATAAGGTGTAGTGAGTCGTTTATCTTCAGTAGTCCTAAATGAATGAGTATAAGGGAGGTGAATAAGTATGTAGAGAAAGGAGAAAATCTTTCTCTGTAAAGGAGGAAAACGGGTCCTAAGGATCTTTTTCCTAAGAATATACGGAGACAATTTACTTTTGAAAAGAAAAAAGAGAAATATGAATATGATCATAATATAAAAAATTTCATTCGAACGATGTAAATGTATAATCTTTATTACTATATGGATCGTATAAAATGTTTTACTAACATAAAAATATAAGTGTGGTGCAAAAGGAGTAAAAGATTAAAGACCGAGAGGTATAATTAAATTAGATGATTATACTTTTAAAATAAAATCTCTAGGGAATCTTCAAAATTTTCCGTGATATACGTAAGAAGTACATCGTTTCATATGATAATTGTGAAGATTTAAGAGGGACTCATGTTTCTTTCTGGTAAAATTTAAAGTAGAGTTTGTGAATGTACAAGGGACACATTACGACGATAAAGTTTATCAAATAAAATAGCATAACAAGACGGTTTCGAATAAACTTATATGGTTGTGCAAAAGACTAAAGAAACGAGTAGTAACGAAGAACGTAGAATTAAGAAGAAATTACCATGGTAAAAAAACCTATACATTTAACTTTAAGTAGTCAAATTATCCGATATCTACTGTAGTGATAGAGAATTTCTCGAAATAAACTGGGTTCTGAGGGTCCTTTTAGTAAAAGAGACTACGAGGGAGTTCGACCACGTACCTTTATAAGGACCAAAGGGAAAATCTCAGTCTCGAGATCCGAAAAGGTTCATAGAGTAGACATCGAGGAGACAGACAGAGGAGACTTGCGGTTTACCCGTACTTTCAATGTTAGACTCTCTTGTTCTACCGCCTCCTCATCCACCTTCACCTCAAGTAGAGAGAGGTGTCTATGTAGTCCTTGTGTGGAAGTCTGTGTCTTCACGTGGGTCTTGTGGTCGACTCTCACCTGTCCTCATGGACTACTCACCTTTTCTTATATATCTGAGTGCGTTTTGAGCGATCCTACTTCCTTGATCCCCCTTTTTGTCCTCACAATCATCCTGACCTGGACAGGAGTCGCCCACCCTTTGACTTCGTCCCCAGGCTAGGGGTGTAGCCCCGTTAACAGACTCAGTCTCCTCTTTGTAAATTCCGACTCTCACTTTGTCGACTAGACACCGTCGGACTTACCTTGCTCTTAGTCTGGTAGGAACGACGTCGATATGCATGGGACCTGTCCCTACGTTCAGAGGACCTTTTGTGTCATCGACCCTCGACCTCAAATCCCTAACGCCTTGTTAGAGTCCCACTCCCGACGACAACTGACGCCTCTCTACCTACCTCCCCTACACTCCCTCTTTTAACACCATTCTTTACGGACACCTCCTTTCGACCCGTCGGTACCTTTATTCCGCTATGACGACTCAGTGTACCTCACCCACTTCGGTAGTGGCATCAGAGAGAAGGGGCTGTACGGTCGTGACCGTCGACTTCTTATCTCTCCGACCGGATAGTTTACGGACTACGTGACTTGATGTCTCATCCTGGGGTGGGTTCCACGGGGAAATTCACGAACTACGTGGTTAGATGTCTCATCCTGAGGTAGGTTCCCCCGGGGAGATACACGGACTGTGTGACTTGTTGTCTCTTCCTGGGGTCCGTTCCCTCGGGAGATTCACGGACTTACCCGCCTCGATACCTCTTTCTGACCGGTTTTTCCGGAAGATGAGCGGTCAATGTTCTTCGAACTGTTTTCGGAGGCTATCCCGGTATTGAGGACACCGTCTCCGTCATGTACAGGGACGTGTGAAAAACGGTGGTCCCAGGGACTTTCAGTTCGATGACGTGGTGGAAGTGTGAGTTGAGAGTGACCCAGTCTTGACGGTGTCGCCCCTTTTTTTTTAAGAACCCAGACACGTGTGTCCCAGTGAAACCATCACAAGCTGTGAAACACTGGGACATCGGACACTGGATGGTCCCGAGAGATAGTCCCTCCCCTCAAGAGATCCGTTCTTATGACCTCACATAACCGGTTATGACCAACGGTATGGGAAGATCTCGTCATATATAGAACGATGAGATCGACGGTTGAAGGGACTCATGGACCACGACGGTCTTGGGGACGTTGGGTTCGTCGATGTAGTGGAGGTGTGGAACGGGACGTCCCCGTTTGGGTTCAGTAGGTCCGGTCAGAGTCCTCGTTTGGGGTCACCTACTGGGTGTACATTTCCACCTTTATTTTAGTTTTAACTTTGGGTCCCCGTCACATTGATTCCTTCTTCTGGGGTTTGGAGGGGTGATCGACATGTTCCACGTCTAATTTAGGTGTGTTAGTTGATCCGTCTGAGACGCAGGTACCTTATATATTTTCCAGTGACTCTAGAGGGTGTTTTCTTTTTGCGTGATCAAGACTATCGAAACCTGTAACCTCCGTTCTTGTGTAACCTCATCGTGGTCTAATCTTAGACTCGACGGGGTATCGTCCAGGTTTTGAGTCGTGTCACAACCTCCCGTAGGGTCCCTCCACTCCACCTGACACTGAGGGTCACTCCCTTTCCTGAGACTGTTGTTACTGTGTTCTTTTTATAAATAATAAGAATACAAAACGGAACAAGACATCTAAGAAAACCTAAAAAAAAAAGAGGGGAGACAACATCAACAGGAAAATAACAGTGGTACTTTAGATTAATTCGAAAACTCGAAAAAAAAGAAAAAAAAGAGTCAGTGTAAAAAATGACAACAATATTGGAGATGGAGACACAACCCGAAAACGTCAAGACGTCTCAAAAGGAAAAGGAAAAATAAAAAAGAAAAGAGAAAAAAATTAAAATTAATTGTTTTAAAATTTGGATAATAATAAAAAAGATGTAAATAAGGAAACGAACGAAAAGAATGACAAGAAAAGGGGAACGTAAATTAGAAATTATATATATGTGTCGTCGGGTGGTCCGAGGGGGTAGGGACCCTAAGAGGTCCGTTCTTGTTACCTCCCCCAACGGTAAAGGAAGAAGTCACGTACTTTCACTTTTCACTTTCACTTCAGCGAGTCAGCATAGGTTGAGAATCGCTGGGGTACCTGACGTCAGATGGACCAAGGAGGTAGGTATCCTAAAAGGTCCGTTCTCATGACCTCACCCCACGGTAACGAAAGAGGTATATTTAGAAGAATTAGATAGAGATAAATTGAAACGTAATGATAAGACAGAAAAGAAAGAAAGGAAAGGAGAGTTGTATAAATAAACAAAATAAAAGTAACGAACTAATGGGTTAACAGTGGAACGAAATCAAAACAAAAGATCCAAACACGAAATCAATCAAAAAAGACCATCTATATTAAAAACCAAAGGAAAAAAGTGGTCCACCTAGATAACATGAAATAAAAACAACCTGACAAAACTAAAACGAATACCCACATATTTATATACAGATATAAGTTATTGTTAAAAAAATAACAACAATTTTTTGAAGACATATAGGTAACCCGAAAGTGTGGAGACACCTCAAAAGGAAAATACAAAAAATAAAAAAAGAAAGACAAAAAAAAAAAGAGAGTAAAATATTAAAACAAAATTTTAATGTTTGGATATATAAAAATTTTAATATTTGGATATATAAAAAATTTGGATAATATAAAAAAGATGTAAATAAGGAAACAAAAGGAAAGACGACAAGAAAAGGGGAACGTTAATTAGAAATTACATATATTTAGAAGAATAGATGGAGATAAATCGAAACGTATCGATAAGCAAAAAAGAAAGGAAAGAAGAGTTGCATAAACAATCAAAATAAAAGTAACGAGACAAGAGGTGAACCGGGGAAAGAAATCAAAACGAAAGGTCAAACACGAAATCAATCAAAACAAGAAGTCAAGTCAAGTCAGCGAGTCAGCACAGACTGAGAAACGTTGGGGCACTTAACGTCGTGCGGTCCGGAGGGACAGGTAGTGGTTGAGGGCCTCAAATGGGTTTGAGTACAGGTAGCTCAGTCACTACGGTAGGTCGATAGAGTAGGAGACAGCAGGGGAAGAGGAGAACAGGGGTCAGGGAGGGTCGTAGTCCCAGAGAAGGTTACTCCGTTGAGAAGCGTACTCCACCGGATTCATAACCTCAAAGTCGGGGTAGTAGTCAGGAAGGTTACTTGTGGGTCCTGACTTCAAAACAAGAATTGACGATTTATATTAAAAAGTAAAAGAAACAAACGAGCCAGATAGATAACATGAAACAAAAACGACCTGACAAAACTGAAACGATTACTCACATATACATGTACACATATAAGGTAATAAAATTAATAATAAACGGACTAAAACGTTGACGGTAAACAGACCCGAAGTAGAAACCAAAGAGTAAAAACCTATAAACAAAATTAGAGTGAATTACGGTATTGTTTGGTGAACAACTTTGAAGTAAGAAGTGATCTCTAGTTTGGGACTCGGAAACCTCACCCTCGTGACTGAGGTTCCGGGATCTGATGTACTCTTGATTGGGATCCCTCATAGTTTATCACTCTTGAGTGTATTTCCTTTGATGAACTTATGTTCTGGGTCGTAGTGGATTGGTGGTCATCGTGGGACACGTTCTGTGAAGTAGATTTGTTGTTTCTTTTGTTTTTATGTTTGAGTTAGTAGTCGTCTGTCGTAATGGTGAAGTGAGTCGGAACGGGTAGTCTCCTTTTTGTTTGTTTTTTTCTTTGTTTTTGAGTCGTATTTAAAGTGGTATATGTTTCGAGTGTATTTGGTGACCTGGTTTAAATCTTCTCGTCTTTGGTTTTCCTTCTTTCTTAAGTTGGAACTTCGGGTCCTTTTCCTCTGGAGTTTATGTTATTCAATTTTTTTTTTTTTACTTTTCCGTCTCTTTATGATGTTTTTTCTTCCTTGTTTGATCTTTGTGTCTTCAGGTTTATTTACTTCTACTTTGTCGATTTGATGGACTTTTTCTTAAGTCTTATTACTATTATTTCTACTAGTTTTTGGAACTTTTGTTTTACCTCTTTTACGTTCTTAGTTAATTATTTTTGGATCTTCTTCGTTAGGGTGAAGACCCGTATGTGTGGCTCCTTTGGTCTTAACTTTCTCTGTGTACATGGGGTTACAAGTAGCGTCGTGACAAATATTATCGGTCCTGTACCTTTGTTGGATCTACAGGTAGTCGTCTACTTACCTATTCTTTCGACACCATGTATATGTGTTACCTCATAATGAGTCGGTATTTTTTCTTAAGTAAACTTAGTCAACACTACTCTACCTACTTTGACCTCGGCTAATATGTCTCACTTCATTCGGTCTTTCTTTTTGTGGTTATGTCATATGATTGTGTATATATACCTTAAATCCTTCTACCGTTACTGCTGGGACATACGTTCTGTCCCTTTCTCTGTGTCTACACATATTACCTGAAAACCTGAGTCTCCCTCCCTCTCCCACCCTACTAAACCCTCTTACTGTAAGATTGTACATATGATAGTACATTCTTAACTTAGCGGTCAGATACAGACTACGTCCTATGTCGTACGAACCTCGACCACGTACCCCTACTGGGTCTCTCTACAATACCCCTCCCTCCACCCTCCCCCCAAGTACAAACCCTTGCGTACATTCTTAATTTCTAAAATTTTAAATTTTTTATTTTTTTATTTATTTTAAAATTTTTTTTATGTAGTTTATTGTTTTTTGAATATCAAGTTGAGACTTAATACTAGTCAATGTCCTTTCTTTCCTTTGCTCATTCTATTTCCTTCTCTGCTCCTTTCTTTCTCTACTTCTGTTTGTCATCAGTTTCGCTTGGGAAGAATAAGGACATGAAACATTTATTTGTTATAAAAGTATTCGTTTTTTTTTTCTTTATGTGAGACGTTTGTTGGGACGTTTCTGGTATGATAATCGGAGTAAAACGTTTACCGCTTTATATTTGATTTTTTTTATTTTATTTTATTTCTTATTTGTATGTCTGTGTTTGTTGAGTTAATGACTTTAAATTTTTATGAGATCTTCCTTAGTTATCGGCTTATAGACTTCGTCTCCTTACTTGGGTACTCGACTTTCTATTTTACCACCTTTATTGAAGACTTCTCGTCTTATTTCATTTTTCCTACTTTTCTTGACTCCTATCAGAGTCTTTGGAGACCTTGTTATAGATTGTGTGGTTGCAAGTTTAGTATCCCCAGAGTCTTCCTCTCTTCTTTTTCTTTCCCATACTCTTTTTAAAACTTCTCTAATATAAACTTTTAAAGAGGTTGTACCTTTTCCTTTATCAATTAGTTCAAGTTCTCCGTGTTTCACAGGGTATGTCCTATTTGGGTTCCTCTTTGTGCGGTTCTGTGTATGATTAGTTTGATTGTTTCTGATTTGTGTTTCTTTCTTATAGTTTTCGTCGTTCCCTCTTCGTTGTTCGTTATATATTCCCTTTGGAGTATGCGAATTGTCGATTAGAAAGTCGTCTTTGAGACGTCCGGTCTTTCTTTACTGTCCCATATAAATTTCATGACTTTCCCTTTTTAGATGTAGGTTCTAATGACATGGACCGTTCTAGAGTAAGTTTTAACTACCTCTTTATTTTTCGAAAAGTCTGTTCGTTTTCAATTCTCTTAAGTCATGGTGATTTGGTCGAAATGTTACTTACAATTTCCCTGAATATATCAATTCTTTATGTTGTCTTCTTTTTTCTAGATGTTTTAGTTGAGGTTTGTTAATTCTTTTACCGTTATCCTTGTATATATATTAATGAAATTTACATACCTCCGTTCTTGTGTGTCCTTATCCTGGTCTAAACTTATACTCGACGGGGTGTCGTCCAGATCTCTAGTCGTGTCATAACCTCCCGTAGGATCCCTCCACTCCAACTGACACTGAGGGTTGTTCCCTTTCCTGAGAGTCTCGTCATTGAATACCTGTACCCCTCTCCCTTCCTCTCCCACTCTACATACTTTTTTTATTGTACCTTTGAATGTAAGATTCATTCATTCACTTTTAGGGAGTCGGTGCAGGTCGACAAACGTTGGGATACCTCATATGTCAGGTACCTTAAGAGGTCCGGTATTATGACCTCACCCATCGGAAAGGGAAGAGGTTCCCTAGAAGGGTTGGGTCTTTAACTTGGATCCAGAGGGCTTAACGTTCGTCTAAGAAATGGTCGACTCAGTGTTCCCTTTCGGGTTTTGAATGTACTGGTGTATATTTTATCTATCGATTGTCCTTAAACGACATACCGAGTCCTTTGAGTTTGTCCCCGAGACATAGTTGGATCCCCCACCCTACCCTTCCCTCTACCCTCCCTTCAAGTGTTTCCTCCTCTATATACATATGGATACCGACTAAGTACAACTCCAAACTGTCTTTTGTTGTTTTGACACATTTCGTTAATAGAAAGTTATTTTTTTATTTAAAATTTTTCACTTGACTTTCGATTACTATGTTCTATGTTACTTTTAGTATCTTTAATTATTATATACAACCATTTGATTAATACATCTCAATTTTGTTTATTAACATGACAACGTAAGACTTTTAACGACTATAATTTTAAAATTTGTTTTAAAATTTTTCAATTTTAGAAACACAAGTTGTGTATACTAGATACATATCCAATTCCTTATATGTCTCACTTCATTCGGTCTTTCTTTTTGTGTTTATGTCATATGATTGTGTATATATACCTTAAATCTTTCTACCGTTACTGCTGGGACATACGTTCTGTCGTTTTTTCTGTGTCTACACATATTGCCTGAAAACCTCAGTCTCCCTCTCCCTCTCCCACCCTACTAAACCCTCTTACCGTAAGATTGTACATATGATAGTACATTCTTAACTTAGCGGTCAGATACAGACTGCGTCCTATGTCGTACGAACCCCGACTACGTACCCCTATTGGGTCTCTCTACAATACCCCTCCCTCCACCCTCCCCCCAAGTACAAACCCTTGCGTACATTCTTAATTTCTAAAATTTTAAATTTTTTATTTTTTGATTTCATTTATTTATTTATTTATTTTTATTTTTATTTATTTATTTATTTGTTTTCGTTTTTTTTATTTGTTTTATTTGTTTTACTCACTCACAGTTCTCGAATTTAAATACAATAAGATAATAAAAAAACAAACCCATTACAACTAAGGACGAAAGAAGACTCAAGTTGAACATAATAAAGAAAATTTAATTAACTAAATTCACCAATCTATAGGATTAAGTAAGTTGTTAATTATGATATATGATATGGATGTATACGTATACCTATATGTTATGTATGTATACATATACAAGTGACACCATATATGTTAATATATACGTAAGATAAATCTGACAATATTCAAGACCCATATTTTGTTATTTGTTCAGTCTAAAGAATGAAAGACAATCCCTATAACTCCGTCTCGTGTATATTTGTTTACTTGATCCATTAGGTTTTCGTGATTAATATTTGACCTTTCATTCTCTCAGAACACTATATCTATTTGTCCAATATTCTTCAGAAATGTTGTCTACCGGTTCTTGAAGAGACTACCTATAGGATTCTGATCTTCTTTGTCGGTACGTTTGAGTACGTACAATTGGGAATATGGACAAAAATAAAGAAAAGGAAACAAAGTCACAAATACAAGATGGGAGAAACGATGTAGAAACCGATATCAATAAGTAGAAAATGTCAAAGTAAGATAGGGATTGGTTAAAGGGTAAGGGAAGTTACATCTTATATGAGATCAATAAATCTTTAGAGATCTAATACACGACTAGTCGACGGAAGAAATTAAATGATGAAACTAATAAAAACAAAATAATAGATGAGAATAGAGTAGATGGAACATTACTTAATTCTTCCGACAAAAGAGACAGTGGTGAATAACTTCGGTGAATCTGTTTTCATTGGTATTTAAATCTTATCGGTTTTGATATGATAGAAAAGTTAGAAGTGAAATTGATTCTGAGGAAGTACGATTTATTAATTGACTAGTAAGTGACTTTGAATTGATACTGATGATACTGAGTTCTTAGGAAGAGACATATATTGTTTGAAAGAATAATACGGAAGGAACTCACGAAACAGAAATACTCTAAGATAAAGAAGAAGAGTGAAGAATTTTCGAAAAAATTTAGAGAACTGAAATTTTCGCTAGAGAACTAGCGAAAATAAGATTAAAATCTAAGACGAACATATGTATGGGAAATATGATCTCTTGAGAGTAACTGTGTGAATAGTTCGACTATACTTTATAAAGAATCAAGTTCAAAGAAAGGTACTACACGACAAAGGGTACATTTTACATACTTGTGAGAATGTCCGTCGAGTTATTTTTTTCTTTTCTTTTTTACTTAGTTTCTGAACCGTCTTTTGAATTTATCTTTAAGGAGGTTTCTTCTGTGTGTCTACCGGTTCTCTGTGTACTTGTCTATGAGTTATAGTCATTAATCTCTTTACATTTAGTTTTGATACTACTCCATGGTAGAGTGTGAACAGTCTTACCGGAAATAGGTTTTTAGATGTTTGTTATTTACGGTCTATTTTTCTTAGAAGGATATGACAACCTCTTCCTTTACCGTTGGGTGAGATCATAAGAACGGACCTCTTAGGGTCCCTGTCTCGGACCACCCGACGACAGATACCCCAACGTGTCTCAGCCTGTACTGACTTCGCTGAATCGTCGTCGTATGACAACCACCCTTACATTTAACCATATTGGTGATACCTCTTATCATACCTCCGAAGAATTTCTTGATTTTGATCTTGATGGTTTACTGGGTCGTTGGGTTGAGGATCCGTATATAGCGTCTTTTAGTATCAAGTTTTCCCACATACGTGGGACTACAAGTAACGTCGGGACAAATGTTATTGGTCCTGTATCTTCGGTGGATTTACAGGTAGTTACTCCTTACCTATTTCTACACCACGTATTATGTTACCTGATAATGAGTCGATACTTTTCCTTTCTTTATGACGGTAAACGTCTCTGTACCCACCTGGGTCTCCAGCAGAATGAGTCACTTAATTCGGACTTTCTCTTTTTGTTTATAGTATATTATAGTGAATATACACCTTAGATCTTTTTACCATCTCCACTTGATAAACGTTTCGTCTTTATCTCAGTGTCTACATCTCTACTTTGAAAACCAATGATTCCCTTCTACCCCCTATCCTTACTTTATCCTCTGACCCGAACTGTATTTGTGTGACGACGACGACGACGACGATTCAGTGACGTCAGCACAGACTGAGAGACTCTGGGGTCCTGTCGTCGGGTGGTCCGAGGGGGCAGGGACACGAAGAGGTCCGTTCTTGTGACCTCACCCAACGGTAAAGGAAGAGGTTTCGTACTTTCACTCTTCACTTTCTTTTTAGAGAGTCAGTACAGGTCGAGAATCACTGGGGTACCTATCGTCGGTTGGTCCGAAGAGACAGGTACTCTAAAAGGTCCGTTCTCATGACCTCACCCAACGGTAAAGGAAGAGACTATATGTGTGGTGATATATATTTTGTCTATTGATTACTCTTGGATGATATATCGTGTCTCTCAAGATGGGTTATGAGACACTACTTGATTTACCATTCCTTTAGATTTTTTCTCCCCTTATATACGTATATATACTGACTAAGTGAAACAACATGTCATTTATGATTATGTTGTAAAATTTCGTTTATATAAGGTTATTTTTCTTTTTTATTTACACACTTGAGAAATACGGATTTGAGTTTAAATTAAAAATGATCTTTATACAAAGAAAGTACACATAAAGGATAGATCCAATTAATATATTCATCGTTTTATTACTTGTAAATAATTAGAAGTGAAAGTCTTATTTTGTAATGTTATTTGTACTCACTAAATTAACAAATCTTTTTACGTTTATAATATAGTTAGTAGAATTATATTTTTCGTATCATCTTTCTTCAACCCAATATTTATTTTACATCCTGTCTTCGTTATTCTCTGTCTTCTTTCCTATTCTCACCCATAAAGAAGTAGTATGTCTCACTCTTCAACTCTATATTGATTATATGTATATTGGTATATGTAAAATATCTATTCTTTACAATAATTCCAGATATTTATATTTGTTATTTTATTATTTATGTATTTTGGTCCTTTTGTACCTTCTTTTTTTATTATATTTACGGGATATAAGAGAAAACGTCCATTTCGGTTATTTAGTATATACTATTTCATATAACGAATCTCTGTATCTTTATTAGTGTCCTTAATATAGTCTATTTCAATTTTCATAGATGGACGGAGAGGAAACACCTCCATTCCTAACAAAAAGTATTAAAAATTTAATGAGTCACCCAAAATCAAACGACAAAGGGATAAAATGTGTGTGTGTGTCTGTGTCTCTATACATCTTATATCATGTACGGTCAACGTTATATAATCATAAAAATATATACTCCTTTTGTATGTACACATACACAATTACAATAGACTTAATTCAAAGGATCCTTATGACATCATAAAAAGTTGTACATTTAAATTCAAATCATAATGTACACCTTTTACAAAAACTAAATCTGAATTTATAATCAACAACATAATAAACAATTAGGAAGTTTCCCTCAGAACAGAGGTAAAGTTCGAAAAGAAGGAGATTCATAAAAGAAAAAAGAATTTTTAGAAATAGAGTATCAGTAAGAGAACCAATTAAAGAACGAACAGAAGGGGAATACCTTAAAAATAAACTTAGATAAAAGGAAACCCGTGATTTTAAAAAGTTGAAAGTCTGTAAAAATAACGAATTAAAGGAGGGATTCATCATAATTGAGTAACGTAAAGAGTAAAGGAAAAAGAGAAAATTTTAAATAGAATCAAAAACTAAAATACATAGGTTCAAAATTTTATACGTAGAGGTTGAGAAATCAAAAACTTAAAGTGAAATCAAACGTCATAACACAACGTCAAAATAAACACAAAACATAAACAAAAGATCTACACTCCAAAGATAGTCGATTTAACAAGACTACGACAAAAAAGTCGAAATAATTTCGTATTAACTGTTTTTACGTAAATATCCCATGTTACATTACTAAACTATATAGATATGAGACACTTTACTAATGCTGTTAGTTAAATTAATCGTGTAGGTAATGGAATGTACTAATGGAAAAAAAAAGAAAACGTACTCTTGAGAATTCTAAATGAGAGTCGTTTAAAGACATAGTTATAAATACTAGTTGTACGATATATAATCTAGAAATCTTTAGTAAGTAGAATACTGACTTTCAACATTAGTAACTGGTTGTAGAAAGGTAAAGAGGGTGAGGAGTCTGGGGTGGTAAGGTGAGAGACTGAATAAAAAAAATTCTAAGATGTATGTTTAAATATTTAATATTATCATAAATAGAAAGTGACACACTGAATAAAATGAATTGTATACGGGGGGTCCCAGTAGGTACACAGGATTTACCGTCCCCATCCCAAAAGAAATAATATTGACTTTCTTAAATGTGTATAGTAAATAAATTTACATAGTACCGTAGACCAGGCTAATGAAGTGCCCTTTATCTACCCCTTTGTCATCTTTGTCACAGTCTGAAATAAAACCCCCCGTGGTTTTAGTGACGTCTACCACTAACGTCGGTACTTTAATTTTCCACGAATGAGGAACCTTCCTTTCAATACTCGTTGGATCTGTCGTATAAGTTTTCGTCTCTGTAATGAAACGGCTGATTCCGGGCAGATCAGTTCCGATACCAAAAAGGTCACCAGTACATACCTACACTCTCAACCTGACACTTCTTTCGACTCGTGGCTTCTTAACTACGCAAACTTGACACAACAACCTCTTCTGAGAACTCTCAGGGAACCTGACGTTCCTCTAGGTTGGTCAGGTAGGATTTCCTCTAGTCAGGACTCATAAGTAACCTTCCTGACTACTACTTGGACTTTGAGGTTATTAAACCGGTGGAGTACGTTTCTCAACTGAGTAACCTTTTCTGAGACTACGACCCTCCCTAACCCCCGTCCTCCTCTTCCCCTGCTGGCTCCTACTCTACCGACCTACCGTAGTGACTGAGCTACCTGTACTCAAACTCACTTGAGACCCTCAACCACTACCTGTCCCTCCGGACCACACGACACTAAGTACCCCAGCGTCTCTCAGTCTGTGTTGATTCGTTGACCTGAGTTGATTTCACTTATTATATATGTTTAAATAAAAACATAGGGTACAAAAGAGATAGATAAGTAAGTAACTACCTGTGATTCTAACAAAGGTAAAGAACCGATAACACTTATTACTTACGATGTCACTTGTGACCTTGTTGTCACAGAGGATTTTCATTAATAAAGTAAAGGAAACATATACATGGGTCTTCATACGAGTAAAAGATACAAGGTAATGAATCGAAAAAAACAGCAACTAGACTTAGAAGAGGTAAAATCCGTCTCGAGAATCTGTTGTCGTGATAGAAATTTAGTTATGACACTTCATATAAGATAGGATCCTGAAATGATCACTGAGTCTTCCATTTCTTAGGTGGACGTTACGTCATCTGAATTCGAGCTAGGGTCCCAACGTTTCTAGGGGACCTCTTCCCGTACCGTTGGGTGAGATCATAAGAACGAATCTCTTATCGGTACCTGTCTCCATTGACCGTCCGATATCAGGTACTCCAACGTTTCTCAGCCTGTGTTGACTCACTGATCGTGTCTATGAAAGGAATCACCCATTGTAATTCCACCATCACACCTCTTCCCCTTTCCGACCAACTGTATATTACACTAAGAAAGTAAAGAGATCCGATAAAGGATAAATACAGGTCTATACACACACATATATATATATATATATATATTAAACAGGTAAGAAGATGATCCTGTGAATTTTAAAAAATTATAGGTATTCTTAAGTAACATATATTTACTGTAGTTTTAAAACAATAAAAGACAATTTCTACAAATGAGTTAAGAAGTAAATATAAAGTCATACCAAATCCTGTAAGATAACTATGAATCTCGGAAATTATAATGAGTTAAAGTACTAGGAAAAAAAATTAAAAAAAATTAAAAATAAAAATGAAATAAAATGAAATGTTATGACATAACCAAAACGATATGTAACTGTACTTAGGTGGTGCCCACATGTACGCTAGGGTTTGTACTTGGGGGGAGGATGAAGGGAGGGGTGTTGTAGGGAGACCCAGTAGGGGCACGTGGTCGGGGTTCGTACGACATAGGACGTAGCCTGTATCTGACCGCTAAACTAAGAATGTACTATCATATGTACAAAGTTACGGTAAGAGGGTTTAGTAGGATGGGAGAGGGGGAGGGAGACTCAGGTTTTCAGACGATATGTGTAGACACAGAAAAAACGACAGAACGTATGTCCCAGTAGTAACGGTAGAAAGATTTAAGGTATATATACACAATCACATGACATAACCACAAAAAGAAAGACCGAATGAAGTGAGACATATTAGCCGAGGTCAAAGTAGGTAGAGTAGTCTTGACTAAGTTTACATAAGAAAAATTGTCGACTCATTATGAGGTAACACATATACATGGTGACGAAAGAATAGGTAAGTAGACGACAACCTGTAGATCCAACAAAGGTACAGGACCGATAATATTTGTCACGACGCTGCTTGTAACCCCATGTACACAGAGAAAGTTAAGACAAAAGGAGCCACATATACGGGTCGTCACCGTAACGACCCAGTATTTCGTCAAGATAAACGTTGAAAAATTCCTTAAAGGTGTGATAAGAGGTGTCACTAACATGATCAAACGTAAGGGTGGTTGTCACATTCTCCCAAGAGAAAAGAGGTGTGGGAGAGGTCGTAAATAACGAACGTCTAAAAACCTAGCGTCTGTAAGACTGACCACACTTCACCATGGAGTAACACCAAAACTAAACGTAAAGAGATTATTACTCACTACAACTCGTAGAAAAGTACACAAACAATCGGTAGGCATACAGAAGAAACCTCTTTACAGATAAATCAAGAAACCGGGTAAAAAACTAACCCAGCAAATAAAAAGACCTTAATTCAACGTATTCAACGAACATATAAAAACTCTAATCAACAAACAGTCAACAAAGTAAACGATAATAAAAGAGGGTAAGTCTTCCGACAGAAAAGTGGAACGAATATAAAAGGAAACAACACATCTTCGAAAATTAAAATTAATCTAGGGTAAACAAATAAAAACGAACATAAAGGTCTTAAGACCCTCCACCTAGAATCTCCTAAGACGATACTAAATACAGCCCCTCACAAAACGGATACGAGAGGAGATCCTCAAAATATCAAAGACCAGAATGTAAATCTAGAAATTAGGTAAAACTCAAATAAAAGTACACACCACAATCTTTCATTAGATCAAAGTAAGAAAATGTGCACCGACTGGTCAAAAGGGTCGTGGTAGGTAAAAATACTCCAGAAACGCGTATTACGAATCTTTTGAAAAGAGTCCGAATTGAACTCACTTTATAAGTAGTTATAAAAGGTAACTAATAATAAAAATTTAATGTAAATACAGTAAGGAGGTAGATTTTCAATAAAAATACAAATTACATACGTCATATTTACTTATCAAAATATTCATATGATCCAGACGAAGTCTTATAAGACAAGACACCGAAAATATTAATGTAGTTTTGATTTAATAAAATTAACAACATGAAAACAAGTGAATCATTGACCATTCCGTTCGTGAGATATGTAATGTCAAGAAACCGATCAAGATATTTTATTATAAAACTTCAATGTCAGTGGGACGAATAAATTGAATATACGTCTCATGTAGTACGTTTTTCGAGCCGATCTACTTAGCGTTTGACCTTAGTTCTTACGACCCTCTTTATAGTTGTTGAAGTCTATGTGTGTACTGTGGTGAGGTTACTGTCTTTCCTTCCTCCTTGATTTCCGTGATTTCTGTGAGAACTACTGCCACTTTCTTCCCTCACTTTTTCGGCCGAAATTGAGTTGTAAGTTTTTTGATTCTAGTACCGTAGTGAAGTACCGGCTATCTATCCCTTTTTCATCTTCGTAACTATCTAAAATAAAAGAACCCGAGGTCTTAGTGACGTCTACCACTGACGTCGGTACTTTATTTTTTCTACGAACGAGGAACCTTCCTTTCGATACTTTTTAGATCTGTCTTATAATTTTTCTTCTCTGTAGTGCAACGGTTGTTTACAGGTATGTTACTTTCGATACCAAAAAGGTCATCGAAAACTTCGACTTCGAAGTTTTGAAACCGGTGGACTACGTTTCTGAACTGGGTAACCTTTTATGGGACTACTACCGTTTCTGACTTCTGTCCTCCTCTTCCCCCGTTGTCTTCTACTTTACCAATCTACCATAGTGACTGAGTTGTCTGTACTCAAACTTGTTTGAGACCCTCTATCACTCCATGTCTGTTCGGACTGTACGACGGTAGGTACTCCAACGGTTTTCAGTCTATAGTGAATCACTGACTTGTTACTGTTATTCTTGTACAAGTAATAAAGATCTTATATGTGTGTTACTTGTTAAAGAAGTACGTGTAGTAATTCAGAAACATTAAAGTTTATATAGACCAACTATAGAGACATACATCGATACTTTTAGTTAGTAAGTCTCTCGAGGTTATCTTTAGTATTAAACTAAATGGAAAAAAAAAAATTTTTTTTTTTCGATCATATTATGTGTCTCTTCCAAGAACTCTCACTTCCGTAACTCACCGAAGATTTTAACAAGGAGTCCACAAATACTCTTTGAGACGAAGCAAATAAATAGTTTTGGAGACGACGACGACGACAACGATTCAGCGAAGTCAGCACAGGTTGAGACACGCTGGGGTATCTGCCGTCGAGTGGTCCGAGGGGTCAGGAACCCTTAGAGGTCCGTTCTTGTGACCTCACCCAACGGTAAAGGAAGAGGTTACGTACTTTTACTTTTCACTTTCACTTCAGCGAGTCAGTACAGGCTGAGAATCGCTGGGGTACCTGACGTCGGATGGTCCGAGGAGGTAGGTACCCTAAAAGGTCTGTTCTCAGGACCTCACCCCACGGGAACGGAAGAGGCGTTTTGGAGATCTTTGATGGATATTGAAAGATTAAGAAATCGTAAATGAAAAGGGTATGGTGAATTGAAAATCGTGGACTATGAGTCTCTTTGACTTTCCAAGTGACTAAACTGTTTACAAGGATTATACTATTTCTAATGTGTGGTTAAGGGTGTATTAATGGAACACTTCAGACAGTAGAGGTAGTACTAGTATGTGTAGAAGAACCGGTCTTGTTACTATAGTAACGAGCATAGTAGGGTATAGAGTTAAAGTCGTAGGTCGAACGAGAAGTGAAAGAACTTCAGTCGTTGAACGAGTCGTTAGAAAAGGAAAAGACGAAGTCCGTTAACTCAGTAGAATCGGATTTTGTCCACTATTAAGTTAAATATTAGTAAAGTAATACAGTTTATGTAAAGTGTTACTTCACTAATAATAGTCTATAAATATTTTAAACAAGGAAATTCTTATCTCTGTATTACGAAAAGACAAAATTTAAATAAAAGTTATCTTCCTATTAACGAAATGTTGTGATACAGTCGAAAACGGTATGTAGTCGTACTCAGTCGGTATTTCAGTATATTGTTTTGATAGGTCCAAATTGAAAAACATATTTTTAGATAACTTAGTATTAACAAACGTTGTTACAGTCTTACATTTTAATGTCATAATCTTGGTGTTGTAATTTAAATACTTATAGTTTTATATTAAATTATATACTGTATAAATTTAGATAAGAAATTATATTTACATCCTGAAGGGTTTTAAACTTACATAATATTTAATTAAGTTTGTATTAAATTACGGAGTGTACAATCTGTTCATATATGGAGAAATTTAATATGATTGTCATACAGAGTTTTCCATGTTTATATTTTTTTTATAACTTTACTCTGATAAATATAAATACATATATAAATGTAATTATCTACCTCAATTAATGTTTGTGACTTATGTGTAACTATTTGTCATGTCATGTATGAATATTTAGTGTACATATATCTGTTCATGTAAATATTTTAAGGTTTCTAATTACACATATACCACGTACATTTGTATAAGTCCACACACACACATGTGTTTGATAGACTCCCTTCTTATTTTTACAATATCCGTTTCAAACGATTCCGTCGGGAGGGATTAATCGTAGGACTCTAAACTCCACATTTGAGAATACGTGTCGTTTGAATTACGTGACCGCATCATGATAAGAAACATATATAGTATAAAACTTGTCATACGTCTGAACGGAGAAGGTAAACTTTGGTAGGCGTGATAACACTACACACGAATCAGTGGGTCAACACAGAATGAGAAACACTGAGGTGCNCCTAAGGAGAGGGTAGCTACGGCCCCGGACTCTGGAACACACCTCAGCCACGGACTTGGACGCCTAAGGAGAGGTCACGACTGTACCTAGAACCGCATGAAGACCTCAAAGGGGTCCCCTCAGTCAGGAGCAGAGCTCACCCCCGTACGTGCACGCGAAAGGAGGGCTTCACATCGTCGTCACAGCGCGAAGGGAAGGGCACCTAGTTCCTTAGTCCCCGAAAGGGAGCTCCGAAAGGGAGCTCCGAAAGGGTTCTCCGAAAGGGTGCTCCGAAAGGGTGCGCCGAAAGGGTGCTCCGAAAGGGTGTCCCGACAGGGTGTCCCGACAGGGTGCACGGTGGCACCACACTCAGCTAGGAGCAGAACTTTCACCTCTGTCACGTCCCTTTTGTCCAAAGGGACCTTACCTGACTCTGTAGACCCCCTGAGACCCTTACCACCGTGCTGGGACCTCAAGAGAGCGGAAAGGACACCTCTCGCGGAGGAGAACTCTTCGCTGCCCTTGCGGCCTTTAAGAAAGTTCTCGTGCGTCCCTTTCCTAGGGAGGAGAGCTCCATCCTCCACCTTTGCCCCGAGGAGACCTACACCAGCCCTAAGAGCACGAAGGAGAGCTCACCTCTGCCCATACAACCCCTTGAAGAACTCAACGTCGTTCCAACANTATAGTTTTATATTAAATTATATACTGTATAAATTTAGATAAGAAATTATATTTACATCCTGAAGGGTTTTAAACTTACATAATATTTAATTAAGTTTGTATTAAATTACGGAGTGTACAATCTGTTCATATATGGAGAAATTTAATATGATTGTCATACAGAGTTTTCCATGTTTATATTTTTTTTATAACTTTACTCTGATAAATATAAATACATATATAAATGTAATTATCTACCTCAATTAATGTTTGTGACTTATGTGTAACTATTTGTCATGTCATGTATGAATATTTAGTGTACATATATCTGTTCATGTAAATATTTTAAGGTTTCTAATTACACATATACCACGTACATTTGTATAAGTCCACACACACACATGTGTTTGATAGACTCCCTTCTTATTTTTACAATATCCGTTTCAAACGATTCCGTCGGGAGGGATTAATCGTAGGACTCTAAACTCCACATTTGAGAATACGTGTCGTTTGAATTACGTGACCGCATCATGATAAGAAACATATATAGTATAAAACTTGTCATACGTCTGAACGGAGAAGGTAAACTTTGGTAGGCGTGATAACACTACACACGAATCAGTGGGTCAACACAGAATGAGAAACACTGAGGTGCCTGATATCAGACGGTCCGAGGAGACAGGTACTCCTAAGAGGTCCGTTCTCATGACCTCGCTCAACGGTACGGGAGGAGGTCCCATAGAGGGGTTAGGTCACTAGTTTGGGTCCAGAGGACGAAACGTCCATTTTAGAAATGGTAGACTCGGTGGTCCCTTCGGGTGGTATGGTGGTATGATGGTATATTTGTTAATATCGTGGACTTCGGATACTGAAAAATAGTTTATTTTTTCTTGAGACTTTACTTTCACTAAACTATTATAATTAGTTCCAGTATTTTAAAGTACTCTAACAGATGAGTTAGTAGAACAGTTTTTTCTTTAAGTATGTATTAGTTTTTCATCTTGTTCGTGTATCCAAACTCTACCTTGTAAATATTTACTATTTAGGATATGTTCACCTTGAAATAAACTAGTAAATGTCCTTTATATACTATCGATGTTAAGGATACGTAAAGGTCTACAATTAAAGATCAAATGGATAGTTACCCTTTTAACCTTCTATATTAGATCTTTCGAAACGTTTTCATACTAACGATCTAAGTCTTATGGCTTTTGTGTAAAATAACTCCGTTATACATGTTCTTGTTACTTTGATTTTATATAATTACCTTTCTTAATGTTATTACTAGTTACCTTTTAGATTGGTTTTTTATTTTTAGTGTCTCGATTCCAGTTAATAGACAGTAAATAATGGTTAGTCTCCGGATTAAGTCCCAGATTTTATTGAACCATAAAAATTTAAAAGTCCTAATAAGTAGGTATGAAGTCAATCGTGTTCCGAACTATGTATAACTCACATGTCATTTACTATCAAAGAAGAAATAAAGAAAATAGAAAATTGGTATGGTGTGCCGTACACCTTAGAATCAAATGACTGGTCCCTGACTTGGGTGATGATGGTACCTTCGAGTCTCTACAGTGGTCACCTACCGACCCCTTCAGGTTATCAACAAAGAATAAGTTACTTTTATATTTTTATATTAGTGTATATATCGTGAATTTAAACGAAACAAAAGGTATAAATAAAGTTCTTGATTTAATTCGATCCTGTGATTTGAAAACTAACTACTTACATATCTACTAAGAAGGAATCCTCCATTTTTATCCGACATCAAAGAAAAGAGTCCTTTGTACCGGATGTACTATTCGAATATTCTTCTCGTTGAAAATGACGACGACCATACACCGTTTCGTACATGTATTTCTGTATCGATGGAAAATTTAGTTATCATATGTTCGGTAATTATTTAGACATTCCATGATTGGGTGATATGATCGACTTTTTATCTTTACTTAAAAGGAAAGAAGTGATGATCAGTAATAGTAAAAGAGGTAAAAGTATTTTTCCATTAATTTCAACGTTTATTATTTCGGTATCTAGTCAAATAAACCCCGGAGAAAAATATCAGAAATAGAGTCTCTATTATTTACATACTAAGACCTAGATTCTTTATTAAAACTTCACATAGGACCTTATAACACCTTTGTAAAAGTGACAGAAGTACTATTTCAAGTTTGATAAGATCTCCGCTAGACTAATTCACATAAGGTTCAAGACAAGGAACCTTACAGTGACTAAAGGTTATACTAGAACTCTTTCAGTGAATTGAGAGGACAGATGTAAAGGGGTCTGTGCTTTGTTGTTATTAACGTTGACGATAGGTGGACAGTCCGTCCTTTGTCTCAGTTAATAAGCTATCGTAACTCTGACTGGGACAGGACCTGTTCTTAAAGTGCCTAACGTGAGTTAAAGAAATTATTGTAGAGTTGAGTGTACCACTTAATGTTAACCGTCTATAAATGAGGACTGTTCTATTTCCGGTTTTCAGTCCGTTATCAAATGTTTTAATTTTCAAGACCTCTTAAGACTGGCAAAAATAATGTACTCCTTTTTGTTCTTGTTTGTTCATAATTTAATAACTCACTGTGGAAATGACTTCTAAAATCACGAAGACACTTACTGTAATATACGGTGGTTAGTTAAAGCTAATAATACTTTTATAGTTTTGTCTTGAAGTCTCTTATAAACTATAAATCCTTAATACCCACTTTAAAGGAATAACCTAATATAAAAACGTCCTATTCGTTTCTTGACTCCATACTTGAAGTTCTATTTAGTTCATTCACCTTAAAGATTGTAATAATGACCGACCGATTCACCAAGATGAGGACGAGTTTATATACCTTATGTTGAGACTATATTTCTCGATAATTTCCGAAAAACTTAGGGACGGTAGTTTTACTTTAATGTAACATACAATTGACTAATTTTATAAATAAGGTTTTCTGTTGCTTTCGTTGTAAATATATACGCTTTATGAGAAGATCCGTTCAATTGTATATAAATTTTATATTAGTAGGATCGTCGGGATACTCCGTTCTTATAAGAATGAGATTATAATACCTAATACTTTGACTCAGAGATTTTCCAATTTATTAAATGAGTTCTAACATCATAATCATTTACTATCTTGGTCCTTCTTTTGAGTCTTTGAGATCGAGGTCTCAAAAGTAAGATAGTGGCACGGACGTTTACTTTCCTTATGGTGGGGGTTATGGTTTTATAGATGGAAGAGGAGTTACTATAAAGAGATAGTGGAAGATAAAAACTTTACGAATAACAGGTATTATACAGAGTATATAAAATTTTAACTTCAAAAGAATAAACATTTGATCTTTTTTACTATAACTGACTTGTCTAACAAAATCTCTAGTTTGCTTATACTTATGTCGAAAATTTCAAGAATTCACGATAATTTACGATTACCAATGAGTATGATTCTCTAAGTCAAGAAGTGAGCTATGTCAATCACTAGGAGTCTTAAGATTCCAATAAGAGGAGAGAAGTTCTTTTCGAGGGCAATCGGATATTCTGTAAAAGTTCATTATGTATATATTAAATATTAAAATCGAGATTTTATCTCTAATGGTCTTAAAAAGTTTTTTGATTTTATCATGTAGAAATGATCTTATATAAAATGTTATTCAGATAATGAAATAAATTGAGACAACGACGATATTACGTTTTCGTCATCATCTGGGATACGTTTGTTTACTCGTACTGGTACAAGGTTATGTTTAAATATGCCTGTAAAATTAAACTTGACGTATTTTAAATGTGCAGTTTTTATAATAAGACTAATGTCGATAGGACTTAAAGAAATTGGTAAATTTCTACATTTTGTTTGTTTGTTTTGTAAAGATAGAGTACCCGATTTGTTTTTGTCAGTTACCCGGTCTAAAAGGGACGACTGACCAAACGGTTGTGAACGGTTTAGGAAATAGAAATAAAAGTTCAAACAGTCGTCATGACGGACGGAGAGTCCGAACATTGGAATGAAAAGAATAAAAAATTTCAGGAGAGGAAAATAGATAGGGTAAGACAATCCGTGTTACAAACAGGTAAAATAGTGGTCACGAAAATAGTGTAAGTGGAGAAAGAAACATAAAGACAATGATAATATGTTCGAGTCTAGAATTAAAAGAGAAAGTAAAAGTTAGGAAGACAGAACGATGGTGAACTAAGTTAGACTTAAACTATTCTAACACGTTAAGAAGTCGGATTTTGGATGGCAAGTACAGAAGAATGACTTATTTCCTATATTTAAGGAGTTTATAGTGATAATTTAAATTTCATCTTTTAAGTGTATCTTTTGAAGGGTTTGGTATTTACATGTTAACTTGTTGAAAATATTTAACTCACTTAGGTACATGAGTTGTGGGTTTAAATTCTCTGTGTTTTTAATTGTCGTAGGGTCTTTGGGGTACACAGGACAATATCGGTGATAGAGAGTTCTTGTTAACGTAGTAGGGGACATGAAGATTTCGATGTCTAAAAGGTCAAAGACTTGGAATATTTTTACCTTATTATTGTTATGAGAACATGGACCGAAGAATACATTTCGAAAATATATAAACTTTATGTAGATATTAACCTACATCAATATTAGACAAATAAGAGTAACGAGGTATGTCTGTCGTAAGGTGAAACACTTTGTATTTTGGTAAATGAAAAGACTTTAAGATAATTACTGGAAAACCCTTCGTAAGATAAAAACTAACAATACTTATTACTTATAAGAATATAAAAAGAAAAACACGTGTATGGCAACGTAAGAACTCTGATGTAGATCCTCACTTTAATGATACTGTGTCGGTAGTGATACTCGAAACAGAAATACTCGAAAAGTTACAATAAAGAGGAAGGAAAGTCCGTGAAATGTGAGTTTGATTTAGTTCGATAAACAACAACGTCCATTTATAGAATTCCACAACGGGTGATTAATAAAACGAGTAGAAGAAAGGTGTAGAGTAGAAACAACCAGGTTCGTTAATATAAGGTTCGGTCTACGTAACTCATATGGAAAGAAGAGGTCGATATACATTAATAGGGAAACTTTTAGAGTCTTGTATAATGCTTTAGAAGAGAGTCCTATAAATATAACAAGAGACAACATGGGATCAACAAACACTTACACTTATAGAATAGAATGATCAACTTTCCAGAAACTTTCGTAATTAGTAGAAAGTCTTATTACCACTTAGATGAACAACGACAACAACAACAAAACCAGAAGACAAGGGTCTGTTGAACGACAACAAATTAGTGGTTCAAGATAGACTGAAAAAACGTTGGGGTACCTGACATTGGGTGGTCCGAGGAGACAGGTACCCTAAAGGGTCTGTTCCTATGGCCTCGTCCAACGGTAAAGGAAAAGGTCGAGGATCTGACTTACAAAGGAGTTTCATCCCTGTATATATACTATTTACAAACAAAGTTCAACAATTATCTTTGACAGTTGTGCATTTCTTTTTTTCCTCACATCCTAGTTTTTAAAATATCGTGACTAAAACATAAAAGAACCAGTGAATGTAAATGTGTAAAGGATTCGAGGATGAAGATTTTCCCTCTTTAATTAAAGAGAATAAAATAGACAAGTGAAGAGAAAAGTGAAAAATTTTAAATTAAAACAGAATATAAACTCATATCAACTAAATGTTATAACACAATCAAAGTCCACAGTCAAGTCAAGTCAGCGAGTCAGCACAGGCTGAAAACGTTGGTGTACATAGTGTCGTGCGGTCCGAAGGGACAGGTGGTTGAGGGCTCAAGTGAGTCTAAGTGTAGGTAGTTCAGTCACTACGGTAGGTCGGTAGAGTAGGAGACAGTAGGAGAAGAGGAGGACGGGGGTGAGGGAGGGTCGTAGTCTCAGAAAAGGTTACTCAGTTGAGAAGTGTACTTCACCGGTTTCGTGACCTCAAAGTCGAAATCGTAGTAAGGAAGGTTTCTTTAGGTTCCCAACTAGAGGAAGTCTTACCTGACCAACCTAGAGGAACGTCAGGTTCCCTGAGAGTTCTCAGAAGAGGTTGTGGTGTCAAATTTTCGTAGTTAAGAAGCCACGAGTCGGAAGAAGTGTCGGGGCTGAGAGTGTAAGTATGCACTAGCGTCCTTTTTGGTATCGGAACTGATCTGTCTGGAAACGATCGTTTCATTACAGAGACGAAAACTTATACGATAGATTCAACCAGTATTGAAAAGAAGGTTCCTCATTCGTAGAAAATTAAAGTACCGACTTCAGTTGTAGACGTCACTAAAACCTCGGGGGTTTTTTATTTCAGACTGTGACAAAGGTGACAAAGGGGAAGATAAAGGGTGCTTCACTACCCTGGCCTACGGTACTAGAAGTAAAAGACTTACAACTCGAAATCCGGTTGAAAAAGTGAGAGGTGAAAGTGAAAGTAGTTCTCCAAAAAATCAAGAAGAAGTGAAAGACGGTTTTCCCAACATAGTAAACGTATAGACTCCAATAACTATAAAGAAGGCCGTTAGAACTAAGGTCGAACACAAAGAGGGTCAGGTCGCAAAGAGTACTACATGAGACGTATATTCAATTTATTCGTCCCACTGTTATATGTCGGAACTACATGAGGAAAAGGATAAACCTTGGTCAGACAACAAGGTATAGGTCAAGATTGACAACGAAGGACTGGACGTATGTCTAAATGTCCTTTCGTTAAGTCAATATGTATATGGGTAAGAAAAAGTCTAAAAGATAAGGGTACATCTAATAATGTCTTATAACTCATCTCAAGGGACACGATATCCCATCCAGGAATTACTAGTAGATAAAATATATATCGTCACACATGTACAATTAGAGTTCAAGGATTATGGGATGAAAGTTTGTCTTAAAACAATAAGGAGATAATCAGTCAAGTCAAGTCAGTGAGTCAGTACAGACTGAGAAACCTTGGGGTGTCAGACGTCGTGTGGTCCGAAGGGACAGGTAGTGGTTGAGGACATCGGATAAGTTTGAGTACAGGTAACGTAGTCTCTACTGTAGGTTGGTAGAGTAGGAGACAGTAGGGGAAGAGGAGGACGGGGGTTAGAAAGGGTCTAGTCCCAGAAACCTTTACTCAATTGAGAAACGTAGTCCACCAGTTTAATAACCTCAAAGTCGAAGTCGTAGTCAGGAAGGTTACTTATAAGTCCTGACTAAAGGAAATCCTAACTGACCAACCTAGAGGGACGTCAGGTTCCTTGAGAGTTCTCAGAAGAGATTCCAGTGTCCAGTTTTCTTAGTTAAGAAACCACGAGTCGAAAGAAATATCAGGTAGAAAGTGTAGGTATGTACTGATGACCTTTTTGGTATCGAAACAGATCTACCTGTAAACAACCGTTTCATTGCAGAGACGAAAAATTATACGACAGAACCAACAAGTATCGAAATGAAGGTTTCTCGTTCGTAGAAAATTAAATACCGATATCAGTGGTAGACGTCACTAAAACCTCGGGTTTCTTTATTTCAGAGAGTGACAAAGGTAACAAAGGGTTAGATAAACTGTACTTCATTACCCTGGTCTGCGGTATTAGAATCAAAAGACTTACAACTTGAAAATCGGTTGAAAAAGTGAAAGTAGTTCTCCGAGAAATCAAGAAGTGAAAGACAGCATTCCCACGACAGTAAAAGTATAGACTCCAATAACTATTAAGAGGGTCGTTAGAACTAAGGTCGAACACGAAGTAGGTCGGGTCGTAAAGAGTACTACAGGAGACGTATATTCAATTTATTCGTCCCACTGTTATATGTCGGAACTGTATGAGGAAAGGACTAAACCTTGGTCAGACAACAAGGTACAGGTCAAGATTGACAACGAAGAACTGGACATATGTCTAAAGAGTCCTCCGTCCAGTCCACCAGACCATAAGAGTAGAGAACTTCTTAAATGGTGTCATACAACACTAGGTGTGTCAGTTTCCAAAACCGTATCAGTTATTTTGTCTTTATCTACAAAAAGACCTTGAGAGAATGAAAAAGCTACAAGGTAACCTCCAAACGTTTAACTATAGACCAAGGAGATGAAAAGATTTAGGTCGAACTTGTAGACCTTCAATAAAGAGATTGTGATGTGATTAAAGTGTTAACTAGATAAAAAAATGGATGAAAATTTAAAGTGATTCGAGTAGTGATGATGGATTTTATCACTATACGAGTATAATCCAAAAAAAATGAATTTTGTAGTTTACTAAAAGTAATGGGAAAATTTTTTCTATCCCTTTTTGACTATTGTCTTTTTTCCGTTTTTTTTTTTTTTCACAACAATATATCTCCAAGTACGTTTAAGGTCGAGACAGTCTATGATCGAAACTTCTGTCATTGAATTGATGGTCGTCAAAGTAGTGTACAGTTTATTATTATTAGAATAATCCCCAAAAGTCTGGTAATCCTAATACAGACATTTGTCACCATGGATCTTATATAATCTCAGAATCAGTTACCACTAATGTTAATTACATATATTGATGTTCTCGTACCGGAGGTTCTCAAAGATTTTATAATACCTTCACTTTCTGAGACAGTACAGATTGAAAAACACTGGCGTACCTAATGTCGAACGGTCCGAGACACAGGTACCTTAAAAGGTCCTGTCTTATGACCTCACCTATCGGAAAGGAAAGAGGTCCCCTAGAAGGGTTGGGTCCCTAATTTGGATCCAAACCACGTTACGTCCGTCAAAGAAATGTTAGACTCGGTGGTTCCTTCGGGTAATACCTTTTCCCGTGAATTTTTATAAGTGTATCGATAGAGTATCTCAACTTCTTCACTAGTTCATTATATAACTCATTTATATAAGGTATTCGTTTTTTGATATATCATCTCTTCGAGTGGTATTAAGAGAATAAAAGTTTTCAAGATCTGAGATTTAACGAATAAAACATCTATTTCTTTGACTCAAGATCCTTTTTTCCCAGAACTTTTTACAATAGGACGATCAATTACCGTATAAACAATGTATTTAGATGGACAACGGTAATAATTATAAAAAAAGGTATTTTAGTGAAACAAAAGTCAAGTCAAGTCAGCGAGTCAACACAGGTTGAGAAACGCTGGGGTACTTAGCGTCGTGTGGTCCGGAGGAACAGGTAGTGGTAGAGGACCTCAAGTGAGTTTGAGTGCAGTTAACTCAGCCACTACGGTAGGGCGGTAGAGTAGGAGACAGTAGGGGAAGAGGAGGACGGGGGTTAGGGAGGGTCGTAGTCTTAGAAAAGGTTACCCAGTTGAGAAGTGTACTCCACCGGTTTCATGACCTCGAAGTCGAAATCGTAGTAAGGAAGGTTTCTTTAGGGTCCCAACTAGAAGTCTTACCTGACCAACCTAGAGGAACGTCAGGTTCCCTGGGAGTTCTCAGAAGGGGTAGTGAAACGAAATGAATCGATATTTAAAATACACTTTTAACTTAAGAATTCGTTTAGTATACTAAGACGAAGGAAAGGATAGGTATTTGGTCCTGTCTTATGTCTTTGTCATAAATTAATTTATTCATTAGATGTTAATGATAAAAATATTTATAATCCTTCAAAGATTAACTAATTGTAATAAGTACACCCACCCATTGATCTTAAGTTGTAATTTTTATTTTACAAAAAATTTATAATTTTTATACGAACTACATACGTATAATCTATTTATAAAGACTTTCTTCTTAAGAATAAGAATGAAGGTCTCAAATAACTTGTCATCTTAAATGTTAAAAAATTATTCGGGTCTCCGTAAACCAATACTTCTACAAAAATTATATAGTTTTTATATTCGTTATCTTATAAAGATTTAACCTCAAATCTTTTAGATTTCATGACGGTCGTCTTTAAGTTGAATTAATTTTAAACCTCCTTTTTAAGTAATTTTTTCACAAAAACCTAACTAAAAAATTCGTATGATTTAACATTAAAGTTTGTATAAGAACTCTTAAGTAATTCCTTTTAAAAGGTATCATAACATTTTACTATAAATACCTAACTTTAACCTGAGACGAAATTCCTTATTATACTTAAAGATATAAAAATATGTATCAGAAAATGTAGTTTAAATATTTATATAATCGAAATGTTTCAAGAGGTAAAGGAGTAGACAGTTTTTTTTATCATGAGAATTTTAGAACACCCCATATAAGTGTCTAAGGATGATTTCTTTTGCATAGAGTAAAATAATATTTTGTAATATCAAAAGTCCCCGAGTCAACTTTGTCTCAATTCATAATTTAGTAGTCCGAATTGAACTAACTAACGGATGGAAGATTGCAATTAATATTATTATCTTTAACTGTAAACAAGTACGAAGGGTGTACAGTCAGTGAAACGATTCGTGAAAACGTTTTAATGTGATAAACTTATTATTATATGATTCCAAGTATAACAATTATAGATGGAAAATGTTAGTACCTTTGCTCCGGACATCCCCTGTATATGTATAATGGATATTTACTTCTTTATAAAGATTCCACAAAAACAACAAAAAAGGAAAATACGATAGTCAAGTCAACGAGTCAGTACAGGCTGGGATTCGCTGGGGTACCTAACGTCGTGCGGTCCGAAGCGACAGGTAGTGGTTGAGGGTCTCGAATGAGTTTGAGTACATGTATCTCAGCCACTACGGTAGGTTAGTAGTGTAGGAGACAGTAAGGGAAGAGGAGGGCGGAGTTAGAAAGGGTCGTAGTTCTAGAAAAGGTTTCTCAGTTAAGAAGCATAGTCCACCGGTATGGAGAAAGAAATACCGAAGTAAACGTCGTATCTAAAATCGTGATCCTCAATTTACAAGTCAAGTCAAGTCAGTGATTCAGCACAGGCTGAGAAACGCTGGGGTATTTAACGTCGTGCGGTCCGGAGGGACAGGTAGTGGTTGAGGACCTCAAGTGAGTCTGAGTGTAGGTAGCTCAGTCACTACGGTAGGTCGGTAGAGTAGGAGACAGCAGGGGAAGAGGAGGACGGGGGATAGGGAGGGTCGTAGTCTCAGAAAAGGTTACTCAGTTGATAAGTGTACTCTACTAGTTTCATGACCTCAAAGTCGAAATCGTAGTAAGGTAGGTTTCTTTAGGGTCCCGACTAGAGGAAGTCTTACCTGACCAACCCAGAGGAACGTCAGGTTCCCTGAGAGTTCTCAGAAGAGGTTGTGGTGTCAAGTTTTCGTGGTTAAGAAGCCACGAGTCGAAAGAAATGTCAGGTTGAGAGTGTAGGTATGTACTGGTGACCTTTTTGGTNAACGCTGGGGTATTTAACGTCGTGCGGTCCGGAGGGACAGGTAGTGGTTGAGGACCTCAAGTGAGTCTGAGTGTAGGTAGCTCAGTCACTACGGTAGGTCGGTAGAGTAGGAGACAGCAGGGGAAGAGGAGGACGGGGGATAGGGAGGGTCGTAGTCTCAGAAAAGGTTACTCAGTTGATAAGTGTACTCTACTAGTTTCATGACCTCAAAGTCGAAATCGTAGTAAGGAAGGTTTCTTTAGGGTCCCGACTAGAGGAAGTCTTACCTGACCAACCCAGAGGAACGTCAGGTTCCCTGAGAGTTCTCAGAAGAGGTTGTGGTGTCAAGTTTTCGTGGTTAAGAAGCCACGAGTCGAAAGAAATGTCAGGTTGAGAGTGTAGGTATGTACTGGTGACCTTTTTGGTATCGGAACTGATCTGCCTGGAATCAGTCGTTTCATTATCTAACAATCCTTCATAATTTTCACTAATAATTATAAGGACACTTACTATTGTTATAACATCAATATATTCTCTTATGTTTAATAAAGTCCTCTATGAATGACTTTATAAATCCATATTTTACAATACTACAATGTTTGAAGAAACTTCACCAAATCTTTATGTTTCGTTGATACTGAGACCTTCATACAATTTTCATGACATAGATCTAGTACCTTTATACACACATGTAATGTCTTCCCAATGTAAAAAGGTATGTAAATTACCTTTTTATTTTAGTCATTTATTTTAAATTTATATTAATTTAATTTTAAAACTTTCTTAATAAAATTTTTTAAATTTTCGAACCTTTTGTCTATACAAGATAAAAGAATAAAACAGTTCCATAATCCCTAAAAATATCCGGTATATTAAATAAGAAAATAGGATTTTATGTTAAAGTCCTAACATAGTCACAGTATAGTGACTAGTTTCTACGAAGTTGGAGAGAAACCTGTATGGACTTCGGAGTTAAGACTCAAGAGACCATGATTCTCTGTTCATTCCAAATGATTATTTTTCACTTTCTTTCACGTTCAGGGAGTCAGTACCGACTAAGAAACTATGGGGTGTTAGGTACCTTAAGGGGTCTGGTCTTATAACCTCACCCATCGGATAGGGAAGATGTCACCTAGAAGGGTTGGGTCCTTAGGTTGGACCCAGAGGACGTGACGTCCACCTAAGAAATGGTTGACTCGATAGTCCCTTCGGGGATAGTCATTTTTGTTTTTAACTTACTCTAAGTACTGGATGTTTTCATTAGGAGTGTATCAATTTATACTACCTACACTCTCAACCTGACACTTCTTTCGACTCGTGGTTTCTTAACTACGAAAACTTGACACCACAACCTCTTCTGAGAACTCTCAGGGAACATGGCGTTCCTCTAGTTTAGTTGGTTAGGATTTCCTTTATTTAGGACTTATAAGTAACCTCCCTGACTACGACTCCGATTTCGAGATTATGAAACCGGAGGACTATACTTCTCGACTGAGTAACCTTTATTCTGGGACTACGACCCATTCTAACTTCCGTCCTCCTCTTCCCCCGCTGTCTCTTACTCTACCAACCTATCGTAGTGGCTGCACTACCTGTACTCAAACTCGTTCGAGGTCCTCTACCATTTCGTGTCACTTCGGACCGCACGACGACAGGTACCCCAACGTTTCTCAGTCTGTACTGACTCCCCGACTTGTTGTTTTTGCTCATAAGAATAGAAATACCAGGAGAGAGATAAAAAAAATTATATTTGTAATGTTTCTAAATCTGATTAAATATAAGTTAACGTAGTAAAAAAAGAAATCTAGAAGTAAGACACAAAGACATTATGAAAACAGAGTCCAGAACGGTTCCGACTTTTTCATCTTTAGGAGTCCGAAACTTCGATGCGACGATGTGTATTTATTCCTTGTTAAGTTATTCATTTATAATATATCTCCGACACTCTTTAGGTTAGTTCAGAATTTTTCGGGTAAGTAAAATAAGTGTTCTGACGGAGATCCTACACTGAGTCTGGAATCGTTTAATATGAAACGTGTGTTAAATTCCTTCAAATCAATGGACTTAAGGTACGGGGTCAAATGTCATTTGACCGTCATCTGTCCTTCTTACAATCAGACTGGGGTCCTTTCCTTTTATTTTAGATAGTTTCTTCACTGTCTTTCGAGTCTATTGAGCCCCAGAAAGTCAAATACTTATTTGAAAGGATACGTTTAGTCCTGTGGAGGTAGGATAGTCACATAATAGCGTATCAGGTTGATACAAACCAGTATTATTACTGTCACTCAGTAGATATCGTAGTAGTGGATCGTAAATGACGTATCCTCAATATACCGTGGTAACGACGAGAGTTTTTTAAATTTTAGGGAGACGGGTCTTTTATAGTTTAATGTAAACCTTATAAAACCAACCATTCAATTAGTATATCTTATGTTAAACTTCTGGTTAAAGTCATCTAAAAAAATTTCAAAATTTTACACATAGAAGTAGGTTCTATTGAACAAGATCTTGGCAGGGACTTTTCGTTCACAAAATGATTGATTCCAAAAGTTTATAGATATTCCTACACTATAAATTACAGACGAATGTTGATTAATTTTATGAAAAGTTTCTATTTTAAAACTGTTCAACGTACTTATCACGTGGTGATTTTGTCTATATTGAACTCTTTTTTAAAATGTAGAGATGACTATCATATCGAGAGAGAATTGACGCGAAACATTACTTCTATTAAATATTATAAATATGTACATACTTTACATATTAACTTATTTTATATTAATTAAAAATTAATACTATTTTATATTAATACTAAAGGAGGGTTCTCAAATACCCTTAAACTTGTGAAATAGAATGATTATTGTAAAAGAGTTATTTTATTGTTAGACTCTTTTTATCGTGTCTTAACTTTTATTAATAGGTATATAATAGGAATATATGTATAGATATAATACTAAATTATATCGTGGTACAAATGTTAGATATATGTATACGACTATTGTGGACAGTGGTGTATATGTACTACTTAATTTTTCGAGTAATCCAATTAAAGTCAACTTATGTCATATACATTAGGGGTTTCTTTTCACTTATCAGTATAAAAACATTGGACTAATGGTGAACGATCCATAAATTTTTTTCTTAAATCTTTTAAGTGTTTATAATAAAACACTGATATAGTGACCCATAAACAGAAAAAAAAAAAAGGACAAGACCGGGTATAAATTGATTTTAAAGGTATAATTTTTTTAAGAGTTTGACGAATAGTGTAAGAAACTATTATTAGGTATATGTAGTAAACACATGTTATTTTTATGTTTGTACAAACCCCCATTATACCCTTAAAGTGTTTCACCCTTACCTTTATAAAATTTCGATGTTAGATAGACAAAAGATTGACTCATAAATCTTTTAACCTCATTTGTAACGTAGGTGTAATTTTTCTTGTTCAGTCTTTTAAATTTTCAAGTACTGGAAAAAAAGAATCGGGTAGTCTCTACAGTTACTTTTTAACGTGACTGATTTAATTTGTAAGTCCCCTTTTAATAAAGTTCACATAACGTTATCCCCTCTCTTGACTTGAAACGATTTGTTTTCGACTTTCTCTAAATTCGTGACCTTACTCGATCACCTTTTCATCGTCTTCTGTAATTTCTCCTCCAACCAGTTACACTAATCTACCAGATACAAACCATTACCACGAATAAATTCAGACCGAGGATGATAGGTCGTCTCCGACCATCTGTTGTCTACGATAGAAAGAATTAATAAAATAAAGTTTCCCCATCGAAAGTCCAGAACGTTTTTCATAAAGACTTGACATTCGGAACGTTCTCCGACCCTCTATAAACGTAGAGTTTCCTTGTCCCTTTCAATTCAAAAGATTTCATTTACGAGAAATTTTTTTTCTTCTTTTTTTTTCCTTTCAGTCACTGGATATCAGTCTTTATTTGGACAGATTTCAAATCAGTTAGACCTCACTTGATTTTTATCCAGTAGAACAAATCTCTAGTTTTCCGTTGGTTAATTAGACTTCAGATCCCCGTCCGTCCACGAGTGACCTCCTTCATTACACGTTTCCGAATGAACAGTCAACGGTAGACTATAACCATTCTACTTAAATCAATTTTCTCAACTATTTGAATAACTTGAACTTAGTAGAATGTTACGTTTTTTATTCGTTAAGGAATTTTTTATAGTCTCCCCTTTGTAATTTTTCTATATCCTCGGTTTGAGATTTTCGAAGGCTACCGTTTTGACCCTGTTGATTAGTTACTTTGTCTTGTTGTTTTAGGTATCTTATGTTATTTATACGTACTCGGGTAGTACTATATTTGTTTGACTTGTTTAGTACACTCTGTTCCCTGTCGAAATTAATACTAATTATTTAAGTATTCTTTATTCCCTATATTTTACTAACAATCCGTTTATAGACCATTATAGACCCCGTTCTATTTCGTTACTTGTAATTTTAATCATCTATTTGTGAACTCTTCTTTATTTTGAACTTATCGTAATATAGTAAAAGAGGTTCTATGATTAATACTGTTTTTTATTTGTATTAAAGTGTCACCTCTTTCGGTTATTGGTTGTGAAACCGGTTCATTAGTTCCGGTTGTAGTACTCTTTACACTGTATAACAGTAGAATATGGTGGACTCAACTACCTGACTCTTGTAGTTGTATTAGTACTCTTTTTGTAGTCTATTTAGGTTTAGTTACCTATCAGATATTTTATAGACTAGACATGAGAAGTTTTTCATAGTCCCAGTATTTACTGTTTCTTTCAATTCCTGACCAGTGTCAAATATCTACTGATCCTCTGGACTGTTGGTTTACGTCACAACTAGAACCGAAACTAAGATCTTGTTTTTACTTACTTATTATCACCTTTTTAACTACTTCACACATCAAATAGATGATCATATTATGGATACATGTAAAGAATGAAAACTGTTCGTCTGGAATAAATATGGTATTCCGTTGTAATCCTCTTTGACTTACTTCCATACTCTTGAGAGACATCATATTAAAATTACAAGGATATTAAGATTTTAACTAAGTTTTCTTTGTCATTTTTGTTGTTTTATATGTGTAGGATTAGAAGTTTGTTTGAAGTCTTTCGTGTACACTTAAATAAAGAATCCACAGTGGAAAGAAAATTTCCAATAGAAAAATGAAACAGGAAAAGAGACGATGTACAAGATGATAATTTTTTTTTTATGACATGAACATTTCGTTTGAAAATTTCATAACTTTCACTGTCAATAAGTCAACACAGACTGAGAAACGTTGGGGTACCTGACATCGGACGGTCCAAGGAGACAGGTACCTCAAAAGGTCCGTTCTTATGGCCTCACCAAGCGATAAGGGACCGGACTATAGATGTGTGACTAGTCTTGGAGTAGTAAGTAGGGACGTGTCAAAAATAAGGATTTCTTACTTAGACAGGGATTTTCTTTCAGACTTTAACAATTTTATAAGACAAAAAGAAAATGTCATTTTTCATTTTTCTTCTCGTTTTTATTTGTACTTTAATAATTATGTTTATTCTTAAATAGGGTTCCTACATTCCTATCAAGTTGTAGGAGTTTCGTCAGTTACACTTTGTGGTGGTGTAATTGTTTTACTTGTTATTTTTACACATAATAGTAGAGTCATCTACATCTTTTTTCAAAACCGTTTTAAGTTGTAAGTAAATTCCAATTTTGAGAATTAGTTCAAACGTATCTCCTTTGTATAGGGTTGTATTATTTTCAGTATAGTCTGTTCGGATACCAATTTTAGTATAACTTAACACTTTTCGACTTTCGAAAAAGAGATTCTAGTCCTTTTTCTGTTACTGGTGAAAATAAGTTCCATCGAAACCTTCAGGATGGACCTCATCAATCCGTTCTTTTACTTTCTTTTCTGTAAGTTTAACCTTACTTTTTTTTTTTGTTGACAGTGATAAATGTCTACTGTATAATCTATATCTTTGGGAATTCTGAGGTATCTTTTTGACAATCTGATTGTTTAAGTCATTTCAACATCCCATTTTTTTAATTGTATGCAGACAACGTAAATATATGTCTTTCTCTTTTTTTCTTCTGTTAGAATAAATGTTGACGTAGTTTATATTATTTTATGGATCATTATTTAAATGACTCCCTCGCTTCATTGATTTATAACTTTAATGTTCTATGATTACTTTCTAGAATTTCTTCTATGATTATTTACCGTTCTATAAAGTACGAGTACTTAATCTTCCAAACTATAACAATTTCAATATTATGAGAAGTTTTATATGTCCAAGTAATTTTGGGAATACTTTTAAGGTTACCATAAAAAATGGTTTTATCTTATATATTGGGATTTTAAATATACTTTAGGATATCCTTGTTAGAACTCCTTCTTCTTGTTTTGACCTCCGTAGTACGAGGGACTAAAGTTTGATATAATGTTTCGATATCATCGATTTTGTCATACCATAACTGTATTTTCGTCTGTACGTCAACTTACCTTGTCTTATCTCTCTCTCGTCTTTAGGTACGTAAATGTTAATTAATTGAATTTGTTTCCTCGATTCTTATACGTTACCCCCTTTTCGTCAGAGAAGTCATTCACCAAGATCCCTTCAACCTATTGATGTTTGTTTTCTTACTTTTACCTTGTGATAGAATGTGATATATGTTTTCAATTGAATCTTACTTAATATCTGAACTTTATTCCGGACTTTTGTATTCAGAGAATCTTCTTTTGTTTTCGTCATTGGAAGACTTGTATCCGGAACTTTACTATAAAAATTTAGACTGTGTTTTCGTTTTCGTTGTTTTAATTTTTATTTGTTCACTCCGATGTAGTTTGATTTTTCGAAGACGTGTCGTTTCCTTTGATAGTTGTTCTACTTTACCGTTGGACTTCTTACCCTCTTTTATAAACGTTTAGTATATAGACCATTCCCCNAGAACTCCTTCTTCTTGTTTTGACCTCCGTAGTACGAGGGACTAAAGTTTGATATAATGTTTCGATATCATCGATTTTGTCATACCATAACTGTATTTTCGTCTGTACGTCAACTTACCTTGTCTTATCTCTCTCTCATCTTTAGGTACGTAAATGTTAATTAATTGAATTTGTTTCCTCTAATCTTATATGTTACCCCCTTCTCGTCAGAGAAGTCATTTACCAAGATCCCTTCAACCTATTGATGTTTGTTTTCTTACTTTTATCTAAATTTTTTTTTTTTAATTTTTAATTTTTTTTTTTGAATACGTTTATTCATTTATCAGATACCCACTTTTGTAAAGACATAAAATAAAAGTACAATACAATGGTATAGACTTATTTAGATCTAATGAATTTTTTTTTTTTTTCTTTTATCTTGTGATAGAATGTGATATATGTTTTCAATTGAATCTTACTTAATATCTAAACTTTATTCCGGACTTTTGTATTCAGAGAATCTTCTTTTGTTTTCGTCATTGGAAGACTTGTATCCGGAACTTTACTATAAAAATTTAGACTGTGTTTTCGTTTCCGTTGTTTTAATTTTTATTTGTTCACTCCGATGTAGTTTGATTTTTCGAAGACGTGTCGTTTCCTTTGATAGTTGTTCTACTTTACCGTTGGACGTCTTACCCTCTTTTATAAACGTTTAGTATATAGACCATTCCCCGATTGTAGGTTTTGTATACCTCTTGAGTTTCTTCAGTTATCATTTTTATGTTTATTATGTCCATTTTTGATTCGTCTTCTAGACTTATCTATAAAAAAAAAAGGTTTCTTCAGTATGTCTATCTATTCTCTATATACTTTTATACAACATGTATAAATTTTTAGTCCCTTTAAGTTTACTTTTAGAATTAGTCATAGTGGAGTTTTGACAATCTTACGATAATAGTTCTTCTGGTCTTTATTGTTCACAATTACTCCTCCATCTCTTTTCCTTTTCAGACACGTGAGAACCACCTTTACGTCTAACCACGTCGGTGAAATTTTTTGAGATAATTCTCCGGAATACATTAACTTTCGTTTTGTAGGTATATCAAGTCGTTAAGGTGAAACCAATAAATAGACTTCTTTTGTTATTACGATTGAGTTTTCCATGTACGTGATAAATGTTATCGGTTCTATACCTTTACATAAGTAACTTCCAACTTACTTATTTCTTTTACACCCCCCACACACACACACATATCCTTTACCTAGAAAAGGTTAGTATTTTTTTCTTCCTTTAAGACGGTAAACTTCGTTGTACCTATCTGTGACTCCTGTTATGTGAATTACTTTATTCTGTCTCTTTCTGTTTATGGTGTACTAGAGAAAATATACACTTTAAATCTTTAAAATTTTTTTCGGAGTATCTACGTCTATTGTAGACTACCGACGGTCTCCGTCCCTCGTCCCCTCTATATTCAACGAAAGAAAAATCAATTTATGTAACTAAAATTTTTTCTTTAATAGGATTCTAAGATCTATGGGTGGTTTCGTTTGGTATTGTACATGAATATTTGACTCTTGACATTCAGGTGGATAAAAACCTATTGTAGTAGTAAAGAATTCCTTAAAAAAAACTTTAAAACTTCGATCTTATCGTAGTAATTTACTGTTGATTGAACACTAAATCTTACAAATTTACTCACAAGTAAGGTATTATTTTTTTTAACTCATGTCTAACAAAGATGATACTCCTTGAGGTTCTCTCATATCGTCGACCTGTTTCGTTGGACACGATGAGAAGGAATCTAAGTGTGAGACGGGGTAACCCTAAAAAAAGGATCTATTGTGATGGTGGTAGGGAACCAAAGTGAACTCCCAGTTTCCCGGAGAAGGATATATGAAGGATGACCATAGAAACATTTATTTTAAATACACCTGTTTATTTTAACAGGAATTGATGGACACTGGTCGATTGTACTCTGTCATAATTTATATATCATTGTGATCTGTTTTATAATCTAATTTTTACCGTCTAATTCTCATTATGTTAGAACTATTTCTCTGTAGATTTTTACCGAATTATAAGATAGAGTCAATAATGAGGAGGTATGACTCTTTTAGTAAAATCATAGGTAACGACTCGTAGGTCCGTGGATTAACTTGTAATCATACGGGGTTTACATTAACATCTACCGGTTCAGGGTCTCTCTCTCAAAAAGATAAGGTCGAGGAACTCGTGGGTCAAAAAGAGTTTAACTGACTGTAATCCTTACCATCATTCAGAAGTCTTTTCTCGTTTACGTGAAAGTACAAGTAAACAATCAAAAGAAGGTTAACATGATTATATATTAAGTGTATTTCGTGACATGTTCAAACTTCATATTTTGTATTACTAACTAAATGTATATAGTATTTTACTACGGGTATTCAAATCACTTGTAGGTAATAGAGTATATCTATGTTTTACTTTTATTTATAAAAAAAGAAATGCTACTCTTAAGAATCCTGAATGACAGAATTGAAAGTATATATTGTAGGTTCTACAATTATTATAATTAGTACAAGATACAATGTAGGGAAGAAAAAGTTTCACGAAGAAAAGTATCACGAAGAAAAAGTTTTCAAACATGGAAAACTGGTGGAAGTAGGTTAAGGGGAAGAGAATGGAGGACGGAGAACATTGGTATTTAGACTGAAGAAGATATTCAAACAAACGAAAAACTTCACATTAACTGAATATCGTGATACAGTCACTATGTCTTGTATTACTAAGTTGTAAAGATATGTAGTAAGTAGGGGGAGGGTGATACGAGACCTTTGGTAGTCTTGGACGAAGACTATAGGCAATAGACAAGATACAAGAGACAAGAGACATAGATACCGAAACAAAGATAAAACGACACAAATAAGTAAATCAAACCTCAAAGTCAAGTCAAGTCAAGTAAAGTCAGCGAGTCAGGACAGACTAAGACACTGGGGTACTTAGCATCGTGCGGTCCGAAGGGACAGGTAGTGGTTGAGGGTCTCAAGTGAGTCTGAGTGCAGGTAGCTCAGTCACTACGGTAGGTCGGTAGAGTAGGAGACAGTAGGAAAAGAGGAGGAAGGGGGTCAGGGAGGGTCGTAGTCTCAGAAAAGGTTACTCAGTTGAGAAACGTACTCAACCGGTTTCATGACCTCAAAGTCGAAATCGTAGTAAGGTAGGTTTCTTTAGGGTCCCGACTAGAGGAAGTCTTACCTAACCAACCTAGAGGAACGTCAGGTTCCCTGAGAGTTCTCAGAAGAGGTTGTAGTGTCAAGTTTTCGTAGTTAAGAAGCCGCGAGAAAATGTTTATTATATATATGAGGATACTAGTAATGGCGTATAAGTGTTATCGGTTCTATATCTTCGTTCGATTCCCAGACAGTTGTCTACTCACCTATTTCTTCTAGACTATATATCTGTATATATACACAAACTCATACACACACATATACTAACTAATACTAGTTGGTGTTCTTTTATTCCTTTAGTATCGTAAATCTTCTTGTTTCTACCTGTGTCTCCCATACACTTTCACTTTCACAATCAACGAGTCATCACAGACTGAGAAACACTAGGGTACCTGACATTGGACGGTCCGAGGAGACAGTTACCTTAAGAGGTCTGTTCTTATGACCTCACTCATCCGTAAGGGAAGAGGCCCTCTTAAAGGGTTGGATCCGAAACTTGGGTCCAGAGGACGTAACGTCTGAGAAACGGTAGGCTCTTCATTTTACAGTCTGTCTTTCTTTTATAGTATACTAAAGTGAATATATACCTCAGACTTTTTGGTTTACATGAAAGTTCTTCGTATGAATGTTTCGATATTTACACACGGAGTAGTTTTACAATATATTTTGTGATATGTTATGACCTGATAAGGGCATTCATATCCAGAAGATAATGTTGATATATAAGTCAAATCTGGGAGAACGGTTTAAGTAACTGAACTTTAAATAATCTTTGACTCATACTAAAAATTTTAAGATCTGATAAATCTCTTTTCATCCATATAAATAATTCATTTATTTATATTATCCAACTTTCAAAGAATTTATTTGTAAGAAAAAGTTTCTTACGAACCCTAATTCTTTTTCTAGTAAGAATCTTTTTCTTAAGGTGGAACTACTCGACTTACGAAATAATCATACGTATGATGTGTAAAGATAAAAGAAATTAGGAGGAATTCGAAATCTAATTAAAAATATTTAGGGTTCACTTAATACTTAACAAAAGAGTCTGTGTCCTAGGATATTAAATTTTTTGCGAACCCTATTAAATATTCTACGTTCAAAGTTTCCGTACAAAGTGATAATATATAGATAGTAGATTGATATATAACTAAATATAAATATATTTATATAATATATAAATAAACACATAAATATATATAGACACATATATATGTGTTTAGGTGAATATATAAATAAACACATAAATGAATAAATTCTAATACACATTGTTATCTTGGTTTGAATGAACCTTAGTATACTCTGTCTTGTGACTCTGTGATTAATCTTTGACAAAATGTATTTGTTTCTGAAAGACCTAAGAAGACTGTTCTATTCTTAATAGTTTATAATAATTTCGTCTTTCACTATTTCGAAAGGACACGACGAACACTCTTAAATGTCTGGTCACATTATACAATTTTTAGTTCTATCTTGAAGGTTTTCTTAAGGAAGATTGATCGAGGAGAAAGGTTCTGACTTGGAATATAATTACATACATATATATACATATATATAAATATATGTATATTAAATATATATGTGTAAAATATATACATAATATATACATATACATATAATATATACATATATATGTATATTTATATATGTATATAAAGTAAAGTTTTGAAATTTCAGTATAAAATCGAATCATAATCGTTGTTTTACTGACACAACCACTCTTTATGTAGTGACCCCTTTTAGTTACCACTCCTTCCCTCCTAACTGGTACTATCCGTCCCCTTTACACTGTTGTCTCTTTTGTGAAGCCACCCAGAGAGTAATTGAACAACTAGAAACCTGTTTAGTAAATCAAAGTTGTACTCGAAAGGTACAATCTTTGACTCCGAATACAGACAACAACGTTAAATTGGTCGACAATAGGTTAGTGAACCTAGTATCATTAAGAGTCAAAAATCAAGTTCATGTCGAATAGACACATTACTCAATTATTACGTTAGAAACTTATTAGACAAAGAAATGATATCCTATTGTAACAATAAATGAAAAAAATTTAAAATGATAATTCCCCTTTTTTTTCTCATGCCTTCCCACAAGACTCTCTCAGTCTTATAACTATACAATAAGGTCGTTAAGGATTTCTTAAATTCACACGGTACTTAAATCTAAAGAACCATTGACCAACTTAGATTCAAATTCACGATTTTTGTCGTACAAACAAAAAAATATAAATTAGAATAGTAATGTGATAGATATTACAAGTATTAAGAAGTTTACTTATTGTGTTACGAGTTATATAGGTGAAGGACATAATGTAACACAATCAGTGAATCAACACGGACTAAGAAACATTGGGGTACCAGACATCGGGAGGTCTGTGTGGATAAGTACCTTAAGAGGTCCGTTCTTATGACCTCACCCAACGGTAAAGGAAGAGATCCCTAGAAGGGGTGGGTCCCTAGTTTGGATCCATAAGAAGTAACGTCCGTCTAAGAAAGCCTCGGTGTTTCCTTACAATCTATAGTTAATTTCTGGAGAAGAGGGATATGTTTTACATCCATTAAGTTAAGGAAAGAAAGTACGTCAAGGTTTTTTTAATAAAATATACAGATTCTAAGTGAAAGAACTACTTTCACTTTCACCTCTCACTTTTTCAACCGAATTTCGAGTTGCAAGTCTTTTGATTCTAGTACCGTAGACCAGGGTAGTGAAGTACCCTTTGTCTACCCCTTTGTCACAGTCTGAAATAAAAACCCCCGATGGTTTTAGTGACGTCTACCACTGACGTCGGTACTTTAATTTTCTGTGAATGAGGAATCTTCTTTTCAATACTGGTTGGATCTCTCGTATAAGTTTTCGTCTCTGTAACCAAACGGTTGTTTCCAGGCAGAGCACTTCCGATACTAAAAAGGACACCAGTACATACCTACACTCTCAACCTGACCCTTCTTCCGACTCACGGTTTCTTCACTACGAAAACTTGACACCACAACCTCTTTTGAGAACTCTCAGGGAACTTGACGTTTCTCTAGGTTGGTCAGGTAAGACTTCCTCTAGTCGGGACCCTAAAGAAACCTTCCTTACTACGTTTTCGACTTTGAGGTTATGAAACCATTGGAGTACACTTCTCAACTGAGTAACCTTTTCTGAGACTACGACCCTCCCTAACCCCCGTCCTCGTTCCCCTACTGTCTCCTACTCTACCGACCTACCGTAGTGACTGAGGTACCTTCACTCAGACTCACTTGAGGCCCTCAACCACTACCTGTCCCTCCGGACCGCACGAGGCTAAGTACCCCAACGTTTCTCAGTCTGTACTAGCCCGCTGACTTGACTTGTAAGTTTTACCAATTATGAGGAAACGACAACGCTGTCGCTTTTGTGTCCCAATTAGCAATTGTGGATAAAGTACAGTCGTCGATTGTTATGTGACTTTCGGATATTCGATTTAGGTTTACCAGTCGTGTGTATGATTTCAATTTGTTTGTTTTCCATTAAGGAGAACAGAAGGCTTTCACTTAAACCTCTCCGTTTATAGACCTAATCATTGCGTGAATCGTCGTATGTCCAAAAAGGTTCATTTTAAGGTAAGTCCTTGATCTTTACTCTGTGAGATGAGTTCTCCGTCATCGACTGCACACTCGGATTGAATCGTAGTTCTGGTCTACGTCTACTTCGTCACGGATGCCTACTCGTTTTCGTCTGTTATTTTAGTTCCTGAGTCACTCAGTCCGAAAGTTTCCATTTTGGGGTCCCATAAACCTTCTTTATAAAGATGTCGTCGGAGTTATATTTGTCGAGTGTCTGTTCTAGACATTATAAATCTTTGTAAAAGTTTCATTTTCTACTTTGTCTTACGAAAAACGGTTTCTGAGAGTTCATACGTTAACGTGTCCGACCATTTAAATAAATTCAACCCTTTTTTGTATAACGTTTAATAAGATAATAAGGTTCATTCTAGTATTTTATGTGTATAGACGTATATATGTGTAAGTTTTTATTTATTTACTACTACCCCCTTTTTATAATTGTCTTTTCTTAATGATAGGTGATAGTGATAATAACCCCGAAGGGACCACCGGGTCTGTCATTTTTTAGACGAACGTTACGTCCTCTGGGTCCAAACTAGGGACCCAACCCTTCGAGGGGACTTCTTCTCTTACTTTTGGGTGAGGTCATAAGAACGGATCTCTTAAGTTACTTCTCTACTCTGAACTCGATGTCAAGAACCCCAGTGTTTCTCAACCCGTACTGACTCGTTGAATGTCAAAGTGAAAGGAGTGACAATAAAATAAATTTTTGTTTCTTATAAACTGTATTTTTTTTAAGATTTCCTGGTTTAACTTTTTCAGTTTGAAAAGATTCTTTCTTATCGACCATGGTCCCAACCACAATGGGAAGAAGATTGAGTGGGATAACAGTAAACCATTAGAGAACCCTACGAAAACCAACAGTGTTGATTCCACCCCACGATGACCGTAATTGACCTATCTTCGGTCTCTACGACGATTTGTAGAATATCGTGTGTCCTGTCCGGGGGTGTTGTTCCTTCACAGACTAGGGGAGGGTCACATAGTCATATAAAATCTCAAGACGGATTGTGATTACAAAACCGGTTCCTAGTCACCTACGGTCGAGCCTGAGTTAGACTACACAACCAGTCTGACGTCTCGGTCACTATAGACCCCTCGAACATATGGAAAGTTACATGTAAAATATATATTAGTAAGAATTATTATTATTAAATCGTCATCTTGACGTCACCACTTTAAGATGGTCAGTCCTGGTCTGACTTTGTAACTAGCGATTTGACGTCAAGATAGTGAAACTGTCTAAGGTCAACGAATAATCGACCATAAACTTGTAGTTGTGTAATCTCGGTCAATCCTCCACCACGATCAAAAAATTACTTTCCATTTTCCGATAAAACGGTCAAACTCATGTCTTAGTCGTGAGATGTAGTTTTCCATCTTTTATCTTTAGAGAATGTAATCCAAAATTATTGTGTACGAAGGAATTCACAAGGTATTTTCTCGTATACGAAAAAATAGTTATATTGGTGAAGTTCTGACCTTTTTATCTTACTTAAATATTGGTACTAAAAACGATCAATTATTTTGCCAACCATAATTATCAAAATCCAAATGAACCTGTAATATATCTATATATTTTAATACTTTTTATACAGTCGTCATAGCACCTGAAAAAACAGACACTTGACAGTGCGTATCATGAACACAGAAGTATTCTATGACAAAGTATATGGTTTCTAAAACTTCCACTCTAAAGTCACCGAGATGAACTTATAATGTATATATACGCTAATGAAGACTTTCAATGTAATCTTTTACCTTAGAATGATATATATGAAAGGACAATAAATATTGTAAAAATATATTTGATGAATTTATAGAGATTTTACATTGAAGTAATATTAAAATTTAGAGAATAGGTAGTACATCTAAATTATAGTAGATAAATATTCAAACGTTGGTAATAGGTAGGATTTCCTTTAGTCAGGACTTATAAGTAACCTTCCTGACTACAACTTCGACTTTGAGATTATGAAACCGGTGAACTACACTTCTTGACTGAGTAACGTTTTCTGGGACTACGGCCCTTTCTAACTTCTGTCTTCCTCTTCCGTGATGTCTCCTACTCTAACAACCTACCGTAGTAACGGAGATACCTGTACTCAAACTCATTCGAGGTCCTTAACCACTACCTATCCCTTCCGACCGTACGACGTCAAGTACCCCAGCGTCTCTAAACCTGTGTTGACTCACTGACTTGACTGACATTTAGACATACATATATATACGTAAATCATCCAACACTATCTATAGAAAGACGTACATACGATTCAACAAACTTAGTATACACTGAGAAACGTTAGGATACCTGACATCGGACCGTCCGAGGTGACAGGTACCCTAAGAGGTCCGTTCTTATGACCTCTCCCAACGGTAAAGGATGAGGTCCCCTAGAAGGACTGAGTCCCTACATTGGACGTAGTAAATACAGAGGACGTATCCGTCCACCCAAGAAATGGTGGTGGACCCTTCGGGTCTAAAGAAAGGTGTAAATAGATTTACATTGACCTTATTTTTAAAATCTTCTGTCTTTTTTGTTAAAATATTTTACAAAGTTATATTATAAAGGTTTAAGGGAGGTCTTTCAAATAGGAGTAATTATCGATTAATTCATATAAGAAAGATTCAGTGGATAGTCTATTACCTATAGTTGTTAAAAAGAAAAAAAAATTAAATACGTTTAAACTGTTTCTCATAAAGTACAAACAAAAGTAATCACAAAGACGTAAAAGACTACCCTGTCTTGTTGACAAACGTACGAATAAGTTTTGTACATACTTAAGAAATACTTATAGGACAAGCCCTGGAGACGGGTTAAAAGACAAAACCTCCCACTCCCTACCCCTTTCTTCTCTGTAAAAAGAATAATTAACCAATCTTAGATAAATGTATGTTTGTGAAAGAAATATTTAACGATAATAGAGGGTTTTAAGTACAAAGAGAAAACAAGAAGTCTGAAGTAACAAAACAAACAAGACCAAATAAGATGAGATGAAACACAAAAGTCCACATTTCACATGGACGAAAAAGGAAACAGAAAAAAAAAAAAAAACGAATAGATCCATAGTATCAATACGGACCTGTTAGGGTCCCTGCCCCTTCGGACCACCCGACGGCAGACACCCCAGCGTGTCTCAGTCTGTGCTGACTTCACTGAATCGTCGTCGTCGTCGTCGTCCATTGTATCAATCTTTCAGGAAATAGTAGGTTCCAGTGTTTTTATTTATAAATGAAAAGAAAATAGAACATGTCTGACAGAATCAGTATAAGACGTCATGTAACGTGCGACAGTGACAATCATTTATCCCCCGAAAGGTATGGGGTTCTATTAAGGAAGAGAGGAAGGAAGGAAAGGAGTAGGGACCGAAGGGAGGAAACAATGAGGGACGGAAGATATATAAGGATAAGGAATACGGATAAAGAGATAAAGAAGGGACTTTTAAGTTTGACAACAAAATAATTGGATGATACCAAATGGAACTGAACTCCCAACAAAAATTAAGTGAGATGAGTATTCAGTCACTCATTTCTTGGACGGACGTTAAGTCCTCTGGGGTCAAGCTAAGGACCCAACCCTGTTAGGCGACCTCTTCCCTATCCGATGGGTGAGGTCACAACAACCGGAAGGGAACACCGAGTCGACCATTTCTTAGGTGGACATTACATCCTCTGGACTTAGGCTAGGGACCCAACCCTTCTAAGGGACCTCTTCCCTTTCCGATGGGTGAGGTCATAAGACCGGACCTATTAAGGTATCTGACATATCAGGTGTCCCAGTGTTTCTCAGCCCGTGCCGACTCGTCGAAAGTACAGTGAAGTGTTTATATACTCAGGGAAAACTAATCCATAGAGACTTAAAGTATTTGTGATATAAAATTATTTTGGCTAGGACACAATCCGTGTATGAGTAAGATAGTGTCGTGGCCTAGGAAATGTTTGTAAGAAAGAATAATGTTATTAAGTTCTATCCATAACAGACTTAACTTTATAGTCCTTAGTCTTAGAGTCTCTTTATTTAAATGAGTCTCAGTAAGTCAGTGATTGTTTTCTTTGATTCTAGGTGGTATCGTTTTCACTAAGGTTTCGGTCTCGAGAAACCAAATGGAGAATCATTGAGTATTTTTACTTTCGTTTACCTTGGTTCAAAGACGTATAAAAGTCTTTGATAAGAAACGTTTATTTTAGGGAAAAGAGATAGTGTAGTAAAATATATTAAAATTCCTTTAAAGTCATTGTCACCAAATATTGAAGTAGAAAAGTGTCTTGATGTGATTAAATTACGACGTAAGTACCGATATTTCAACGTTCGTTTACCTACACCCGTCGTCCACATTATTGTCGGGACCGAGACGAAGATACGTCGAACTAAAGTTTTACATCTAAGGAAGATAAAACTTACTCTAAAATCCGGTTTGAACGTTGACCATGTAGTCAGTACCAAAGGGTATTTAGATCGTGAAGAACGGTCCACATACCTCTGTCCAAAATAAGAGACAGACCCCTGTCAGAGTCGATACAGTGAAGTATGATGTATTATGATCCATGACCGTGTTTGAGAGACACAGAGATAAGACAAAAACTTCACTTCTATCATTATCGGTGAAGTTTCCATCAACACCTCTTTTAAATTGTTTCACGGACGATATATAATTCGTAATTAAATTACACAATTAAATTATTCATAAATTGTTAACAATAAAAATGACGATAGTAGTAGTACTCTTATTCGTCGACTATAAATAGATCTGATATGAGTACTTAAAATTTCTACTTTCGTATTAAACTAAAATTTTTCAACCTGTAAAAAATTTTGACCTTCCTATAAAAGAACAGTATAGCCTAGGAGGTACCTTCTGACACAATTAAGGTTGAAGAGAGTTTCATATGAAGTTCACGTTTAGGATACTAGAACTAGAGGACTTTCAATGTCAATAGATTAAAGTTCATATAGTAAAAAGAATTAAATTTCCGTTATCTACCGTACGAATGAGTTTTTGTGTATCGATACTTTCTCCTATCCGTACATTAAAATCATATATTATCCTTTAACCCCCTTAATAAATTTAAGAGAAATAATTTAAGTGACAATCATTACACGTTTTGAAGTTTCAAGGTAGTCTTACGGTCATTTCTAGTTACAGTAGGTGTTAAAATTTTTCCTGATAATCTTTCCATTTGTACGAAACGTCGATTAAAATCTTCCGAAAGGAAAGAAAGTTTTAGAATTGGAAGTTCGGTTAACAAAGTCGAATCCAAGAAATGAGAAGAGACATAGGTCCTAAAATGAACATCTTCCTAAACCTGGAGAATAGAGATCAATTTGAATTCTTGATCCTCTCTTCTGATTTCATCGAGACAGTGAAATTTAAAGTGTCCACCCGATTATCATCGACCTGTCGTCTCTCTAGTTTTTCAAGGTTTAACAACGAAACCTTTATGTACTAAATGTGAAATGTACTGTTAGAGAACCTGACTTCTCCTTTTAAAACTTATAGAGTGGTACAGATGGATCGGATCTGTCTTTCCACGTATAAGAGTTCAGTATCTGAAGATCTTGGGTAAGTTTAAGGTACGAACCTGTTACGTGAACATCCATAATCACACCTTCCGCTCATAAAACAAACGGTCCACCATTACAGAAGTGATCTAAGACGACCGATATATCGGGGACATGTGTAAAGTTAACGATACAGAATCTAACTTTCACGGTTCACTGGGTCCAGGTACTTAGTATGTCCGTTCACAAAACACTTGTAAAGAACCTACGTCTACTGAGAATGGAAGGAACCGTTGTCAGACCGTAACTAAAAAACAACATAATATAAAACACACGGATAGAATTGTAGTTACATGGGTTATAGGTAAATCTCGGACTAAAGGAGGATTTATTAAAAGGTGGGTTTGTTGGTTGTATCTGAAATACAATAAAAGTAGATTTCGAACTTTGATCCGGTCCCATCCAGTAGATGGGACTAAGGTACCGATGGATATGCATTTAATTGATGTTTAGGTACTTTCCTATGGTACGTTTCCCTATATCCTCCCTGGAATAAATCGAATCGACGACTAGTTCGACCAAAAGAGGTGTTCATCAAGATCTTTTCCACTTCTCCTGATTAGTCATTTCACTTATAACAATTGGACGTCTTAATCGTTTCGACAGTACTTACACTTAGGGAAGTTGTTTACTACTACTACTATCGCCATAACCATTACTACTAACTAGTACTACTACCAGTGTTCAAACTGGTGAATTGGTAAATGACGAAACATATTTATAATTGAATTTACGAAGTGTCATTGGGAGTCTACATTCATCCAGGTAAATTTTTATTCGTTTGTCTGTTTCCACTCAATATATTGAACGACTTATAGTTGTCAATATTCACTACCTTGGTCCTAAGTTTAAACCCCCAGACTGAGATCTTTCATACAAGAGAAAGAAATTTAACATAATCTTAGTCTTTCCACCTCTGCACAGACCCCTACTGTAAAATTTTTCGGAACAAAGAGTATTCATGCTCGAATATCTCAACTATTGAGATGTGACCCCTTAATAAACACAGGATACAGGTAAGTATAAATACACCCTAAAATTGGTTCGGTATATAAATACGAAATTTTTTTTATTTGTATCCAAGTATTAGTGAACGACTAATTTTTATACGTATATTTTTGGGTTCTAAATCTAACACAAAGAAATTACACGTTTCCATTCAAAATTTTTCAGTCTAAACGAAAACTCGAGAAAATGATGGAACTGGTAACAAAATTTACCCCTTTGTGTAAATTTGTGTAACGAAAATTATCCCTTTCTTCAATATTCGTGTATAAAGTATAAAATGGTCTCTGATTTTAAGTCTTCATAAATTAAATACATACAATTTAAAAGTTTTCATTTTCTTTATCCTGAAAAAAGTTACTGTTGTTACGTTGTTACTTTCCTTACTCTATTTCCTGTTATTAAACATTAGTTTACAGGTAGTGTTGAGGTCTTCTCTTCTGTTTCTTAGTGGATTTGTGAAGTCTTTTAAAAAGGTTTATTGATGACGAACGTATTGATAGATAATTTTGTAATTAAAACTTTTTATTCCTAATAACATAAATAAAACATCTGTTTGATAAATAACTGACCTATACTTACAAAATAGACATTACTAAGGAGAGGAGAGGTTAAAAGACGTATATAAAAAAGGTTTTTGTGTGAAAACCAGTTATAGTAAGTAGGTAAATAAATAAGTTATTTATAAATATCATATAAATAATACACAGGTCGTGAATTTAAACTCCCTATATAGTGACCCTCTTTTTTTATAATTTTAGTGACGGAAGTAACTTAAATAACATATCAACTGTTTGTTTAGTTTATTTGTACATCATATAGTCTGTCACTTTCCTTCATAATACCTCTCTTTGTCTCTCCTTTTCTCCAAATATACCCCCACCTTATCCCGATGTCAAAATTGTTTCCACCAGTCATCGCCAGTAGGTTTTTTCCATTATAAGTCTTTTCGTTGACATAGTCTTTTCTCTTCTAAACGCTCTCTACTTCAGATTTTTATCTTCCTTTGATCTGAATTGTGATAGTAAAAAAAAAAAAAAACTCCCTTTTTTACCAGTGGGACATTATATATTTTGAAGTGAGATTCAACTCTTCCAACATTTTAACATTATATTTCGATACGTACACTTTACTTAAAGTCAGATCAAACATTTAAAGTTTAGACGGATAAACTATAGGAGTCAACAAACAGAATATCTTAAAGATCTGAGTCAAGTCAGGTAAAGTCAGCGAGTCAGCACAGGTTGAGAAACGTTGGGGTACTTGACGTCGTGCAGTCCGGAGGGACAGGTAGTGGTTGAGGGTCTCAACTGACTCTGAGCCCAGGTAGCTCAGTCACTACGGTAGGTCGGTAGAGTAGGAGACAGTAGGGGAAGAGGAGGACGGGAGTTAGAAAGGGTCGTAGTTCCACAAAAGGTTTCTCAGTCGGGAAACGTAGTCCACCGGTTTCATAACCTCAAAGTCGAAGTTGTAGTCAGGAAGGTTACTTGTGGGTCCTGACTAGAGGAAATCCTACCTGACCAGCCTAGAGGAACGTCAGGTTCCCTGAGAGTTCTCAGAAGAGGTTGTGGTGTCAAGTTTTCGTAGTTAAGAAACCGCGAGTCGAAAGAAGTATCAGGTTGAGAGTGTAGGTATGTACTGGTGACCTGTATAGGTTTTAATTAAAGAGTAGAAGGTGGTAGAGATTAGACGAGTTAAGACAGAGGGAGTATTGTGATATTTACCATTCATGTGTAAGGGTCAAGAGTTCCCTTTTTGGGACTCAACAGGAACTGAGGGAAGACTATCATAGATTAGAAGTCACTTAAGTAACTAAGTGGGTAGCGATATATATGAGTTAACTTTTGAAAATTAGAGAGATCAAAATTTTGATCAGAATCGGAGGTAGTAAAGAATGCACCTTTGATCGTTATCAAAAGATTAAAGGACGGAAGACAACATGGTGATGAGCCTCACAAGTTGTGTTATAAGTCTTACTGGGAAAATTTTATTCAGTATACAGTAAGACTGAGTTTCAATAGGTTGTCGAAGAGTGGAATAAGTTCGATTTTCGATTGACAGAATGTTACCGAATGTACGGGATGTTCTAGTCCGAAGTAAAAATCAAAATCTGGGGGGGAGTGAAGTGATTATGAACGAAGGTTCTCGAAAGGAAGGAATTCCGAAAAGATGAACGAAAATGGAGACGGGGCTTCCGTGACTACTCATCTTTCGTGAGACAACTTATTCTGTTAGTTAATCTTTGTTCTCTGTTTATACGGTCCGTAATTTCCAATCAACGACAATGACGACGATTCAGCGAAGTCAACACAGACTGAGACACACTGGGGTACCTGCCGTCGGGTGGTCCGAGGGGGTAGGGACCCTAAGAGGTCCGTTCTTGTGACCTCACCCAACGGTAAAGGAAGAGGCTACGTGCTTTCACTTTTCACTTTCACTTCAGCGAGTCAGGACAGGCTGAGAAACGCTGGGGTACCTGACGTCGGGGGGTCCGAGGAGGCAGGGACCCTAAAAGGTCCGTTCTCATGACCTCACCCCACGGCAGCGGAAGAGTCTTTCCAATCAATGATTCGTAATTAAAATTGCCTTTTGAAGAGTTTTCAGTTCCATTCCACTTTACACATATAAAATTGTATCAAGGTAACAGACTATTCACTCTTATATAATTCTATAAAACGTTGATATAAAGGACGTATCTGTAAAATTCTTGATAAATACCTTTATTGAGGTTATATATTAAAAAAATCCATTTTATTATTGTTACGAAACTTGAAATTAAAAGAGACGGATTTAAAGATGTGTCACTGAATATTTCAGTCTCCTTACTGTGACTTAAAGTTAAACCCATTTCTTCAACATACTTTGTTTCAACTGTGAAGGTTCATGTTATGAAGTGACACCTATCTCTTTCTATCTAGGATCATCGGGGTCGTATATTTTTAATTTTTACTTATTCATGTTACGGGAAATCTGACGACGAGTTGTCTTCAAAAATATAGTAATTTAGTTGTTACAGATTCTTATTTATTTTGGAGAAAATTTATTTTCCTTAACACGAGTAGAATTTCTTGAAAACGTAAACTGTCTCCTGTTTTCCATCTGTTAAACCTGTACCCCTTTTTCGTATCAGAATTCCTATGAGGATTGATGGTCCTTGTGTTCTCATTAAAGTCGTTTATTTCTCTCAAAAACCTAAACATACGGATCTCCTGATCCTTATTCCTCCGTAACACTTCTTGAAACCGTTCTTCGTCCGTTAATTATAAATATGATCGTCCATGACCCATTATCCCTCAGTATCTCATAAAGTCCCATCACTGGATTGTTAAATATCATTCTAAATAATTAGAATTCATGTATACTGACAACCTTCCCTCTTTCTAGTCCTTTCTTCAAATACATTAGTTGATCCGAATTATATAACTCCTGGATCACAGGAAACTCCGTTCTACAGAATGTCTTCCTTCCATTATGAATGGAAAAACGTAGTAGATATAGATTTAGATATAGATCTAGACATGGTCCTTCACACATTCCGAGATATTTATATTGTGATTTACTCTGTTTTTGCACAAGAAACGTGATTACTCCAAATCAATCTAAATTACTTACCTCCCCCCTTTTTCGGTAGTGTGTCCTTTAATATACCTGTTTTTACTTATAGTACTACACCCTGAGAGGTATATAATGTCTACCTACAACCCCTTTTAATATGAACCTGAACACAAAGTCTTCAGATTCGACAAAACTTTAGGATTACTACTTGTCCATAAATAACTACTTCCTCTCCTGTATTGACACCTTCACCTCCTTTATTGACACAAGGAGTTTCTCTCTACATACACCTCTCGGAGACGGAACATCCTTCTTACTAAAGGTATGTTTTCCAGTGTAAACCTCCCTTTCACCACTTTAAACTCCGTTTTCTCCTCGTCCCTCATCTAGGACTTCGAGAACATCCATGTATCCTGTAACTCCCCAACCTACCCCTCTGTGACTCTGGATGTACGTACCACTGCCCCAAATTACGTACCACTGCCTACTCTCTAAAAGTGAAATCTTTGTATACGCAAGTTCACTCCCTTACTTTCAAATGTTTAGATCTCTGTTCTCTGTTAAATTCCCATACGATATCCATTAGTTCGTTCTCTACGGTCACAGACTTAATTCCACGACTGGTTCTGTTGGAATTGTGAGGGGAGTCGAATTGACAAGAGAGTCTGACATTTCTTAAACGGACGTTACACCCTCTGGGTCCAATCTAGGGACCCAACCCTTCTAGGGAACCTCCTTCCGTACCGTTGGGTAACGTCATAAGAACCTTACGGATCTTTCAGGGATACCTGTCTCCTCGGACCGCCCGATGTCAGGTACCCCAGCGTCTCAGTCTGTACTAACTCGTTGATTCGTGTCGTATGTGTCGTATGGAACTGATCCGTAATGTGTCGGAAGAAGGTCTGAGAGTCGGGGACTGGAGGGGAAAGAATCTGGTACGTGAAGTATTTTGACTGTTATTAAAGAAACATAGAAACTCTACACTTATAAAAGGTACGAAGAACGGTCAAAATGTTGGGTCCTGACAGAAAGAGTCTCTGGATCCTCGGTAGGGATACTTTACATTAGTAGTTCCTTCTACCTCGGAATTGAAGGTCAGAGACACCTTCGCCTCCTCGAATTGAAATCTCCCGTGGAACGACGTGAAATATTTTCATATAATGGAGGATAGTACTTGTATCTCTTTCAAGTCAAAAGAAAACCAATTTCGGTCAATCGTTTGTATCTACCGGAGGTTAAGGGGAACGGAGTAAAGACTTTAAGTGGAGGAACAAACTCGTTTACACTTGAGTCGGACTCAAGTCCAGAGAGAGAGAGGATAACAATGTCAAAACTCATTTCAGAAGGAGAAAGGAAATATTGGAACAGGACACGTGTAAAAGAAACTTTCACCATATCACCTCCNATTTTGAAGTGAGATTCAACTCTTCCAACATTTTAACATTATATTTCGATACGTACACTTTACTTAAGGTCAGATCAAACATTTAAAGTTTAGACGGATAAACTGTAGGAGTCAACAAACAGAATATCTTAAAGATCTGAGTCAAGTCAGGTAAAGTCAGGGAGTCAGCACAGGTTGAGAAACGTTGGCGTACTTGACGTCGTGCGGTCCGGAGGGACAGGTAGTGGTTGAGGGCCTCAACTGATTCTGAGTCCAGGTAACTCAGTCACTACGGTAGGTCGGTAGAGTAGGAGACAGTAGGGGAAGAGGAGGACGGGAGTTAGAAAGGGTCGTAGTTCCACAAAAGGTTACTCAGTCGGGAAACGTAGTCCACCGGTTTCATAACCTCAAAGTCGAAGTCGTAGTCAGGAAGGTTACTTGTGGGTCCTGACTAGAGGAAATCCTACCTGACCAACCTAGAGGAACGTCAGGTTCCCTGAGAGTTCTCAGAAGAGGTTGTGGTGTAAAGTTTTCGTAGTTAAGAAACCTCGAGTCGAAAGAAGTATCAGGTCGAGAGTGTAGGTATGTACTGGTGACCTGTATAAGTTTTAATTAAAGAGTAGAAGGTGGTAGAGATTAGAGTTAAGACAGAGGGACCCAACCCTTCTAGGGAACCTCCTTCCGTACCGTTGGGTAAGGTCATAAGAACCGTACGGATCTTTCAGGGATACCTGTCTCCTCGGACCGCCCGATGTCAGGTACCCCAGCGTCTCAGTCTGTGCTAACTCGTTGATTCGTGTCGTATGTGTCGTATGGAACTGATCCGTAATGTGTCGGAAGAAGGTCTGAGAGTCTGGGACTGGAGGGGAAAGAATCAGGTACGTGAAGTATTTTGACTGTCATTAAAGAAACATAGAAACTCTACACTTATAAAAGGTACGAAGAACGGTCAAAATGTTGGGTCCTGACAGAAAGAGTCTCTGGATCCTCGGTAGGGATACTTTACATTAGTAGTTCCTTCTACCTCGGAATTGAAGGTCAGAGACACCTTCGCCTCCTCGAATTGAAATCTCCCGTGGAACGACGTGAAATATTTTCATATAATGGAGGATAGTACTTGTATCTCTTTCAAGTCAAAAGAAAACCAATTTCGGTCAATCGTTTGTATCTACCGGAGGTTAAGGGGAACGGAGTAAAGACTTTAAGTGGAGGAACAAACTCGTTTACACTTGAGTCGGACTCAAGTCCAGAGAGAGAGAGGATAACAATGTCAAAACTCATTTCAGAAGGAGAAAGGAAATATTGGAACAGGACACGTGTAAAAGAAACTTTCACCATATCACCTCCTCCACTTTTTTAACTAATCAAGTCTTTTATAAATTTTCTATTTTAGTCTTGTATAACATGCTAATCGACATCCTTCCTCATTTTTATTATTGAGTGTCCAAGTCTGAACACGTACTTACACGTCGTCGTAGTATTCTTTATACCCTCAGTCCAATCTAAACACCCATTTTACTACGTAAGTCCGAACCTTTGTAACTTAAAGTGTCCATGGACTCTCGATGGACTCCGTTCCTTCGAATGTCCGGACGATTATATACGTCGGTCTCAAGTCCTCTGTCCTCAACCGGTGAGATATATACTGTAGAGTTCAGAACCTGACTTTCTCGTATAGATTCTTTTCACCTTTTTTGAACTCCTGAGGTCTAGAATGTAGTCTTGATATCACTTGGGAGTACGTATCCTTATCTGTCTCCTTCTACTTTGTTATTTCGTGGCTCTTACTAGTGAGTCTTTCCATCCTTTCGTCTCCATAGTGGTTTATGTCTTATCTTTAACATTTTTGTTTACTACTATTGCACGTGACGGATCACATCGCGACGACTCATTACAGTAAAATAAGTCCGAATGGTCTGAACACGAAAAGTATCGTTGGATTTGGTTTGATATAATTGTTCCATTACTCCAGTATAGAAGCAGTATAAGACGTACCATTAAGTCATATTTAAACTTAATGCCTATCACATAAGACTATTATCCTGATAATTTTACAAAGGGTAAAAATTTTATATGATGAGTAAGTACCACTATAAAACAAGAGTACCACCTTCTATAAGTCACCTGACGTACAATTTTTCGTTGTTACTCGCACAAGATGGATAGTGGTTGTACTTCAAACTCCGTGGAAAAAAAAAAAAAAACTCCGTGAAAAATTATGGTTTTTAGTAGAGGTCATAAAATTCTAAACTATACGAGGTTAAGTAAACGACGACAACTGCAAAACTCCAACAAGGTCATTGGATCCGTTGACAAGAATAAAGACAGGATTAAATGAAGATAAATATTTTCATGTATATTTAAATTACCAGCGTTACCATAAGAAATTCCGTCCTATCCAAATATTTGATATATAAGAAGTCACCCATATTATAAATTCTATCCTGTTTATAATCAGTAGTTTGACTGTTGTTTAATGTTAAAGAAAGTAAGACCTATTAGATATTTATACTACTTATTACATAGAAAAATTTTTCATATTGAAATAGTATAACTTTATTTACAGATATCAACTTTAATATTTTAAAATTAACAAATAAAATTACGATATAAATAAGTTAACCTAAAATCGTCAATCTCTGATGTTGAAGTTTATGGAAGTTTCTTTTTGGATCGGAATCAGTTGTTACAATTTACTCAAGGGAAAGAGGAATAGATATTCTTTATTAGTGTCAAATTTAACAAATTCCGACTTGTTAAAAAAATTAAAACAGAAATCTAGAATGACCGAAAGGTCGACAAAACCGTCTCCCTTCTGTGATCTTGTAGTCAGGAAACACTTTTCTCCATCTCTTTCTCATCCACTAAAATTTATTGATGAACGTTTTGTCAGTGGTTATACGTAGGATATTTTATGGCCCTACTGACACATAAAAAAGAAAAAATAGTCATGCATGGTATTTTGATCCTTTAATTCGGGATATATAGAATCACTTCCATTGACTCCTGAGACGTCTTTCTGCCTTTGATTATCTAGTGGTTCGATGGTGTTAAGGCGTTTTTTCTTTTCGAGGGATACTCCTCGGTCCATAAGGTGTTAGTAGCTTCCTTTATTCTTTAACCGTTAATACCCCATTTCACAAAACAAGGATGATAGTTTTCAACGAAAAAGACTAGTAATAAAATCTAGGTGTAATAAATGTACTTATTTTTTCATGTATTTTCAACGTAGTAATTATTAGTGTAATTATAGTAGAGGGAAAATTGGTGAATTTCGTAAAAGACTTTTCAGGGGAAGGACCCACCCTCCCCTGAGTTTTTTAAAACTATTATCTAACGATTTACAACTCGGGGTGTTTTGGTCTACTGGTTTCATTAGAAGATAACTTTCTGACTCTCTAGACATAAATGTTTCGAGAAACTTTATTCCTTTACTTCACATTGTAATCATATGTGTTCAGATACGTGTATAACTGTAAGTGTTAACATTTTTATTTTTAAATAACTCATAAAGGAAACGCACTCTTTACTTAAATAAAAAGTATGTAGAGTAGAAGTTTTTGTCATATTTTATCTATGATGATAAAAGAAGTAAGACTCGTAAAAACTGAGGGAAATGAGTAAAGAAGGTGAATTAGATAATCATTATTATCTATAATAATAATAGTATTAAAATCTCTACTCCTTTGACTTTCTTTATATTTGATTGAAAGGGTCCCAGTATACCCATGTTTAACCATCTTGGGATAAAACTTGGTTTCAAACACACATAGGTTGGTTTCAGGTGTGTAAATTGCAGATGTAATATAAAGATTTCGTCCCGGTTTTTTACGTTCGGTGAACGAGTTGGTAAGATAAGTGTTTTGAGAAAGTTGAGTAAAATGACTCAGAAAGATTTGGGTGTTAACAGGGAATCCATCTGAACTCCTTATATAAAAATCGATGGTGGGAGGACGGTGAACGTTAAAGGACTCATAGGTACCAATGACGACGGATATAACGTCTGTTATTGGATCCCTTTGAAAGATCTTTAATCCTACAAGGGAAGTAACTTTATAGTTTCTCTGGTTCACTATTCTCCGACTTACTCCTCATTGACGGAGACAGAGACCTAAGATACGAACCTCTGGAGTCTCACAACGGGTTTTTCCAGGAGGTACCGTACTAAGATGAATTCATCTTAGGCACAGTAGTTGTGTTTCATTAAGTGATCCCTCTAAAAGTCCAAGATTCGTAGTGATACATCAAAGGTTTATCATTGGTTGGTAGACTAAAACAATAACTACCTTTTGACATCATAACCCTGTAAACTTTTACACATTCCGAATTTATCTAGACTATGATTCGGAATACCAGAATTCAAAGTACTCAGTAGAAGATAATCTCCTTAATATTATAGTTGTGGAATTGTGACTGACACCGTTATCAACCCGTTTATCTAGAATTCCCTACGACTTTAAACTGGGTCTAAATGTTCGTACGACATACTCTTAAACACACCGATCACGGTCTGCTGGACCTCGAACGAAGGTAAAGATATCCTGAACGGATTTGATGACTTTAAGAAAACTCAGATTAATCTACCCCTTTGTCACCTTTGTTACCGACTGATAAAAAGACCCGAGGTTTTAGTGACGTCTACCACTAACGTCGGTACTTTAATTTTCTACGAATGAGGAACCTTCCTTTCAATACTGGTCGGATCTATCGTATAACTTTTCGTCTCTGTAATGAAACGGTTGTTTCCAGGTAGATCAGTTCCGATACCAAAAAGGTCACCTGTACATACCTACACTCTCAACCTGATTTCTTTCGACTCGCGGTTTATTGACTACGAAATCTTGACACCACAACCTCTTCTGAGAAAACTCTCAGGGAACCTGACGTTCCTCTAGGTTGGTCAGGTAAGATTTCTCTAGTCAGGACCCACAAGTAACCTTCCTGACTACGACTCCGACTTTGAGGTTATGAAACCGGTGCAGTACACTTCTCAACTGAGTAACCTTTTCTGGGACTACGACCCTCCCTAACCCCCGTCCTCCTCTTCCCCTGCTGGCTCCTACTCTACCGACCTACCGTAGTGGCTGAACTACATGTACTCAAACCCACTTGAGACCCTCCACCACTACCTGTCCCTCCTGACCACACGACGTTAAGTACCTCAACGTTTCTCAGTCTGTACTAACTCGCTGACTTGACTTGACTCTTAATATTCAATGATAGAGTAGAGAGAAACGAGTCAAGAGATTCAAGTCTTGTGGGAAAATTGATTCATTCTTGCGGAAAAAAAAAAAAAGTATTCTTCGATAAACGTCAAAGACTTCTGAAGTCACTGAATTTTTATGAAGTATACGTATTCCAGTCTCGTAAAAAGGTACGTATTTACAACAAAATGGTCTTGAGTATATACGACGAATCTAAAACAGTGTACAGAAAAAGGTTATCAGTACATACCTACACTCTCAACCTTATATTGAGACCCACAAGTAACCTTCCTGACTACAACTTCGACTTTGAGGTTATGAAACCGATGGACTACGTTTCTCGACCGAGTGAACTTTTCTGGGACTACAACCCTTTCTAACTCCCGTCCTCCCCTTCCCCTACTGTCTCCTACTCCACAACCTACCGTAGTGACTGAGCTACCCGTACCCAAACCCACCTGAGGACCTCAACCAATACCTTTCCCTTCGGACCGCACGATACCAAGTACCCCAGTGTCTCAGTCTGTGCTGACTCACTGACTTGACTCAAGGGACTGATGATTTTAGTTCCCCTTTTTATTTTTGGAAGTCCCGAAGAGAATCTATTTTGTGGTTGAACCTTAAAAAAGTACCCCTTTCTATCTCCCGTCCTCCTCTTCCCCTACTGTCTCCTACTCTACCAACCTACCGTCGTGACCGAGTTGCCTGTATTCAAACCCGTTTGAGGTCCCCTGTCACTTCCTGTCCCTTCGGACCACACGACGTCAGGTGTCACAGTGTTTCTCAACCGGTGCTGAATTACTGATTTGTCTTTGTTGTTAAACCTTTGTAAGAGATTTCACAATTACTATTGACCGTGTCGAGACAAATTTTTCTTTTACATGGAATCGAATATAAATTATTTTAGAAATTCTTCTAATAAAATCCTGAATGTTTTTTATAATAATAGTTCAAATTCTTAAAATAATAGAATCCTCAGATAAAATGAGAGAGAGGTTATACTCAAAAATTTTATTTTCTACAGATAAAGTAGGAACAATTCCCGTACTTGACTTATTTGTTATTGAGACTTCTTACGAGATATTTGGATATCGTTTGGGTGAGAAGACGTAGGGAGACCCTACGGACTAGTAACCAATCTTGGTCCACAACCAGGTCACTCATACAAATTATTAATTCTATTAGTGATTTAAGGTAACTACAAGGAAACGGTAGAGTATTCCGTACGTGATAACCAAAGAATCATAAAACGTGAGAGTAACTCACACCTTACATTTAGTAACAAACAACAATGTCTGGAATGTTACGGGTCACCGTAAACGGTGGTTACTGTCGTCATTGTCTGCTACAACTCGGTTTCGATGACCTTCACGTTACGTATTTCATTTTACTATTATTTGTTAACAGTGAGGTAATGATTTGTGACGGACTTTAACCAAGATCATGTACAAACTATATCGTCTCAGACGTATTAGGTTCTTGGTTTGTTCGTAAAAAAGGAAGTATTACCGACGTTTGTTTTTCCTTAGTTTGTGAACAGAATAAGTCACTGGTCCTTAAGAAGTAACTCGTACCGTACTCATAAGTTTATACATAACTGTCTAAGACTGAAGCTTTAGAATACTATAGAAAGGTTTAATTACTAAGAACCCTTTATACAGTTTTCTATATGTGTCAGGTTACCTGGTTTCAAGTCCTTTACGATATAACTTACGTCTCTGTTTCAAAGTTTATCAGTATTCTGACTTAAATAATTATATAAGTTTCGTATTCCTACATTAATATTCTTTATACCCTGATAATCCCTATATTCTACGGACCCTCTCTTGTATAGATTTATACTAGAATCGAGACCAGTCCATTATGTTCATCTCCTGTCTAAATTCGGTAAGAGGAAGTGGAAGTATATTTGAAGTCCATGTATGTAGAATCGTGTATGTAGATAGAACACCCTAGAACCAAGGGGCTGGTCCCTAGTTGGAGTACGAGAAACGTTACCTTCGTGTCGGAAGATTGGTGACCTGGAGGTCCCTTAAGGGTTGTGCCCTACAAGAATTTACATAGACAAAGTATGTAGAGGTTTAAAATACTGTGACTTAAATTATTATCATTATTACTATTACTACTATTAACGATATCACTATTATTACTGGGACAACGATGGATCATTCAAGAGTTATTGTCATTCATTACTGACTCTTGAATGATACTCAATCCGTGATCCAATTCTTACGAAAAGTAATTAGATCAACTAAGGGTGTCGTTAGAAGTATATCTCTTATGATAATACTGGGAGTGAAATGTTTAACTCCCTGTCTCCATTTCTTTCCGATTCACTCAAGGGGTCCTTGGGTCGTTCCTTCACCGGCTAAGTCTACGTAAGGGTCCGTCAGAGTCTATGGTACGATATGATGGACCGAAATCTGGATGGACGATATATCAGTCAAGACGTCAACATTCAATAATCACCGATCCTTTAGTTCCAAGGTGCTTAAGGGTTTGTTTCATCTTGTAGACTCATAAAGTTTTTAACTAATTGTATAAACCTCCCCACACACACACACACACACACACACACACACACACACACACACATAAAACTCCACCTGTCTTCCTTCGTAATATCTTTCCCTCCTTTATCTCCGTATAACGGAGTCTTAAACTAATAAAAGGGGATCTTGAAGTCTCATGTAAATGTTGAAGTACCTAAGGGAAAAAGTGAGACTTGTTTGTCCATGTGTAAAGTGAAACTATAAGGGTACTGATGACATTGCTTGCGTTCGCCGTACCCGACTCAGTGACGGATTACTCTTTACCGAAGTGACTCTCGAGAGTTCCACCTTCTATAGTAAGGGGAGTGTTACGACGGGTCGTAGGACTCTGAGGACAGAGACCCGAAATGTCTTCATCAAGATCTAGGTCCCCAGGGGGGCCCTCTGTGAAGGACCTCACTATTCCTTTCCCGGATCGTGTGTCGAGAGGGGAGTCTCTTCACTGAATGGGCCAGTCAAAAGGGAAGTCAGACTTACGACCACACTGACGCCTGTAGTACTAGGAGAAGGTCCAGTCTTTGTAGGAGATCAAGAAGACCTCAGATATTTTTCTTTCGTTTTGTGACAACAACTTTTACTTTTGACCATCAGACCGTCATGGAGTCGTTCGTCTCAATCAATGGTTATACTGGGTCGTTGAGGAGAGGATCCATGAATACATTCGTCAAGAAACGTCCTTTGACGGGAGTCGTCCTCCAGAAGTGACTACCGAGTCTACCATTTCTTAGACGGACATGGGACATGGACCCGTGTTAGGGACCCAGTCCTTCTAGGGGACCTCTTCCCTTACCCTTGGGTGAGGTCACAAGAACGGACCTCTTAAGGTACCTGTCTCTTCGAGGAAAGGAACAGTGAAATCGTTTCGGTATGACATTGATTTTAAATTCGGTCCCTGAGGGTACGACATGAGTAGAGGGGCGGTTCGTGTGGAAAGTCTAGAAAATTAGTTTACTATAGAACGGATTGAACAGTCCAGAAAGGTGTCTAATATCGTCATCTTTACTTCTTATTCGTACTGGTTTATAAAAGGGATCAAAAGATAGGTCATTAGAGTACTGGTTTGACACACTTATTCTATCGTGGATCTCCTTATAGTGTTCTTAAGTGACTCGGACGTATCTCCCCCTACCACTACTGGAACTGGGGGTAGAGTTACTAATTAACTCTAATGCAGGGAAGAAAGGAAATTTACAAAAATATTAGATCGTCTTAGAAACCTGTACCATAAACCCCCTGCAACTCAGTTGATAGAGGGATCTAACGGTCGTTAAACTAATTTCCTCTGAAAAGAAAGATATCCCTAAAGGACCACCGAGTCTGCAATTTCTTAGACTCATAACTAAAACATTCGTCACCCTTCATCCTGGGTTAAGTGAGTTGTCATGTATGGGTTCTCTTTACTTTTTGTATACAGATGTGTTTTTAGACATTTGTTCATAAGTATCGTTGTCGTTAGTATTACTGGTTCTTTGTATAGATCACTACTTACTTTTTGGTACCATTTAGGGATGTTTCCTTATAATGAACTTATAATATTTTTCCTTACTTCATGATTATATATGGCGTTGTACCATTTGAAACTTTTACATTACGATTCACTTTGTTCAGTTAGTGTTTTACCGTGTATAATATACCAAGATAAATAAACCTTAAGTTCTTATCGGTATACATATCTCTGTCTCTAAACTAATCACCAAGGATTTCGTCTCTCACCTTCTCCCCCAACCCTCGGTACTGACGATTACCCATACACCAAAGTATGAGTGACCCCATATTTACCGTACCGTAAAGTACCCTACCGTAACCCTACTTTACCTTACCGTTGTTACAAGATGTTAGTCTTCATCATTACTAGTGTGTGAGAACACTTATAAATTTTATAAAAGTTACCACTACAAATATCATATAATTAATACAGGGTTATTTAAGACTATCTTTTTCTTTCGTTTTTACTAGTCTTCCTACAAAAAGAGTCTCATCGTTAAACCGATTGGTGATACACCGATGGTGTTTAGTTCCACAAATGTATACTGTTTATTTACCTTATTGATAATAATCTTGGTATACTATAGTTTTGTGTTTTTTAACTCTTTAATTTAAAAGAATCTTGTATTATTAAATTGTACTTGAAATCCCTAATCAGATGTATCAATTGGATGAAGGTAACGAAGAAAAAAAAGTTAAAGTCGAATTTGTAGAAAATAAGTCCCTCCACAGAACGAATGTTTAGGGGATCTAACCGAACTCAAGGAGAAGGTTCGTAAAGGACTACGGGAGATGAAAGTGATATATCACAAGTAGTATGAAATAAAATCGTGACCAACAACTTAACCCTTCATTTGACAACTTGATAGACAAGAAACTCCATTCCTGAGTTAGACAAGACGAATGATGGTAGAGTGGTGTTGGATCGTGTATGTACCAAAATAAAAATAAAAAAATAAAAAATTTAAAATTTTAGAAATTAAGAACGTACGCAAGGGTTTGTACTTGGGGGGAGGGTGCAGGGAGGGGTGTTGTAGAGAGACCCAGTAGGGGTACGTGGTCGGGGTTCGTACGACGTGGGATGCAGTCTGTACCTGACCGCTAAGTTAAGAATGTACTGGCATATGTGCAATCTTAAGGGTAAGAGGGTTTAGTAGCGGGGGAGAGGGAGAGGAAGACTCAGGTTTTCAGGCAATATGTGTAGACACAGAAAAAAGGACAGAACGTATGTCCCAGCAGTAACGGTAGAAGGATTTAAGGTATATATACACAATCATATGACATAACCACAAAAAGAAAGACCGAATGAAGTGAGACATATTAGCCGAGGTCAAAGTAGGTAGAGTAGTGACAAATATTATCGGTCCTGTACCTTTGTTGGATCTACAGGTAGTCGTCTACTTACCGATTCTTTCGACACCATGTATATGTGTTACCTCATAATGAGTCGTCAATTTTTATTAAGTATGTACCAAAATTTACCTACTTCTTTTTAACAGTCACTATCGGGTTTTGGACCAACCTATACTCGTTTTGTTTTGTATAGTTGTCGTTGTCGTTTGTCGACAGGAGTGACATAGTGATAACACGACGATAGAAGGACATAAAGTTTGATTAAAAAATTTGACAAAAAACAACAAAAAGAGTCAAGGTCCAATGGTAAGGGAATCAGGGTGACTCCGTTATTAAATTACTATGGTCAGTAATTACGCTTATTTTCATGACATGTCGTTTTAGCAATAATGTTTCATAAATTACTCTTAATTAAATCGTAATATCAAATGTGTCAGACTTAAAATTTGATACTAAGGAAACGATGTTCCGAGACCACTCTTTAGGTTTTATATTTGTAAATCCACAGTACTGTTTGTAGGTTTTCACTTTTACCTTCCAGAGGACATATATGTGGATCGACAACTTCTGACCTTTCCCAGTCCTGGATGGAGGAGTCTTATCGAGACCAAAGGGAGTTTGGAACGAGATGTGTGTCCGGGAAGTGAATGAAAGTCACAACACTTCTCGTAAGTAAGGTAACCCCGGTGAGGTCCGTACCCTTGGACTTTACTAATCGAGGATGACACCTCGTTTTGATGGTTAGAGGATTTGTGAATACCACAGTCTAAGAAAGAGTCAAGTGTCTAGAAAGTGGTCTTGAAACAACAACAAGAGGTTATGAACGTGACTCGTAGAGGATAGTGAGACGTAATTAAAGTTGACTGAGAATAATCTATAGTTATAGAAGGGGGAGTGGTTTCGGGGGTCACACGACTCATCAATATACAACTAGAGATGTACGTCAGGAAGAAACGACGTTGATGGACGTCGATACTAGTGTCCTTTAAATAGTAAGAAGGATTCAGTATTATCGTACTCAAGTGGTACGACGACGACGACGATTCAGCGAAGTCAGCACAGGTTGAGACACGCTGGGGTATCTGCCGTCGGACGGTCCGAGGAGGTAGGGACCCTAAGAGGTCCGTTCTTGTGACCTCACCCAACGGTAAAGGAAGAGGTTACGTACTTTCACTTTTCAGTTTCACTTCACCGAGTCAGCACAGGTTGAGAATCGCTGGCGTACCTGACGTCGGATGGTCCGAGAAGGTAGGTACCCTGAAAGGTCCGTTCTCATGACCTCACCCCACGGTAACGGAAGAGACCTCAAGTGGTACTCCTTTAAAGATATGTTAGTGTATAAAGTAATAACCGATTAAAAACACATAAGAAGGGTTATAAGAAGTCTTTCCGAAAAGTATTAAAAAAGAGAACTAAATAGTGGTCGGGGACATTATAGACTTATTTGAGTTGACTAGTTTAAGGGAAAGAACTCGGGACAATAAAATGTTGACGTTCGACAGACCCCAGGGATGACACTATAAAGAATATTTACAGAAACGAATGATGAACCCAATATAAGATAGTATGTTGGGTTCAAGACACCACTCTGTCTCGAAGTAGTGGTTAGGGTCATGAAACATGTCGAGTTTTTATTTCACTGGATTGTCTTTAATTCTCGTTGAAGAGGAGTCTTTAGTGTTCATAGTAAAAACAATCACTATGACGTCCTTTACTATAGGGATGGTAAATACGAGTGTATGCACATATGAAAAGGAATTGTCCCCTGACTATCACAAGAACGTTTTGGTGGTGTTGACTGAAGAGGAGTAGTACTTTTATTATTATTATTATTATTGTATCCCGTCACAAGTTTTGTGGACGACCATCGTAAAACGTAAGACATTCCGTTCGTCGACCTACCATAAAATTTTTATTTGTCAATGTATGTGTCACAATATCAAATTTACCTTTGATTCTTTCTTCATCCTCATGAATTAGTAAAACCCCTATATATAATTGAAGTCAAACTTCTGTTTATTATTATCTTTCTCATTTGTAAAATTTTTCCTTGCTACCTCCAAACCGTCGGGGTATAACATGTAAGGACCTTTGTCGAACGAAACAAAAATGAATAAATCAGTGAAACCTTCAAATTTGAAGACCTTCCAAACACATACACAGACACACACATTGAACACATACAAAGGTCAGTTAAAGGTAGGACAGACTTCACTTTGGTTGATAGAATCTAGTCACAGTTCATCCTCTTTCTGGTATTTGACCATTCGTTACGTCTGGACTTAAACTTAAGACGGAGAGGTCAATCGAACAACCCCTTATGTCTATTACTCTGTATTAGGACTTCTAACAACACTCTAAGTCAACATGATTCTACAAATTTGTTCACGAATCGAGTGTATTATCGACCCCACGTTTTTTCCAACGAAGAAAAACAGATGACAAGGGAAGAAAGAAGTGATTGAATAGGGAGTAGGATAGTGTTGGGAAATATCAAAAACTATTTTGAAGACACCGTGAAACCTATGGAGGTAAAATGAAGTGTAGACAATGCGACCTAACTGTGTTATGAAAAACGATTGAGATCAATGTAAAAGGACTAAAACTTATATTTTGTAGTAACACAATTATCCCAAATTATATTAATTTATATGTGACGAAAGAAGATCTAAAGTTCATTTCTAGTGCAAACTAGACTAAAATTAGGACACATTCTTATTCTATGAGAGAATTTGACCGGGATCGTTTCTATTGTGAGAAGTGTAAGAGTTCCTACTATCTTTACTGAAAGGAAAGGATTCGACTTGACAGAAATTTGGTCTGGGTATCCTTCTATGAGATAAAATAACACCTTTTTCACTATTATTTAAGATAATGAGTAAATAAAGAGAATAATCTTAAGTCCTATAGATAAGATATAAAAAGGTTACGAACGAATAACACTTGGGAAGGAATCCGTTGGGTTTCACTGAACTTTATTCGATTTAAAAGGAGTAGAATTTCACCTTTTTTTATAATAGATTAAGAATCCCGATAACACTTCTATTTTATTGTACTACCTGATCTTGTAATAAGTCAAAGATCTTTTATGACTTACAAGTCATAACAAATACTAATAATATTTAATAATAACATCATGAAATTCTAGAGCGAAATAAATATATTTCCTTAGGTTTTTGTTCATATCAGTCTGAACTTTTATCCGACTCCAAAAGTATGTCTTTGACTCACACGTTATTTGTCATCACCATGTAATTTGAAGTTCCTGTGTTAGTTAATCACCATACTCACATACACTTATATATATGTACGTGTGTGTGTGTGTATATATATATATTCGAATTTATACATAAATAAATAACTCTATGTATTACTGACGTAAGTATAAGAAGGAGGAGGAGGTGTGGTTCCTCGAGTCACGAATGATTTCCGAATATTTAAGAAAGTCGTAGGAATCACTTTGTTCATCCGTTATAATAATATGTAATTTTAAGTGAACGAGTTCCGATATTTACAAATTAGGACTTTATATTTTTTTTATTTAAACACCAGTGATTTTGTTGTTTTTATTCCCTTCCTACTTTCGTTCCCGTTCTCCCTCTTCTACACCCGCCCTTCTCTTTCTTCAATTCTTTTTCTTTTTTTTTCAGATCCTTTAGTCTGAGTACGAGCCATAAAAGGATTCTAAATTCCGACTTAAGATTTAGTATATCTCCTGAACTACCGTTAAGTATGAAGAGACCAATGGGGAGTTCCGGAATGATGTTAGATCATTGACGGTCTCGTTACAGTCGTCACCAGACTGTGAGTCTCTTCCTTGCTACGACGCCTGTCATAAGACTTTCTTCTTCGACGTTGTCGTACGAGTCACTCTAATAGAATCGACTCGACTATTGTTTCTTCCCCTCGCTTGTCTTAAGTTTATGTAAAATTTTACTCCTTTTCTATATTGTTATTGTGTTAAGTTTAATACCTTCGATTTTACTCACGTGTGTACGTGTGTGAGTGTGTACGTGCATAGGGCGGGGGGCGGTGAGGTAGGTTCTTTAGTTATGAGACAAGAATCGTAATAACTGTTCCAAAAACTAGGTAAAAGACTCGGAAGAAAAAAGATCAAAGATCCAGGATATTTAATAAATTTCTCAGTGTAAAATCTTTTTACAATTGTTAGTGTAAATTGACAGTTTGTAAAGTTTTATAAAGGTCTTATACTTCATTTGTTGTACAACACATAATGTCTGAAAAAAAATTACTGTCTTGGGACCTTAGTTAGAAACTCCCTCTCCAGGTGATTGAATATCGAAATATTTCAACATGTTGACTAAGACTATACGTCAAGAAGTACTCTTGATGACCAGACTATAATTTAAATCATAAACTAACCAAATCCGAAAGTAATTCACAGTGACATTATACTCAACGTTCTACCGTCGTAGTTATCAAATAGTCCCTAAAAGGGACAGTGGACTTTACGTCCGTAAAATGAAAAATTCATACGGAAGGTAACGAACAGTCAACCTCCCAATTAAATAGTGTATGAACCTGTCTATTATACATCCACCGGTCTTCGGTAAGACTGATAAGTCGACTTACTATGTTAGCCGACCTCAACGGTCTCAACAGTCTCTGTTTCCCGAAATAACGAGGACCGTTCGTACTACCTAAGTGTTGCGTACCTGAAATAAGATGAGAAGTTTATACGGGGTTAGTAATCAAGTACCGTGTAGTTCTGGAAACCGAGGTTCGTACATGACGAAAGAACGGACTGTATGTAAGGAGGAAGTCGAAAGTGTGACGACTTGGAAAGATGATACCCTCAAGTCTACCGATATAAATTGCGATATCTCAAAGGGGACCAGTCCGGTAGACTTCAATTGGGAAAAAGGATGAAGTAAATAATTGACATAGTGGGAAAAGAGAGAAAAGAATCGGGAGGACGATACTAGTATACTTTAATATAAAAAGAAAAAAAAGCTCCCCTCCTCTGTGTAAAACCAGAACGGGGTCTTATATTGTGGGTACTCTTATCCCTACGAAAGACAGAATGAATAGTAAGACTCGTGGGGTTTGTGGTATATGATTAATGAGTCATTGCTATAGGATTGACTTATTACTTTACTTATTAAATTACTGGTAAGTTAGGGACCCAGTCCTTCTAGGGGAATCCTTCCTTTACCGTTAGGTGAGGTCATAAGAACGGACCTTTTAGGGTACCTACCTCCTTGGACCACCCGATGTCAGGTACCCCAGTGTTTCTCAACCTGTGTTGACTCGTTGATTGTGTGTGTCCGAAACCATGCTTACAGTCTTCTTTTAGAATCCTTGTAACACCTTGATACCTCATTCCGAAAGGAAAGAGGGAAGTTATCCACAACTAAATTATTACGGAACGGGTTCCCTTTCAAACTTCTTTTCTAATGACCCAAAAAATTTTCTTTCCGACACTTTCTCGAGGTGAGTTATACGGTCGTTTAAACTTTCTGAGTTGTCACCGTGTCCTGACCTTTTCCAGTCAAAAGTAAGGTTAAGGTTTCTTTCCGTTATGGTTTCTTACGAGTTTGATGACGTGTTAACGTGAGTAGAGTGTACGATATTTCATTACGAGTTTTAAGAGGTTCGGTCCGAAGTCGTTATGTACTTGGCGCTTGAGGGACTACAAGTTCGACCAAAATCTTTTCCGTCTCCTTGGTCTCTAGTTTAACGGTCGTAGACGACCTAGTACCTTTTTCGTTCTCTCAAGGTCTTTTCGTAGATAAAGACGAAATAACTGATACGGTTTCGGAAACTGACACACCTAGTGTTATTTGACACCTTTTAAGACTTTTTCTACCCTTATGGTCTGGTGGATTGGACGGAGAACTCTTTACACATACGACCAGTCCTTCGTTGTCAATCTTGACCTGTACCTTGTTGTCTGACCAAGGTTTATCCTTTTCCTCATGCAGTTCCGACATATAACAGTGGGACGAATAAATTGAAGATACGTCTCACGTAGTACTCTTTGCGACCTGACCTTCTTTGTGTTCGACCTTAGTTCTAACGGTCCTCTTNTTATCTACCCCTTTGTCATCTTTGTCACAGTCTGAAATAAAAAACCCCGAGGTTTTAGTGACATCTACTACTGACGTCGGTACTTTAATTTTCTGCGAATGAGGAACCCTCTTTTCAATACTGGTTGGATCTATTATATAAGTTTTCGTCTCTGTAATGAAACGGCTGATTCCAGGTAGATCAGTTCCGATACCAAAAAGGTCACCAGTACATACCTACACTCTCAACCTGACACTTCTTCCGACTCGCGGCTTCTTAACTACGAAAACTTGACACCACAACCTCTTCTGAGAACTCTCAGGGAACCTGACGTTCCTCTAGGTTGGTCAGGTAAGACTTCCTCTAGTCGGGACCCTAAAGAAACCTTCCTTACTACGATTTCGACTTTGAGGTCATAAAACCGGTGGACTACACTTCTCAACTGAGTAACCTTTTCTGAGACTGTGACCCTCCCTAACCCCCGTCCTCTTCTTCCCCTACTGGCTCCTACTCTACCGACTTACCGTAGTCACTGAGTTACCTATACTTAGACTCACTTGAGGCCCTCAACCACTACCTGTCCCTCCGGACCACACGACGCTAAGTACCCCAGCGTTTCTCAACCTGTGCTGACTCGCTGACTTGACTTGACTTGACTTGACTACCTTTAATCTCTATTATCAAAAACGTGGATCTCTTTAACAGATGTTAAAGTTTTAAAAGTTTGAACCTTCTGGTCTTCTACACATCCATACGGTAATCGTCACGTCACACCTATATGATTCTGAATTCTCTTTTTTACAGTAGAAAATTAGAGTGTGATCTACAAGTTCAGAGTGCTCTCAAGACACGGTGTTTGGACAGTACCTTTGTCTTTCGTCATTTGGACTTCCTCAATTTACCTGATCCTGTTACCTGTAAAGTAACCATTGGTTACACCCTTTTAGTGTTCTCTGAAGACCCACAGAGACTACGGGACTATATCGGATTCAAAGATCTTTTCTTAAAGGGTCCCATCGACCTTTCTATAAAACACATAACAGTCTTACGATGATCTGAATACCATCATCTAACTACTTCAATGGACCCAAAAGTAAGATTTAAACTGTGGTTGAGTCACATACAATAATCCGTTTAGAGTATTAAAAGGAGACGAAGCTAAATAAGTGGAAATTTTATCCTGATCTTTAATTCATTTTGAACTATTAAAGACGTTCACGAAACTCAAAATTCTAAAAACCCCAAATACGAATTTGACTTTCGTATTGTAAATGTAATTAGACCTACTTTACAAAGGAGACGTGACTTTTCTAGGACTACGACCGTTTCTGACTTCCGTTTTCCTCTTCCCCCACCGTCTCCTACTCTACCATTCTATCGTAGTGGTTGAGTTACCTGTACTTAAATTCGTTTGACGTCCTCTATCACCTCCTGTCTCCTTAGACCGTACGACATCAGGTACCCCAGTGTTTTTCAGTCTGTACTAAATCACTGATTTGTCGTTATCGTTCCTCATGAGTTACCATCCTCTCTAAACCTTTTAGCCAGTTCAAGCCAACTAAGTTTATAAAAACAGCAAATCAGTGATTCAACACAGACCGAGAAAACACTGGGCCATCTGATATCGGACGGTCCGAGAAGGTAGGCACCCTAAAGGGTCCGGTCTTATTACCTCATCCGACCGTAAAGGAAGAGGTCCCCTAAAATTGGGTTCTTAACTTGGGTACAGAAGACGTAACCGTCCACCCAAGAAATGACTCGGTGACTCGGTGAGGTCAAGTAGTATCGTCAATCTTTGTACCAGTTGGACTACATAGAAGAGTAAAATTTTATCTCACTTTTCCGTAGATCGTAGAAAGAGTTAAAATATTGGACTTAGAGAGTGTATCATTTTATTATCCACACACCTTTTATACAAAAATTACTTACTTATGTACCTTCTTTTAATATCTATTATTTCTTCCTACTTTTATTTCTACATAAAGAGAAAAAAAGGGTTATCTCGTAACCACTTAAAAAAGGAAAATTAGAAAACTTTTTATTAAGTTTTGACGGAAATCCATGGTAATAATAGGGAGAAACAAAGTGTTCGATACAGGGAAAAAAAAGAAAGAAAGAAAGAAAAGGTCTACAAATCTTATATGGTGAGATACTTAATAAAGTATACTACTTTGATTCTACGAACCTATAATATGGGGAATCAAGTCAAGTCAAGTCAGTGAGTCAGTACAGAATGAGAAACGTTGGGGTACCTGACGTACTTCGTGCGGTCCGAAGGAACAAATAGTGATTGAGGACCTCAAACGAGTTTGAGTACAAGTAGTTCAACCACTACGGTAGGTTCGTAGAGTAGGAGACAGTACGGAAGAGGAGAACGGAAGTTAAAAAGGGTCGTAGTCCCAGAAAAGGTTACTCAGTCAAGAAGAGTAGTCCACCGGCTTCATGACCTCGAAGTCGAAATCGTAGTCAGGAAGGTTACTTATAAGTTCTAACTAAAGGAAATCCTAACTGAACAAACTCAGAGGAACGTCAGGTTCCCTGAGAGTTCTCAGAAGAGGTTGTATATGGGGAATTTCGATGTTGTTAATTTTATGTCGAACTCTTTCGCTTCTGTCTTATGTTTTATATATGGGATTACATTCTATTTTTCTCATGTAGATATTACATATTCTTTTAGACTAGTTTGTATATCAGTGTATCCTGTAGAATCCACTATTTAGAACTTGTACTTCTTTTAACGACAGAGTCCCCTCTGTGTCAGGACTCGAATTCAACAAGTAGATAAAGTTTACTTAATTCAGAGATAAACAAGTGATGTATTTGGTCTGGTCGTAGGTAGTTTGTCGGTTAGTAAACTATGAAATGTGAACTCAGACCTAATACTGTTAAAAAAGTTTCCGCCACTAGTAACATTAGTGAATTCAAAAATGTTTCGGAAAGCTTCTTGAATCCACCACTTCAGCGAGTCAGTACAGGCTGAGAAACGCTGGGGCACCTGACATCGGGTGGTCCGAGGAGACAGGTACCCTAAGAGGTCCGTTCTTATGACCTCACCCAACGGTAAAGGAAGAGGTCCCCTTAGAAGGGCTGGGTCCCTAGCTTGGGTCCAGAGGGCGTAACGTCCGTCTACGAAATTGGAGACTCGGTGGTCCCTTCGGGAATTCCCTATTATTTTAGTGTATTCCATTTAGTGTGAAATTCGAGTTGGGGAGGAAAATGGATTTTCTGACACCCTTAGTTGAGAAACTAGGATTCTGTGATTTCTCCGATTGTCGACATCTTTTCGTGGGTCGTTTAGTCGTTATACCAGTATTCACTTTTACCGGAGTAGCTATAGTGACATGAAAAAGTTGGTGGAGTACTCAACCACTAGGTCTAGACTAAAGTCCTGACATACAGATTTAGTACTTTTGATAGTCTTCTTTAGTATTCTACGAAAGGTCGAACTTCAAATTTATTTTTAGAGTCTCTGATTACTTCGGTGCTACTTACACCAAACCTACTTTTGTATAAAAACCTTTCACTTTTATAATCTTTATAGACCTGAGTTTAGTTCTGGGAACTTAACAAGAGAAACTCTTGTCTTTTCATTCTATTAGTAAAAATTAGTTCCAGAATTATACTAAGTAATCATTGTGAGACGACCCAAGAAGGTGTAAAGAAAAGAATAAAGTAGAATTGTTATTTGGATTTCTTCGTTCCAATGGTAAAATTATGGTGTCAACTCCTTTGACGTGGAATCTCAATTGTCTTAAGTAGGTTATGGCGTGTCAATTATTTCCCGACGATGTTTCATCCAAGGTCACGAGTAAAATACTCGGTAAACCGAACCATCAGTGTTCACGTATCATTTATACCCTCGACTCATCAATTTTGAATGTTCAGATCTTTTACTTGAAGTTTATCATACTTATATGACGAGTGACTCGTTCCGTCCGGTTTATCAAAGCCCAAAACTAGTCGAGTGAATTAGAGAAGGAAGGAGGGGGTCTATCTGACAGACCTGGAGTCATCTGAATTACAGACGTCGATTATCTACTAAGTCGGAAAGCCGTGACGAAGTCATAGTGGATACAACTTGGTATATGACAGAAACTTTTTTCAGTTGACTTTCTTTTAGGAAGAACGAACAGTCCGACCTTGGGACCGAAATTCAGATGATCCTACTTTAGTCAAGTTAAAACCGGGTATAGTACTCGTTTTAACACGGTTACCCAGACAACAACAGTAAAATTCAAGATTTACTTAATCTGACATGATTGATCGTTTTGACGATTGACACATACACAAAACCTGTCTTGATAATATAGAAGAAAGGTTTAATATTTGTCTTTTGGATGAAATTGGACGGTTTCAAGAATATCATTCCGTCCCTGACACTATCTTGTGTTATATTTCTGACTCATAGACCTAAATCCAATTACGACGAAAATTATCGAACACTAGAGTCCCTTTTTTTTATGAATTGTATAACTTTTGATTCGTAAAAGTCTTCATTTACTTTCCTGACTTGATTTACTAACTATTTTAGAGTAAGTCAAGGAAGACATTCAGATGACGTCCGAACCACTGTTACAATAGTCCTTTCTATTAACAAAATTTCTTTTAAGACTTAATCGTACTATGGAAAGAAAACTTTACGATTTGCGTTGACATCTAATGTTCAGGGAAACCTACACAACGGAAGGGACGACCGAGTCTGTTATTTCTTAGACGGACGTTACACCCTCTGGACCCAAGCTAGGGACCAAACCCTTCTAACGGACCTCTTCCCTTACCGTTGGGTGACGTTATATGAACTGACCTCTTAAAGTACGTGTCTTCTCGGACCGTCCGATGTAAGGTACCCTAACGGCTCTCAGTGTGTGTTAACTTGATGATTGTGAAACTACACAAATGGAGAGTCCTCCAATTTTTGTTCAAAAATAGGAATGAAACAGGTCCTGTTGTATCCTGTTACAATCCCAAGAACTACCCGTTATTAACTACTATGGTACCTATTAACACCGTCATTTTGATGAGGAGAACGAGACACTTGCCCTTCACGCGACAACAACCTTTATTACGTCACTATTTTTAATTTTTCACCACCACTACTATCATCACTGCGACCGTCATCTACTGATTATTGCGTCAGTTTGGAAATTGAGAACCCACATTTGTGACAATGGTACTGTTAGTCTGTGTAAGAAACCATAAACTCATTCTTTTTAGAGTTGCAAAGTAGTTTATGATTCCGTTTGTCTAACAAATACACTTATACACACAAGAATAGGGATCTTGTCTGTCGACTTCTCTCCAATAGATTGATTTTTAATGATAATAAAAAAAGTTTTTTGATAGGATGTCTACACTTTTACTCAAAGTCTCTTATAGATTACGTTTCTTTTTAGTGGATTATGAGAAAATTCTGAGAAGTAATTCACATATTTCTATAAGATTAATATATTTTGTATAATGTATATATATACTCTCATAATGTCACAATAGACACTGAAAGAAATATTAACTAAACAAAGATTTAAAAATTATGTATCTAAATAGTAGTCCCTTTTTTTGTTCGTTACTCACAATGTTCTTTTAGAGGAATTCCAACTTACACTGTGAAGTTCCTACACGGTCGTTACTTTTTTCTCGTTCTAACGTTTTGAGTAACGTGTCCTTGTCTCAACCGGAACAGTGAAGTTTATCCAGATTTGCACCGTGCCATAAACTTCGACTGCACCTGTGTCTGTTTTCGAAAGTTATCTACTCTACTTTTAACGTCGCATACAGAAGTAATAACCTCGTTTGTCATTTCTTCTAACTCTCGTCTATGTCTTTATATCCAGAGTGGTCCCGGGATACGACAAGGGGGCATTATTTGTACCAAAGGAAGAATCGAGACACCTAGGTACTTTCGACACCAAAGGAATAAAGTACATTCCTTTAAAAGTGTAAAGGTCCCAGGACCCGTGACTAAAATGTCTTCGTAAGACATTGCTTCTATAGCACCCTTTGTTCTCAACACTAAATTGAAGGGTCTCCCCAAATACCGGATAACATATGTCCTAAAAATTGGATATCCCTCAGAAAATGAAGATCTTTTGAAGATCTTTACCAATCCACCGGTCCATAATATAGTCACCAGAATTTGTTTAAGTAGATAGGTCTAAAAGTTTCAGTAGGGTCCGTGTCATTATTTCGTTTTCGGACGGACGACACAAGATCGGTACCTATAATACATTCCGATTTATCCTACAGGTGTGGACTGAGAAGATAAAGTGTGACTTAATTTTTTACCTTTTTATACTTTCTTCAAGGTATAACGTCTCCTCTACGACGAGCTATTATGTCATTAAGTCTAGATACATTCTGAAAACATCGATAATAAGTCCCAATGACCTAACTTCAAACGGAATACCCTGCATTCTTAAGGGATGCGATCATCTTATTGCAACGGATTCAACCGTCGAATATATACTTTATCATGTGATCTTACGTCGTTTTATTTATAAACCTGTTGGGGATTCCTTCTTAACACAAGAGAGGTTTTCCCTAAAAATTCAGAGGTTTGATTTTCCGGATGAACATCTTCACTCACTTACGTAGTAACAACTTCTACATCCGTCTCCGTTCACCGGTACTTCGGTCGAGTACACGACAAAGATGTGTCAGACAGGAGTAGACACCCTAATTCTTTTCTCCATCTTCGTTTGATCGTCCCTTTAATCTAAAATTTTGACGAACACAAGGATTTGCACAATTTGAAGGTACTTTCACTTTCAGCAAGTCAGCATAGGCTGAGAAACACTGGGGTACCTGATATGTCAGGGACCTTAAGAAGTCCGGTGTTATGGTCTCACCCATCGGAAAGGGAAGAGGTCCCCTAGAAGGGTTGTGTCCCTAACTTGGGTCCAGAGGGTGTAACGTCCGTTAAGAGACGGTCGACTGGGTGTTCCCTTTGGGTTATCTTGTGGTATCTAAGGTCAGTAAAGTGGGACAAATGAGTTCTACCTGATTTTTTTTGTAAGTGTTTTCCTGAACATGTGTTGATAAATATCGTTGAACAAAACTTTATCGGTTCTCCGTCTTTACTGAATCTACAAGTCGTTTGTTTACGACATTGTTTAATATACTAGAAAGTTATCTGATAGTGAGTTAATCTTTTCTCTTACTAATAACTATGTTCATTACTGGACCGATCTAGAGTTTTATTAATACGGTACACTTCCTTCGTTTTGTTCTCATGTGGATCATAATAGGATAAATACGTCGTAAGATCTTTAATTTGAGGTCATAAGAACGGACCTTTTAAGGTACCTGTCTCCTTCGTCCACCCGATGTCAGGTACCTCGTACGTTTCTCTGTGCTGATTCACTTATATGTGTCTCTGTGATCTTTACTGTTTAGTCAGATGTCATTATGTAATCTAACTAGACACCCTAGTACACCCCAGACGTCTTTCCTTACTAATCTAATGGTTCCTCGTACACATTCAAAATCCGAAACTACATATATAAGGAATTGAACTGACACCGCTATCGAAGTCCCAATTTATGTAAACGGATTTGTGTATAGTTTACCATACGAAATTATACGTGTCAAAAAATTTACAGTCAATGTGTAGTTATTACCACGGTCTTAAACGTAGATGAATAAGTTTGCAGATAGATCTATGTATGATGTATTTCATTGTTACCAAACGAATCGGGTTCTGACATTAATGTTGACCCCGGTACTTTACACTGTAAGACAACTTATTAATGTATTTTTCTCATTATGACTTTTAAGTCAAAATACGTCAATTATGGAGAGAAAAAAAACGATAAATTATTTCACCCTGAAGTTAAACATGATTCCCTAGTGTATGAATTAATTTTTACAATTTAATACAATAATTACAATTTACAAGTGAAATATCTGTGGATAGGTGTCCAGTAATAGTGATTCCCCATGAATCTTTATTCTTTGTAGTATCGAAATCATTCTTATTATAGTAGACGTCTGAAAGTATTACCTGAGACTTACACTTTTCTGGTGACTATTCTTACCATTCTATAATACCTTCGTCACTAAAAAGATAGTAATTGACATAAACATTTTATAGTTTGGTTCAAAATATCGAAAAAAAGTGAATCAAGTTGTGTTATTAATTTTTTTTTTTTTGGAATCCTAATTTTAAGGAAAGAATTTACTTTCATCTGTTATGATTATAGTTCACTTTGACTTTCACAATCAATGAATCAGTACAGACTGAGAAACGTTGATACTTTAATAGTTCCGTTCTTAAAACCTCACCCAACGGTAAGGGCATGATTGTTATGTTTTTCCATCGTACATTACTAAGACTGATTTCGTATGTCGTCACTTCGTCTACATCCACACACATAAACACATACACACACACTCATACACACATCAATCCGAACGAAGGGCCCTTTGACAAAAGACCCTTTGCCAAGAAGAGCATGGTTGCTGGGTGTCTTGAATCGAATTCATGGTGATACAAGAGTGGAATCCCTCAGATAGTACTCTGAAGACCAATTTACACGTCGTAATTACGATTAATATATGGATATGAAGGAGAACATATACGAATTATACTGATATATAAATCGAGTAAATTTTCATATTGTCATTTTATTATTTTGTCATTAATGTTTACGAGTAACGTTGTTTATGTTCCACCGTTGATGATATAAAGTAGACGAAATAAGTACACAAAGAGGGACACCTAAAGAGACCTTCATCAGAATTTACAGTGGTCCGAATACCACACGTACACACCTATTTTTATTATAAAATTTTTTGGGTGAGTCCGACAGAAACTTGTTTGTTGTAATTTCACAGTAGATAAATGTTTTGACTTCAATGTACGATTTATTTTGATTGTTATCGTGTACGATATATACTTTGGTTATTGAAAAATATCGGACTACATTTATTTAAGATTCATGAGAAGTCGATTTAATAGAAAAGAATGAAAAGTTGGGAGTGGAAAATCAGAATAGAAAGGTGGAGAAACTTTATTAAATCATACGGGTAGTAAAAAAAAAAGATTGTAACAAGATAGAATTTTGAGGAAAAAGACCGATTAGATTAGGTGATAAGTCTTTGGTCTTTACGATAAACCATAGGTCTGGTCTCTTCAAAAAAAGTTTTATCAAAACGTTACTCTCTCTCTTAGATGAAACCTTGTCCTAGGTCCGATAGTTACACCGTTCTACTTCTTCATACGATACAAGATAGAGTCTTTTAAACGATCCGAATTAAATTAATGTGAATCACCGACGTCCCCATCCCACACCTATACCCACCCATACACACAAACCAAATACATACTACGATCAGAAAAATTTATTTTTCATAGTCCCCTAAGGGACCACCAGGTCACCAATTCTGTGACACAAAAGTGACGACTCCCGTTCCCAATTTGGAGACCAGAGTTTTGATTTTAGAGTGTTTGGTACTTCAAACCGGTTTGTTTTTCCCTTTTCAATAACTTGTAATGAAAAACAATATTAAATTTTCCTCTTTTTTTATGTCTAAAATAAGTGTTCTATAAATACTTAACGAGACACATGTCGTCTCAATACACAATATTTTAACGGTATTTAATATACTCCAGTGTTAGTAAAAAATTGTTGGTAAGGGACTCCGTACACACTAGAATCAGGGGACTGGTACCTCGTTTAGGTACCGCGGACGTAACCTTCGTCTCAGAATTGGTGACCCAGTGGTCCCTTTAGGGATCCAGTGGTAAAAATACTTTGATTACGTTGTAATAGGTTCAAGACAAATGGTTCAAAATGAGTTTTAAAGTATTTATATCTTTAGACAATAAGTGTAATAGGATACTTGTATTTGGAAATAAACGTGTTACTTTTTGAAACTAAACATGTTTTACAGAATAAATTGAACAAAACAATCTGAGAGGTTCGACGAGTGATTATACATATTAAACAAAATTGAAGTACGATTTCATGTATCACGTCACTAATAGTTGTAAAAGTACTAGATTGCCTACCCCATCAAAAAATTAAGGAGTACGACAAATTGATAGAAAACTAGGATGATTCTTTAATCTATTAGATTCGTGTCGAAAGTGAACTCTAGAGTTGAGACCTTAAAAACACATTAATTTTATTATTGTTGAACTCATAATATAAAATTTGATTTATTCTTTGTTCAAATCATAAACCCTCTTACTTCAGTCTTTTTGATCTAAGAGTAAAAACGAAAAGTAAGTAAGTAAGTGAGTTACTAAATCATTCATAAGTGATTTTGTGTCTTAATTGTTTTAAATTATAACATAGTTTTCTCTAAGGACAGATTACTCTATTATTGTGAATAAGTAAGACGCTGGGATCTTTCAATAACCCAAAACCAAATTACTTTACATTTTCTTTCTAACTACAGAAACGGAAGAAGTATTAAGATGTAAAGTGGAGAAGGAGTAGTTTACAATAACACCCGTTGAGATCCATAGTGATACGTCAATGTCCTCTTCCGTTACCGTTGGGTGAGGTCATGAGAACGGACCTTTTAGGGTACCTGCCTCCTCGGACCATCCGACGTCAGGTGCCCCAGTGTGTCTCAACCTGTGTTGACTTCGTTGAATCGTCATCGTCGATCCACTACTTATATCTAAATTGAAACACATATATTATATTCTATCAGAAAAGTAAAAATACACTATATCGAAATATTTCGGTCAAAGAGTCCCATCCCTTGTACCATAAAAGAGTGATTTTAAAAGAAAGAAGAAGTACAGGACTCTACGTTATATCTTCTATTTAATTCTGAGACGTGTAACCTTACTTTTTTTTGAAACTGATCTACCTGGAAAAGACCGTTGTATTACAGAGACGAAAAATTATACGACAGATCCAACCAGTAACGAAAAGAAGGTTCCTCGATTACAGCAGATCTAAAGTACCGACTTCAGTGTTAGACGTCACTAAAACCTCGGGGGGTTTTAGTGAGTGACAAAAGTATTTCAGAGAGTGACAAAAGTAACAAAGGGGTAGATTAACGGTACTTCTCTACCCTGGTCTACAGTATTAAAATCAAAGAACTTACAACTCAAAATACGGTCGAAAAGTGATAAAAGTGAAAGTAGTTCTCCGAGTAATCAAGGAGAAGTGAAAGACGGTTTTCTCACACAGGAGACGTATAGACTCCAATAACTATAAAGAGGACCTTTGGAACTAAGGTCGATCACGAAGTAGGTCTGGTCTTAAAACGTACTATATGAGACGTATATTCAATTTATTCTTTCGACTACTATATGTCGGAACTACATGAGGAAAGGGTTAAACCTTGGTTAAACAACAAAGTAGAGGTCAAGATTGACAACGAAAGACTGAACGTATGTCTAAAGAGTTCTCCGTCCAGTCCACCAGACCATAAGGGTAGAGATCTTCTTAAATGTGTCAAATAACACTAGGTGTGTCAGTTTTCAAAACCGTATGAGTTATTTAGTCTTCATCTACAATAGGACCTTTAAAAGAGAAAAACACTAGGTTCCTACAACCTTTAAACTAGAGACCAAGGAGACAGAAAAGAATTAAGTCGAACTTGTAGACCTTCAAGAGTCAAGTGTATAACAACTCGGAGAGAACCCCTTAAGACTCGTAATGAAACGATCACACATCCCACTCACGTTAACACGCCATCAAACTTGTAAGAAACCGTAACGAAAAGGAACCCTAACCTTACTTTTGACTGAAAAGCTCAGGACGCCGGTGACGACTCGAAAGGTTTAAACGACCGTATAACTCACGACGTGAAAGTGTCGTAGTAGAAAATCCTAAGCTTAATCGAGTTGACCTTAAGGTAGTGGAGGTGATCGAAACAAGGATCGTTACGAAGGATTCCGGGAGAACAGAAGTGTGAGATCCCACAGACCGAGATCCACTCACTAGTGTGATAGCACCAATAGACCCAGTAATTCTATAAAAAATTTTTGTTAAGAAGACACATAAGAACGGTTAAGAAGAATTTGAGAAGACAAAGCCAATCCGGGTATGGTGAAGACAGGAAATAACTCGGGTAGAAACGTACTTTACGAGGGAACCATAGAGATTAAAAGAACTTTTCTAGAGATCAGTAAGAGTAAGATAACAAAGAAGGTTAAGAAACGTAACTAGTGGAATCTTTCCGAAAGAATAGAGAGGAACGATAAGAAACCTTGAGACGTAAGTCTACCTACATGGAAAGGAAGAGAGAAAAACGGAAAGAGTACTGTGACCTTCTGTTTGAGGGGTCCAGCCATGTACGGGTTATATGATGACCTCTTCTCACCTCTTTATCGAAGTCTTTCTTACTTCTCCGACTCGTTTTCGTTTTTGTTACGGGTTAATACCTACACTTACCATTACCTTCATTTCAAACTACGACATTTCTTGTTGTAAAGTATTCTTCCACGTTACAATCCAGGCAATTAATTCCATTTAACCTACACCAGTTTGTCCTCTACCGTTCTCACTTGTAACTGTACAATCGTTAGTCACTTGATTTTACCTGACCTTACCCGTTAAAATTAAGTCTACTGTTAATATAGATGATGACACAGGTTTATAGGGAATCTTCTTTACCTCATCGGGAGTATCAGTTGTTTCCTCAGACTTTACGTCATCAACCTAGGTCAGAGTTTTTACTGTCTTACTAGAGACAAAGGTTCTGTTTGGTAAGTTATAGTGTAATTAAGTTCAGATACGGGGTTGGTCATTATGGTTTCTTCGACTTCAACTTACCAAGATACTTCTGGATGTTCTGGATGATCTTGATTGTGGTTTTTATCTGCAGAAAAAGTAGTATAACCTGGTCTTACGTTTTCATCTTTCAGTTCTCTACGGACCTTATTGTCCGTTCAAACTGGAACCTCATGTTTTACTTCGTCCCGTTTCCGATTGTCTCAAAACGGTTTCTTGTGTAACCAGTATCGTTTGTGGGAGAAGGTTGTTGTATTCTCTACTGAGATGTGTATCTGTAGTGGTCTACCAGTTATAACTTTAGTCTAAATAATATGACAAACATCGGTTTCTATCTCTGTAAGATATGTCAGTCTTTTTGTTCTGACCCTCGACTGACACCGAGTCTAATACTTGAGAAATAGTGTTTTAAGTCTGAATTTAACTTTTGTCATTCCTTTTGGTGATCTAGTAAGTCCATATTGGATTTCGTTTAGGGAATACTAATATGTCACCTGTACTGTTTATCTAAGTCAATTAATCCAGACTATTTCACGGACTTCTTGATACCTACCTCCAAGTACTGTGACATGTCTTCCGTCACTAGTTTTGGAAGGGGTGCATTTTCTTTACATTAATTATAACATAACTTTACCATTTATTTCTTATAATCTGGTCCTCAATCTTCTAACAACGACCGAGTTAGTGAATGATTAATCTATTATAGTTGGTACAATAAAAATTGAAAATCTAAAATTTAGGAAATCAGATATTTTACCCTAAGTAATATAGACTTTCCCGAACTCTAAGATTTACTCATTCCATATAATTTCACATCATATTTACAGTTAATCTTTTGTCGACACTTATAATGATTCAATGTAGTGGAAAATGAAAATGGGTGTCAAGTAATCTATTAACTTCTCAGTCCTTTTTAGTTGAGAATTTCTACGAATCAAACGTGAGTCTCTTTTAAACTCCATTAATTTCTTGACTTTCGAAGGAAAGAAATTTTCCGTATGACTTTCAATTTTTTCTCTAAGTCTTCTCCCGTTCTTTCGTCGTCTCAGGACTTTAATACACTTTTCACCAAGTCTTATCCTCCTTGACGTTTGACGAACACTAGTGGATCACGATTACTTTATCTCTGACCCTTATGTTATCTCTGACCCTTTTCTTGGGTTCACTTTTCCGGTCACCGAAAGTATGTAGACCACGAAGAGAGATACATCATGTAAAAAGGTACATTTTAGATTGAGTCTATAGTATATATGTATGTACTGTAATGTACGTCTGTACTAAGTTTACTTCAATCTTTTGGTCTTTGGGAGAGGTGTTTCGGTCGTGTCTCCGGGGACTAAATAAAGAAACCTTCTAAGTCATTTTATGTCGTCAAGTTTTTCATCTCCAGTTGTCAATTTTAATACAGTCCAAAGAATAAACTTACTTCTAGAAATAATCGGAAACCGGATTAAAACCATTAAGTATCAATGTCCCACCTTTAATTTTTAGTGACTTGTTTTTCAACCACTACCTGTCCCTCCGGACCGCACTACACCAAGTACCCCAGCCAGCGTTTCTCAACCTATGTTGACTCACTGACTTGACTTGACTTTGTAATAATGAATGTCTAGAGGTGTGGACTAAATTTTGTGACGATCAACGTGGAACTCCTTAGATAAATAAAGTCAAGAGGTACTAAATTTTTTGTTTGTTTGTTTGTTTGTTTTGGGACGTTTTACGAAACTAATGTGCAGAAAGGATTATAAAGTAGTCAAAAATAATACGTAATGTATATACATGTATATACACATATATATGTGTGTTTGTATGTGTATATGATGTAATATATATGATCGAATTATACTGAAACATGAAGTCTTTTCTAGTTATGAGAACCCTACTAGTACACTTTTTTTTTTAACAACTCCAAATCATTGACTTTATAAACGAGATTCTATCGGTCCATTTGACACGATGTTTTCTAAAAGTACCAGTAAAAATTGGAGTAATGGTTAATCTTAGATAATATGTAACATCGAGAAAAAAAATTAACTCGTGTATTTGTTGTAATAACTCAAATTATAAAAACAACGTTGTTCACGGGTACTTACTCTACCACTTAAGTAAAATTTGTCCCATGATAGAGAGAAAGACACGGTTGTTGGATTTAGGTTAAAAATAAGGTCAGTCTCGTAGACAAGGTATACCGTATAGGGGTTCCTCAAGACTAAGGAAATTTACTGAAGACCATAAATTTTTAGTTCTTGTCCTTGATCCATACGAGTAAGATCGATTCCGTAGTACCAAGATTCCGGAAAATCATTTACCTCTATCTTTCAATAAAAACTTCTAATACTGAGATGTGAATGTTTATTGTTGTCATGTATTTTTTATATTGTACCGTTTATCCCTAAATGAGGTCTTTACGTTCTTACGAAGTGACAATCCTTAAGGTTATATTAAGTGTAATGATATATATTTTCATATTTTCAATTTTTTTTTTTTCATACTAAGGTGGTCTATATGGTTTTTCCGAAACTGTTTTAAGTTAGAAAGGGATAAATTTTTAAAGTTATTTTATCTTTCAGTGACAATGAGGGAATTATACGATATACGTATAGTCGAGATTTCGACCGTACGGTACATTTTTATGGTGTCCATAAGGGGGATTCTAATCTTTGTTCCACTTTACGGTTTACAAAGATAATAAATTGTAACTCTTTCATTAGTATTAACTGACCCTTCTGATTTTCGAATTATATTTTGGAGTGTAATTTCTTGATAAATGAAATTAGGGATAATGGGTACAGGTCGAAATTTAGGTTTCAATGTTCTGAGTCATTTTCCGTTTGGTATTTATATTAGACTTTTCATTTTCGTTTATGGTGTTACTCTAAGTCTATACTGTGTCGAAAATTTTCATGTCTATCTCTTCTTTTTTACTTTTACGTTTCTCTTTTTTTTTTTTTCTTACCCTTTTTCTTTATGTTTTGTAGGTTCTTGACACCCTAGTAATCTTTTCCACATTTTTACAGTCACTTTCACAGTCAGTGAGTCAACCCAGGTTGAGAAACGTTGGGGTACTTGATATCGTTTATCCGAAAAGAAAGGTACCTTAGGAGGTCCGTTCTCATGAAATGACCCAACGGTAAGAGAAGAGGTCCCTTAGACGGGGTGGGTCCCTACCTTGGGTACAGAGGACGTAACGTCCGCGTAAGAAATGGTAGACTCGGTGGTCCCTTTGGGTCTTTTCCATGTTATTCGTCTAGTAATCTTTTTCTCTTCTCTTTTGTCTCGTCTGCTTTATGGGACTCTTACCGACTATTAAAAGTTTTTCATTACTGTTTGGCTTTTGGTTTTAAAAGTCTCTGATAGTCCATCCTGTTTGTTGTGTATTGATTTGGATCCGTATAGTGTGAGTCGTCGTCTTTTGATTTCGATTTCTTGTTTAACAGTTTCTTCAATCTTTCTATTTCGGGAAATAGAAACCTCCTTTTTCTTATTCTTAAAATTCAATGAAGAATGGTCTTTGGTACGTTTCTCTTCGTCTCACTTTATAATTTTCACGAATGTCTTTTTTACTTTTTATTTTGTAGTCGACTCTTCCGATAGATGTTTTTTTCATAGTAATCTTTCATTTCCTCTTTTTCAAAGAAGTAAAACCGTTTTCATGGTATTATTATATTTTAAAAGTATTCTTTCCTTTGACCCATACTCGATACACCCTTGAGAATTCCGCCTTTTTTTATTAACATCCGAATAAATACTATTAAGAAATACATCAAACGGGTACATCATTAGTTTTCGGAGTAAAGGTTCTGACTGCATGTTCCTATTTTATAGACTTAGAAATGTATAATGAGACTGAGTGACTTTCATTAAATTTTAATTAGAAGTGAACAAATATTTAAGTTTAAAGAGTTGATTTGTTGGTCGTTTCGGTTTCAATGAGGTCCGAAAGACGAGAATGACAAAAGGAGACGGGACACACTAAAAGAGGGAAGGACTGAGTTTCTTTCCCTAAGATTTTAGACTGTCTAATTGTTACTTTAGAAAATGTGGTAAAGGACTCTAAGTAGAGTCTAAATACCGACGTGTGAATCTCTATAGTACCACGTCTTTACAACCCGTTCTTTATTTTGATAAAAGGGGAAAGAATGAAGTCACCTCATGTTAAAGGTAAATAAGTGTGACATAAAGGAGTGTGTTATACAAGGAATCTGGCTTCCGATATTTAGACTTTTATAGATATCCGTTCTGATGAGGACTGTGGTGAATATGAAACGACCGTAAAACAACGTCGAGGTCTCACAGTGAGTATAGAGTATACTTACCGAGTGTTGTACATGACTCAATCTTAAAGGAGACATTTAACTTTCTAGGAGGTAACTGATGTTATGAGAATGATACTAAATAACATTTGTTGTTTTGAACAATTACTCAATTCTCTTTTAGAAAATACTCATAAGCCTCAAACGGGTCGACCAAAAGCGTTCAAAATGTTAATCAAAATTTAAAACTCTCACTCGTCGAGGAGGAAAAAGGAGAGATAAAAAGATACTTCTAATACATTTTGTAAATTTAACGTTGTAAAGAGTATGAAATTATCTCTTCGTGTTACTTGAGAGAGTAACCCCAAATCAAATCAAGTCAGCGAGTCAGTACAGGTTGAGAAACGCTTGGGTACTTAGCGTCGTACGGTCCGGAGGGACAGGTAGTGGTTGAGGACCTCAAGTGAGTCTGAGTGCAGGTAGTTCAGTTACTACGGTAGGTCGGTAGAGTAGGAGACAGTAGGGGAAGAGGAGGACGGGGGTTAGGGAGGGTCGTAGTCTCAGAAAAGGTTACTCAGTTGAGAAGTGTAGTCCACCGGTTTCATGACCTCAAAGTCGAAATCGTAGTAAGGAAGGTTTCTTTAGGGTCCCGACTAGAGGAAGTCTTACCTGACCAACCTATAGGAACGTCAGGTTCCCTGAGAGTTCTCAGAAGAGGTTGTGGTGTCTGGTTTTCGTAGTTAAGAAGCCACGAGTCGGAAGGAGTGTCAGGTTGAAAGTGAAGGCATGTACTGGTGTCCTTTTTTGGTATCGGAACTGATCTACCTGGAATCAGCCGTTTCATTACAGAGACGAAAACTTATACGATAGATCCAACCAGTATTGAAAAGAAGGTTCCTCATTCGTAGAAAATTAAAGCACCGACATTAGTGGTAGACGTCACTAAAACGTTGGGGGGTTTTATTTCAGACTGTGACAAAGGTGACAAAGGGGTAGATAGACGGTACTTCACTACCCTGGTCTACGGTACTAGGAGTAAAAGACTTAAAACTCGAAATTCAGTTGAAAAAGTGAGAGGTGAAAGTGAAAGTAGTTCTCCGAAAAATCAAGGAGAAGTGAAAGACGGTATTCCCACCACAGTAGACGTCTAGACTCCAATAACTATAAAGAGGACCGTTAGAACACCATTAAATATACAGTTTTCTTCCCGTACTTCTCTGTGACGTTCGTAGTACGTCGAGGTCTACCTTGAGTACCCGTCGTCCAGGTCAGGACTCAACAGGGACTCTACTACACACCCAGTCTGTTCGTGCCTTATAAGACCCTTACCGTAAGACAGAAGAAGAACAAGAAAAAGGATCGTTAAATTACTTCCTGGTTCTTCAAGTTTCCCCGTACGACGTTATCCTCAAAGACACTAAGACTTTCCTCGGAATAATCATTTATGTTCCTAGATCGTTAACGTACTACAATTCCCATAAACGATTGGTACGACTTTCGTGACATCTGGAAATGATCTTCAACTACATAACTCGTTAGTGATTAAAGACACGTCCTATGTCTGGTTATAAGGTCGATTAAGTGACAGTCTGTTGTGTTTCTCTGGGTCCTGTAAACTTTATTTCTCTCGGATGAACAATAAGGAGTAGAAAGTTTAAAAATATGGTTTCAGTTTCGATCTCCATGATTGTTCTCAAAAATAAAAACCGGACTTATATATTTTAGGACGGAGAACTTCCCCAAAGTTGGTGTACTGGGAGAAAACTATTACAACACGAAAAGATGAGACTGAAGAAAGTCTATGTATATTTGGTATGGTGGGCTTTATTCAATGAAAAATTTTTTGTCATGTCATGTGATTTTTAGCACAAGTACGTTGAAAGATTTGTGAAACGAGAGAGATGGTTTCGAATAGTCCCGGATCAATCAAGACACGGGTATAATTGTTTGTAGTACATATGTTAGATTTTTGGAAATCTGTCAATAGGTAAATAATTAGACAACTCTTCTCGCCCTTTGTTAAGACAATCAATCGATAGGACATGGTCAGTAACTAACGTAAAAGAGGTAAAATGTCTCAGGGTTCTTCGACTTCTAGTCTTTTAGATAGGACAGTAAGACGATTCTTCCCGAAGGACCACCGAGTTTCTCATCTCGCAGACGGACGTTGCGTCCTCTGGACCCAAACTAGGGACCCAACCCTTCTAGGGGACCTCTTCCTTTACCGTTGGGTGAGATTATAAGAACAGACTTTTTAGGGTACCTGACTCTTCGGACCATCCCATGTCAGGTACCCCAGTTTTCTTAGCCCGTGTTGATGCTTGAAGTGAAAGTCCGTAAAAGAGGTCAAAGTCAAGTCAAGTCAGAAACACTGGGGTAATTAACGTCGTTAGTCCGAAGGGACAAGTAGTAGTTGAGGCCCTCAAGTGTGTTTAAGTACAGGTAGCTCAACCACTACGGTAGGTCGGTAGAGTAGGAGACAGTAGGGGAAGAGGAGGACGGAGGTTAGGGAGGGTCGTAGTCCCAGAAAAGGTTACTCAGTTGAGAAACGTAGTCCACCGTTTTCATAACCTCAAAGTCGAAGTTTTAGTCAGGAAGGTTACTTGTCGGTCCTGACTAGAGGAAATCTTACCTGACCAAGCCAGAGGAACGTCAGGTTCCCTGAGAGTTCTCAGAAGAGGTTGTGGTGTCAAGTTTTTGTAGTTAAAAAGCCGTGAGTCGAAAGAAGTGTCAGGTTGAGAGTGTAGGTATGTACTGGGGACCTTTTTGGTATCGGAACTGATTTGTCTGGAAATAACCGTTCATTACAGAGACGAAAAATTATACGATGGATCCAACCAGTATTGAAAGGAAGGTTCTTCATTCGTAGAAAATTAAAGTATCGAAGTCAGTTGTAGACGTCACTAAAACCTCGGGTTTTTCTATTTCAGACTGTGACAAAGGTGACAAAGGAGTAGATAAAGGGTTCTTCACTACCCTGGTCTACGGTACCAGAAGCAAAAGACTTACAACTCGAAATTCGGTTGAAAAAGTGAGAGGAGAAAGTGAAAGTAGTTCTCCGAAAAATCAAGAAGAAACGAAAGACGGTATTCCCACCACAGTAGACGTATAGACTCCAATAACTATAAAGAGGACCGTTAGAACTAAGGTCGAACACAAAGAAGGTCAGGTCGCAAAGAGTACTACATGACGTATATTCAATTTATTCGTCCCACTGTTATATGTCGGAACTGCATGAGGAAAAGGGTAAACCTTGGTCGGACAACAAGGTACAGGTCAAGATTGACAACGAAGGACTAGACGTATGTCCAAAGAGTTCTCCGTACAGTTCACTACACCATAAGGGTAGAGAAAGTCTTAAAAGGTGTCAAATAACACTAGGTGTGTCAGTTTCCGAAACCGTATCAGTTATTTCGTCTTTATATACAAAAAGACCTTGAAAGAACGAAAAAACTACTAGGTCGTAAAACTGATACGGTTTCGCAAACTGACACACCTAGTGTTATTTGACACCTTTTAAGACTTTCTCTACCCCTATGGTGTGGTGGACTGTACGGAGAACTCTTTAGACATACGTCCAGTCCTTCGTTGTCAATCTTGACCTGTACCTTGTTGTCTGACCAAGGTTTGTCCTTTTCCTCATGCAGTTCCGACATATAACAGTGGGACGAATAAATTGAAGAAAAAATAAATAAAAAATAAAAAAATTAAAAATAAAGAATAAATTGAAGATACGTCTCATGTAGTACTCTTTACAACCCGACCTTCTTCGTGTTCGACCTTAATTCTAACGACCCTCTTATAGTTATTGGAGTCTGTACGTCTACTGTGGTAGGAATACCGTCTTTCGATTCTCCTTGATTTCTCGGAGAACTACTTTCACTTTCTCCTCTCACTTTTTCAACCGAATTTCGAGTTGCAAGTCTTTTGCTTCTAGTACCGTAGACCAGGGTAGTGAAGAACCCTTTATCTACCCCTTTGTCACCTTTGTCACAGTCTGAAATAAAATAACCCGAGGTTTTAGTGACGTCTACCACTGACGTCGGTACTTTAATTTTCTGCGAATGAGGAACCTTCCTTTCAATACTGGTTGGATCTATCATATAAGTTTTCGTCTCTACAATGAAACGGCTGATTCCAGGTAGATCAGTTCCGATACCAAAAAGGACGCCAGTACATACCTACACTCTCAACCTGACACTTCTTCCGACTCGCGGCTTCTTAACTACGAAAACTTGACACCACAACCTCTTCTGAGAACTCTCAGGGAACCTGACGTTCCTCTAGGTTGGTCAGGTAAGACTTCCTCTAGTCGGGACCCTAAAGAAACCTTCCTTCCTACGATTTCGACTTCAAGGTCATGAAACCGGTGGAGTACGCTTCTCGACTGAGTAACCTTTTCTGAGACTACGACCCTCCCTAACCCCCGTCCTTCTCTTCCCCTGCTGGGTCCTACGCTACCGACCTACCGTAGTGCCTGAGCTACCTGCACTCAGACTCACTTGAGACCCTCTACAACTACCTGTCCCTCCGGACCGCACGACGTTAAGTACCCCAGCGTTTCTCAATCTGTACTGACTCGCTGACTTTATTTGACTTGACTTGACTCGTCTACAACCGTTAAACTATAGACCAAGGAGACGGAAAAACTTATGGTCGAACTTGTAGACCTTCAAGTGCCAAGTACATAACTACTTCGGACCGAACCTCTTAAAACTCGTAATGATCGTACATTCTACTCACGTTAACGTGTCATCAAACTCGTAAGAAACCGTAACGGAAAGACATGAAATTTCTGAGGATGTTTCGACTTCTAGTCTTTTAGATAGGAAACAGTGAGACGATTCTTCATCTTCTCGGTTAATACTCGGTCCTAAATATGGTCTAGACGGACTGAGGTGGTACTTTGAGAAAGATACTGTGGACACTATCATTGAACTGATAGTATTCATTTACCATCTCTTACTATATGATATTACTAATTCCTTCTAGGGGACCTTTTCCCTTTCCGATGGGTGAGGTCATAAGACCGAATGTCTTAAGGTACCTGACATATACGGTACCCCAACTTTTCTCTATACTCACTCACTGAAAGTGAAAGTGTAAAAAAGTTCCTAATTCCCAGACTGTTGTCATACATTGTGTATAAAACAAGACAAAAGGGTTTTAATTTTTTATTAAATAACCTCATATCAACTAAAATATTACAACACAATTAAAGTCCACTTGTTGGTTCTTTCAGTCAATATGTATATACACGGGTGAGTAAAATCTAAGAAAAGGGTATATCCGGTAATGTCTCATAACTCATCTTAAAGGACAAGATATGAATAATCAATAGATAAAATATATATCATCATATGAGTAAATTAAGATTATGATATCTATTATGACCGTCTGTCACAAATCTTTTTTCTCCTTCATATAATTTTTATCATTTATTTTTCCTTGGTATACCTTTGTTTTCGACTTATCGTCTTCTCCCTTTCAATCTTCTTAAAGAAAAGATTTATCACTATTGTGAATCATTTAAGAAAGTTCAGACAGACGAATTACCGAAATAACGGTCTTATCGTTCGGTTCAATTCATGAATTTGTTAGACTTAAAGACTATTACATTGTATAATAATATAACTCATAAAAACTTTGATAAAATTATAAATTCACGAAAAGAGGGATTATCTTTATGGTGTATAGTCATTGTACATTAAGTTAATGTTTTATAATTAGTGAATTGTATTTAAACGATAGACTTTTGACCTTATATATACGTAAGAACTAACTTTATACATGTCATAGTTTTTACGTACCTCAAAGAAGTCACCAAATTTTCGTGCTATATTTCTACAGTTCATTATCGATGACTTTATGTTCCCCCAAACCCTCGTAATGTTGACACGAAAGATGTAACAAGTCTCTCGATTCCAGGTACTAAAAATTTTTGAAGAAAGACTTTTCAACTTTATTCCGGGTCCTATTCTTGAATCTAGTGACTATTTCATTTTGACAGTGAAAAGATAAACTAGCAATTTATATAGAAGGGAGACAGATCATTCTTGTCGTCAAGACAGTGTTTAGAACAAAGAATGAATGTTAATTAATTCACTTTGATTTTTCAAATTTCGATGTTGTTTAGTTTAAATTAAATTTACCGATATTATTGAATTTGTTTCTATTTTTCTTACCGAAAGACTACGAAGTAATGAAGAGATTAAGGAAAATTTTGTAAAGATATCCATTTCAGTTTCCTCCCCCTCCCTTCCCAACTGGTGGCCCTAGGGTTGCTTTGATAGTTGTATCATGGAGTTGGAGGTCACCGAGGTCTTAGTCAAGAAAGATGAATAAGGTAAGGGAAACAGTAGAGTTGAAACGTTGTACTTAAAATTTGTATATATACTATATTAACAATGTCAGATTAAATAGAACTTGAAATTTGGTATACAGTCAAGATTACACCTTTACATTACAACTAAATCCTCAGATTAATTTTTGTACCTATTTAATAGTTAATTAATGAATTAATGTTCGAATTTTATACAGTATATCATATAAAGTTCTAACTTCACAAAATGGTGAGGTCCCGTAAATTTACGTATTTTTTAAGATATAGGACTATTTTAGGATAAAAGAAAAAAAAACGCTCCCGTTAAATACAAGTAATACAGTACTTAAGTAACGTAATGACACTAAAGAAAAAAATTATATTGTAGGAATTTTGGAGATAAATATCAAATACGTATCTTGACTCTCATTTTACCTTAAATAATGTTCATCCGGTTGGTTAGTTTTTTTTTTACCCTAGTCCAGTATATTACAAAGACAAAACAAAGGTACCAATACGTTCTTTTATTTAAAAGTCAGTCAATATGTGAAAATACGTCCCGAAGTCAAATCAAGACAGTGAGTTAGTACAGACTGAGACGCTGAGGTACCTGTCATCGTGTGGTCCGAAGGGACAGGTAGTGGTTGAGGACCTCGAACGAGTTTGTGTACAGGTAACTCAGTCACTACGGTAGGTTGGTAGAGTAGGAGACAACAGGGGAAGAGGAGGACGGAAGTTGGTAAGGGTCGTAATCACAGAAAAGGTTACTTAGTCAAGAAGTGCAGTCCACCGGTTTCGTAACCTCGAAGTCGAAGTCGTAGTCAGGAAGGTTACTTATAAGTCCTAACTAAAGGAAATACTGACTGACCAAACTAGAGGAACGACAGGTTCTCTGAGAGTTCTCAGAAGAGGTTGTGGTGTCGTCCCGAATATAAACTAATAAATTAAAATATAAAAAATATCAAATAGGTTGACTTGTAGAATCTTATTGTATGACGACTTAAGATTTTTACAACTCTTAAATCAATAAAGAAATCGGTTCTTATAGTGTACTTTCCCTTTTACACGACACACCACCAGTCGAGAATTACAAAATCATCCAGTTTAAGAGTTTATTAAATTGTCGACTTCGATGTGACTTCTCACATGTATCCCTTTAGAGTAATGGTGACAGCTATGTGTGAGGTTGGAAATAGTACGTATATGAAAATCCCTTGAGTTAGTGAATCAAATAAAAAAACTCATAAAGAAAATCCTTTTACGATCTATTACTATATACACGGTGAAGGAGTGAAGAAAATATTTTCCGTCACTATCTGTGACAAGAGAAGGAGTGAAAAAAGTGGGTCATACAGGAACACTTGTGGGATATAGTCATATATACACAGAAGGAGTAATTATTTCCCCTTGGTCAACTGATGAACAATGACCCTTATTTTTGTCATCGGAAAATCGGAAGAAGGACGACAGACAGGTGTACAACAACTTTTAGATTGTAGTTATTCAAGACAAAATGTCGAGATCGTGAACTGAAGAGAAAACTTTCGGTGAACGGTGTGTCTCTGTTTTTCGTTATGTCTAATATTGGTGTGGCATGTCTATACTTTCATCTCTCTCTGTATAGGGAATACGATGTCTCTCTAGACGGACCACTCTACCCTTATCAACGTAATATGTGTGGTGACTCTCCAGGGGATTTTCTCTGGGAGAGGGGTTTTACCAGGATATATAATAAATATCCTTTTTACCCCGTCCTCAAGAGTTTACTGATGTACTTTTATCAGTGAACCACCTCCTTTGTCAGAATATCTTTGTCCATCTGAGACCCAGAGTTTCCACGAATCGTCGTTTAAAAACAACACGATTGAGTCTAGAGGACTGAGTCGAATAACGATTTGATGATTTTCTCCCTTCCCTTACTCAGAGGTACCGGTGGACTCAAACAGACGGAAGTACCCCACGAAAATAAGCGAGTACTCTTAATTCCGAATAAGTGTCTATACACCTCATTGTTTCTCAGTTTTACTTCGATTCAAGTGAGTGATTCACCGAAAAAGAACATAGGTCCGATGTAATACTCTAGGTTTAAACCCAGAGTCATTTTAATTTGTATGACCGGAAAGACGACGACGACGATTCAGCGAAGTCAGCACAGGCTGAGACACGCTGGGGTATCTGCCCTCGGGTAGTCCGAAAGGGCAGGGACCCTAAGAGGTCCGTTCTTGTGACCTCACCCAACGGTAAAGGAGTTACGTACTTTCACTTTTCAGTTTCACTTCAGCGAGTCAGCACAGGCTGAGAATCACTGGTGTACCTGGCGTCGGATGGTCCGAGGAGGTAGGTACCCTAAAAGGTCCGTTCTCATGACCTCACCCCACGGTAACCGTAAACGTTACAATTTCGTCCTATCGTTGTAAAAGATGACTTATTTTAACTTGTAATGTTTAAATTTCATTATTCTACTTTATGTAGATGGATTCCTTTTGTAGTTGACTAAATGTCACTTAATGTCCGTGAACGCCTTTCCTTCCTGACGTCACAAAGCACCTCTAATAAATAATGTAAAGAGGGTGAGACAACTGTGGTGAATCTTGGAGTTCCTTATAGTTGACCCCAAGTCAGTACCTCTTCTAAAATCTGTGATCCTATTCTGTTTCTTGTGTGTAATATTTGCTTAGTGCAATCTAAAAAAAGATTATTCATGTAATTTTTTAAATTACGAATTCCTTAGATTACCTCCGTCTTCGTCACTTCCCATCAAAATACCTTTATTACGGTCTAAAAGACATCTTGTGTCTAAAACTGACCAATCTTTAGATTCCTTCTTACGAAAACGAGACTTCTATATTTGTAGAATATTTGACTCAACAATAACCTTCAATCTTTTAAAAACAACGACACAACAACGGAATACAAAAGTACTAATAGGATGAACATAGAGGGAACAATTTAGAAACCAAACCCCATCTCGCGGTAATGACCTTTATCAAAAGTGGATTTATAATAATATATGAGAGATGTGATCACATAATCGACATAATACTAAGTCCCTGTTAGTAAGATACTTTACTTTAATTTCTGTGTTTTGTTAAAAAGAAATTTAAAAGGTATTAATCTAAACATTTCATATCGATATTGAGTATAAGAAACTTTGTTCACTTTTAAATTTTCTAATTAAATTTTCAATTATCAAATGGTGAACGGGAGGAAAGGATGAGGGACTTCGATGATCGTACTACACATCGAAAGAGTAAAATTTATCCACAAACATGTAGACATCATACAGAGAGAAACATCTTTTTGTCTACCTTTAAAGTAAGAAGAATATCCGAGGTATAATCAGGTATCAAGGTACAAAAGTCTGAATCGGTAAAGTACCTGTGAACCCAACAAAAGGTAAAATAAAACAACAAGACCATTAAATAAATTGTCTTTTTTTTTATAAAAATTGTATGTAGTTAAACTTCACGAAAATAAAGATATTTTACAATTTTTGACCTTATTACCCAATTTAAAATTAAAATTATCATTAAAGTTCAAATAAAAGATAGTGTTAAATATGAAGGTATATATGTCATTATACTAAGATATTGAACAAAAAGGGACCTTTTGGTAGTAGATTTCCCACTATGTCCGTCAGATAACAAAATAAAGTATATGGGTACTACTATTTACTCCATGTTTCAGTATCAAAATAACGGGTTCACAAGAAGAAAGAAAACTAATCTGATAAAATGACTCCTTAATAAATAAAAAACTTAATAAAAATTCTTGAGAAGTATATATGATTCCTATAATTACGAAAGATCGATTATTAGTTTTATAAAAAGAATTTTAAGTAAAATGAAACAAATACCATATAATACCATATATAAAATTGAATATAAAATTACATTAGTTTACGTAGATTACAATGGACACAGAGAATAAAGGAACGGAACCAATTCTGGTATTTTGGTTTTGATACAACTTGTTTATAATAGTCGATCGTAAAGTTTTATTTATGTATACACACGTATATATATGTATATACACACACACATACATTTTTGTAAATCTAGTACATACACTGTTTTACCTCTTCCCTTACCGTTTGGTGAAGTCATAAGAACGGAACTCTTGGGGTACTTGTAATACTATTCAGTTTTTCTATCCTGTGACTTTCTACTTGACGGGTCCAACTATCGACGGGTTACAATGACCTCTAGTCACCTCTTTATTGAGGTCTTTCTTATTTCTCTGCCTCGGTTTCGTTTTTGTTGTGGGTCAACACCTACACTGACCACTATCTTCGTTTCACGTTACGACATTTTCGTTATAACGTATCCTTGGTTCTTACAATCCAGGTACTTAGTTCCGTTTAACCTTCACCAGTTTGTCCTCTACCGTTCTCACTCACAACTTAAAATCCTTAGTCGCTTGATTTTCCCTGACCTTACCCACTTAAATTGAGTCTATTGGTAATATAGATGATGTCACCCGTTCTTAGGGAATCTTCTTTAACTCATCGGTAGTATCATTTGCTTTCTCAGGTTTTACGTCACGAACCTACGTCAGAGTTTTTCCTGTCTTAGAGACAAGTAAAGGTTCCGTTTGGTAGGTTATAGTACCATTAGGTTCAGATACGGAAAAGGTCATTACGACTTCTTCGACTTGAACTTACCAAGATACTTATTGATGTCCCGAAAGATTTTGATTGTGGGGGTTTTCTACAGGAAAAGTAATATCCTATGACCTTACGTTTTCATCCTTCAGTTCTTTATGGACCTCATTACCCGTTTAAGTCTCTTCCATTACCGTTAGGTGAGGTCATGAGAACGGACCTTTTAGGGTACCTACCTCCTCGAACCATCCGACGTTAGGTACCCCAATGATTCTCAGCCTGTGCTGACTTACTGAAGTGAAAGTAAAAAGTGAAAGTACGTAACCTCTTCCTTTACCGTTGGTTGAGGTCACACGAACGGACCTTTTAGGGTCCCTACACCCTCGGATCACCCGACGACAGATACCCCAGTGTGTCTCAGCCTGTGTTGACATCAATTAATCGTCGTCGTCGTCCTCTTACCCTTTTAAACCGGAACCTCATGTCTTACTTCGTCCTGTTCCGATTATCTCAAACCGGTTCTCTTACCTGACCAGTATCGTTTGTGGGAGAAGGTTGTTGTGTTCTCTTCTGAGATGTGTACCTGTAGTGGTTTACCAGTTGTGGTTTTAGTCTAGCTAATGTAAGGAACGTCGATTTCCACCTCTTCGAGATATATCAGTCGTTTTGTTCTGACCGTCGACTGACACCGAGTCTAGTACTTGAGGAAGAAACGTTTAAGTCTGAATTTAACTTCTTTCATCCCTTTTGGTGATCTTGTGAGTTCATGCTGGATTTATTTTAAGAAATACTAATATGTCACCTGTACTCTTCATCTAAATTCCCTTGATCCAGACTATCTCACGGACTACTTGATGCCTGTCTCTAAGTACTATTACATGTCCTCTGTCCCTGGTTCTGGTAAGGGTTCTTTTTCTTTACGTTTTTTCATTTTACCGACAGACCCCTCCAGAATGTTTATCCACACTTTTGTCTTCACTTTGTTCCCCCTTTTCTATTTGGGTAAACTTACGTCTCAAGGTTTCTTATCGTTCCTCTCTATTCTTTCGGAAGGAGTCACTAGTCACGTTTATTTATCTCCTTTTGTTGTCTTACCCTTTCTGATCTCTAGAGAAACTCTTTTGATCTATGGTTCCCTTGAAAAGTACGTTTCTACTCGTGTTATTTCCTGTCTTTACCATACCTGGATTGTCTTCGCTTCCTATAATTCTTCTTCACCGTTCTTATGTGTCTAGAAAAAACATACCAAGTTCTTATGTTTTTTCTAGAAGTGCTACGTCTATTAGTACTACCACACTAGTGAGTGGATCTCGGTCTGTAGGACTTTACACTTCAGTTCACCCGGAATCCTTCGAAACTATACTTGTTTCGATCACCTTCACTACCTTAAGATCGTCTCGATAAAGTTTAGGAATTTCTACTACGACACTTTTACGTCGTAAGTTATACGGTCGTTTAAACCTTTTGAGTCGTCACTGGTGTCCTGACCTTTTCCAGTCAAAAGTAAAGTTAGGGGGGAGTTTTCCGTTACGGTTTATTACGAGTTTGATGACATGTTAACGTGAGTAGAGTGTATGTTCATTTCAGTACGAGTTTCAAGAGGTTCGGTCCGAAGTTGTTATGTACTTGACTCTTGAAAGTCTACAAGTTCGACCTAAATGTTTTCCGTCTCCTTGGTTTCTAGTTTCCAGGTTGTAGACGACCTAGTAGTTTTTTCGTTTTCTCAAGGTCTTTTTGTAGATAAAGACGAAATAACTGATACGGTTTCGGAAACTGACACACCTAGTGTTATTTGACTCCTTTAAGATTTTCTCTACCCTTATGGTCTGGTGGACTGGACGGAGAACTCTTTACACATACGACCAGTCCTTCGTTGTCAATCTTGACCTGTACTTTGTTGTCCGACCAAGGTTTATCCCTTTTCCTCAAACAGTTCCGACATATAGCAGTGCGACGAATAAATTGAATATACGTCTCATGTAGTACTCTTTGGGACCTGTCCTACTTCGTGTTCGACCTTAGTTCAAACGTCCCTCTTTATAGTTATTGGAGTCTATACGTCTACTGTGATGGGAATACCGTCTTTCGCTTCTTCTTGATTTCTCGGAGGACCACTTTCACTTTCTCCTCTCATTTTTTCAACCGAATTTTCAGTTGTAAGTCTTTTGATTCTAGTACTGTAGACCAGGGTTGTAAAGTACCGTTTATCTACCCCTTTGTCACTTTTGTTACCGTCCGAAGTATAAACCCCTCTAGGTTTTAGTGACGTCTACCACTGACTTCGGTACTTTAATTTTCTGCGAATGAGGAACCTTCTTTTCAATACTGGTTGGATCTTTTCATTTTGACTTCAGCGAGTCAGCACAGGCTGAGAAACGCTAGGGTGCCTGACATCAGATGGTCCGAAGAGGCAGGTACCCTAAAAGGTTCGTTCTCATGACCTCACCCAACGGTAAAGGAAGAGGTCCCCTAGAAGGACTGGGTACCTAGTTTGGGGTCAGAGGACTTATCGTCCGTCTGTGAAATGGGAGACTCGGTGGTCCCTTCGGGTACTGGTTGGATCTACCGCATAATTTTTCGTCTCTGTAATGAGACGATTGTTTCCAGGTAGATCAGTCCCGATACCAAAAAGGTCACCAGTACATACCTACACTCTCAACCTGACACTTCTTTCGACTCGTGGCTTCTTAACTACGAAAACCTGACACCACAACCTTTTCTAAGAACTCTCAGGGAACATGACGTTCCTTTAGTTTTTTCGGGTAGGATTTCCTTTAGTCAGGACTTATAAGTGACCTTCCTTACTACGACTTCGACTTTGAAGTTATGAAACCGGTGGACTTTGCTTCTCGACTGAGTAAACTTTTCAGAGACTACGACCCTTTCTAACTCCTACCCTCCTCTCCCCCTACTGTTTCCTACTCTACCAACCTACAGTAGTGGCTGAACTACCTGTACTCAAATTCATTTGAGGCTCTCAACCACTACCTGTCCCTACGGACCACGTGACGTCAGGTACCCCAGTGTTTCTGAACCTGTGTCGATCTCGTTGAATTGTACGAATTGTAAAAATCACTACTTATTGAAATATTGTGGATTAAGTGGTGACAACAAATCAACGATTCAGTACAGGTTGAGAAAACGGTCCAAAGAGACAGGTTTCCTAAAGAGTCCACTCGTAAGACCTAACCCAACGACAAAGGAAAAAGGTTCCCTAGAAGGGTTGGGTCCTTAACTTGGACACAGAGGGTACAACCGTCCTCCTAAGAAATAGTGGCTGGAGGTGACTAAAATGTACGGTTAGGAGTATGTTTACAGGAGATAGAAGTTATGTAATAAAACTAAAGTTCACCATATAAAAAGTTCACTGAAACAAAAGGAAAGTCTTATAATAAACTGAACTTCGATTAAAAATTTATAAATAAAAATATTTTGTAAGGATTTAATAAAAATAGTTATTAGGATATTAATTAGGAATCTCATGTAAAAAAGACACACGTATTCCAGAACGTTAATCCCTAATATTACAAGTAGTATCAAATATATTACATGTCAAAAAAGAAAATAGAAAAGACTAGGACCTTATTAGAAATATTCATCAAGAGTTAAGGATTTGTCGAATAAAGTAATAATAGAAGTATATATAAAATAAAATAAGTGTTTTATAAGATATTTCAAAGAACAATCTTTTAAAATTTTTGTAAAAGACCCGTGATTACCCACACATATACTAATAGACAAAAGTTAAATGTAAATTCTTTATGTTTCAAGGAACGAACATCAAGTACTTTCGGTTACAAAAAATGTATAACAAAGGTCCCATCAATCGGTTTTGATAATTTTAAACATCTTTTTTAAAACTAGAATACTAAAGTACTAATTATTGAACTTCACAACCCTAAGTTTGGGTACATTATCTTTTTGTTTATAGGATAATAATGGTGCATCAAGAATATAAATTTCAGATGTAAGAAACAAAAGTATTCTATATCTCTAAAAAGACAGTCAATGACAGTTACAAGTTTTAGAGGGTTAGTTGTAGAGGTGTAACGAAGTATAGGATGACGTTACATTTTAAAAGTTGGTTTAACGTACACTAACAAATAATACCCAGAATAGTTTAAAAATAAAAGAGATAACTTTAATAACGATTGAGATGGTTTTATAAATACGATAAATACAGTAAATATATTATATTTGAATAAATATAAAACAATTTTTTACGATGTATGAAAAGGTTTATATAAAACTATTCACTTCTGTAAACATCAGATTTTAAATTTTGATAAGATAATGATACGGAAACAGATTAATCCTATCAACGTGAAAAAGATTAAATTCTTTAAAATTTCGTCAATACTTTAATTAAATACATAAGTTGTTTATAAATAATAAGGAAATGATCTGCAGTTTTAACAAAAGTCAAGTCAAGTCAGCGAGTCAGCACAGGCTGAGAAGCGTTGGGGTACTTAGCGTCGTGTGGTCCGAAGGGACAGGTAGTGGTTGAGGGCCTCAAGTGAGTCTGAGTATAGGTAGCTCAGTCACTACGGTAGGTCGGTAGAGTAGGAGACAATAGGGGAAGAGGAGGACGGGGGTTAGGGAGGGTCGTAGTTTCAGAAAAGGTTACTCAGTTGAGAAGAGTACTCCACCGGTTTCATGACCTCGAAGTCGAAATCGTAGTAAGGTAGGTTTCTTTAGGGTCCCGACTAGAGGAAGTCTTACCTGACCAACCTAGAGGAACGTCAGGTTCCCTGAGAGTTCTCAATTCTAAGTCATTATCTTTTCACTTTTACCGTAGGAGGGAATAAATTCATACATGAGTCAAATCGTTGTCCTTAGTTGTCCTTTTATTAATGAATATTAAGTTCTCCCGTTCATTGACTTAACGATAAATCTATTTCATTGTACTCCTGTTCAATACTTCCTCACTGGTGAAGATTGAACCCTTTTCATCCATTCTCCCAACAATACATATTTGTTTAAAAGTGTCTCATCCAGTGTACACTGTACCAAAACTCCTTGAATAAGGTTTCTCTTTTTCTTCCCTTTTATAAAATTGATTTTTTTTACTATTAATTATGTACATAAATACGGTCCTCAATGTTGGTATGTACCTTGTAAGTATCTTAAAACTCCTACAAATAAAGAGAGAGAGAGAGAGAGACAGAGAGAGAGACAGAGAGAAAAAAAAAAAAGGATGAGACACCACATACACCTTTTGACTTTCACTTTCACTTCTAGCGAGCCAGTACAGCCTGAGAAACGTTGGGGTACCTGATATGTCAGACACCTTAAGAGGTCCGGTCTTATGACCTCAACCATCGGAAAGGGAAGAGGTCCCCTAGAAGGGTTGGGTCCCTAATTTGGGTCCAAAAGGCGTAACGTCTGCATAAGAAATGGTCGACTCGATGTTCAATTGGTTGGTCTCTACCTTTGATGAGGGGTGGGGGTTACCTTCACATCCAGAATTAGTGACCTGATGGCTCTTTCAGGGGTCCTACGAGACTACGAGAAGTGAAACAAAGAATATAAACTTTTGTACTTTGAGTTTTTCTGTTTTAACTTTTCAAAGTATTATTTTTTTTATTCAATTTACACTGTGAAGACGTTTCTTCTTAAAGAACTAAATGGTTAAGAACCGAAAACTAATATATGTTTTCTATCTTCATGGAGGACATTTTAGATCACCCTTTTTTTTTTTCATATAGAGGGAGACGAGAAGTCGACGATTTCCCTTTGTTCTTCATGTCCGAGTAGGATGTCTACTATAGTTAGTGGAAGGATTATGAAATTTACAGAATTGTGTAATTTCAAACTTAACTCAATGTGTCTTACTTTTCGTAGTTAGTCTAGAAGTCAGTGAAAGGTATGTATATAAAAAAATTAATCTAACTTAATTCAGTATAGAATTAATACAAAAATTGTTCTTTACTGTTGGTAGACCATGTATGATCCTATCCTGGTATATCTGACTTACGATGTATTCATGTTAAATACATTGAAGTAAAGGTAGTCTCTTAAATTCTTCAGGATATTTAGTGATAAAGACTATCAGTTATTACGTCTTGTATCTTCAGTATGACATAGATACTGATACGAACAAATATATCGGAACTGTTTAATAAAAATGTATTAGCCGTATTTTATTAAAGTAAGGACGACGTTATCTTCCTTTTTATCATGGTAAGTTTCTGTAAACTGGTTTGAACTGTCTTTGCAATTCTGTCATCTTCTAAAGAAGTTCTTTACTTTAATACTTTTTGGTCTTAGGATCGGTACTTTCAGTCGTGTGTTAATTAAATTTTTCATTAGTCTCTCCCTCTCCCACCCTACTAAACCCTCTTACCGTAAGATTGTACATATGATAGTACATTCTTAACTTAACGGTCAGATTCAGACTACGTCCTATGTCTTACGAACCTCGACCACGTACCCCTACTGGGTCTCTCTACAATACCCCTCCCTCCACCCTCCCCCCAAGTACAAACCCTTGCGTACATTCTTAATTTCTAAAATTTTAAATTTTTTTATTTTTTCTTTTTTTTTCATTAGTCTTTTTATGATCCTTTATCTTTATCAAACACCTTTGATATTTGGTGTTTCAATGAAATGATCACTCTTGATAAATGGTAAGAGAGAGAAAAAAATTAGGGGACCTCCTCTCGTAGTGCTGGGTGAGCCCATAAGAACGGACCTCTTAGGGGTACCTGTCTCCACGGACCTCCCGATATCAGGTACCCCACGGTTTCTCGACCTGTACTTACTAATTGATTGTTGTCGTTAAAAAAAATTACCCTTAATAGTGTGTCTCTTATAAGATGAAAGATAAGATGTAAATGTGGAAACCCCTTGAAGAAAGAGGGACAATCAGACTACCGTTATTTTAGTATCAAACTGTTTCATAGGATAAGAGAACCGATTTTACTAACTAAGTACTTAGTTAGTAACCTATCCTGTCATAGGTTTTCCTACCCTGTTTAATAGCTTTTCCTATTGGGTTAAACCTATCCTGTCATAGGTTTTTCTCAGTCAATCATAAAGAAGAACTTTAATCCACGTATCTACGACCAAAAGGTTCCCAGGGATAGAAAGAGAGTCTAGGTTACAATATTCCTGGTTTACTTGTTGTTGTACGTCTCTTAGATTCTTAATTCAATTTATCTATGTTTGACTCGATCCTTTTTCTCTAAGGAATGTGTATAGGAAATTGATCCCTTGTTGACTATTTTACTCGTACTTAAAACACGAAATAAACTTTAAATGTAGAAATAAGAACCTTATTATTATAGTTAATTAGTTTAAACAGTATGACTTTGTATTGACGTCAGTCGGAAGTTTAGGACCAGAAAAAAATACTTTGACGTAATAAAAGTCAAGTCAAGTCAAGTGAGTGAGTCAGTACAGGCTGAGAAACGTTGGGGTACTTGACGTCGTGCCGTCCGGAGGGACAGATAGTGGTTGAGGGCCTCAAGTGAGTCTGAGTGTAGGTAGCTCAAGCACTACGGTGGGTCGGTAGAGTAGGAGACAGTAGGGGAAGAGGAGGACGGGGTTAGGGAGGGTCGTTTTCTCAGAAAAGGTTACTCAGTTTAGAAGTGTACTCCACCGGTCTCATGACCTTAAAGTCGAAATCGTAGTAAAGAAGGTTTCTTTAGGGTCCTAACTAGAGGAAGTCTTACCTGACCAACCTAGAGGAACGTCAGGTTCCCTGAGAGTTCTCAGAAGAGGTTGTGGTGTCAAGTTTTCGTAGTTAACAAGCCACGAGTCGAAAGAAGTGTCAGGTTGAGAGTGTAGGTATGTACTGGTGACCTTTTTGGTATCGGAACTGATCTGTCTGGAAACAACCGTTTTGTTACAGAGACGAAAACTTATGCGATAGATCCAACTAGTATTGAAAGGAAGGTTCCTAATTCGTAGAAAATTAAAATACCGACATTAGTGGTAGACGTCACTAAAACCTCGGGTTTTGTTATTTCAGACTGTGACAAAGGGGTAGATAAAGGGTACTTCACTACCCTGACCTACGGTATTAGAATCAAATGACTTACAACTCGAAATTCGGTTGAAAAAGTGAGAGGAGAAAGTGAAAGTAGTTCTCCGAAAAATCAAGGAGAAGTGAAAGACGGTATTCCCACCACAGTAGATGTATAGACTCCAATAACTATAAAGTCTTTTCCTGTTTACACTAAACGGCAAAAACATATTTATAAGACACCTAGTGTAAACTAAGTCTCCTCAAAGATTAAATAAAAAGTAATTTATTTTCTTTCCTTTTCCCCCTTTATAGACAAAGATATACCATAGACAGTATACTCAGTTCTAGTTTATGTCTTAAATTACGATATTAACTTGTTATCCGTGATTTATAAATATACCATAATAAGTACTATTAAAAATTCTTGGACTTTTTGATGTTTAGGTCAGAAAATTTTTTGAGTACATATCTTCCTTTTACTACTTTTTATACAGTGAATAAAAATTTCTCTTTTACGATATCCTTTGCAAATATACTTAATAGAGTAGACTTGACGTTTGTTTAGGATTTTCCCTCATTGAGATAATAAAAAATTCTTCTATTCTCTAATTCATTATATAGATTCCAGTTTGTTGACCATTCATTGTCTTCCTCTTTGATCAGGGTCAAGGTTACAAAAGATTAGAGACTATAAGTCTATGAGGATTTGAATATGTAGGTACTACGCACTTCACACCGGTTTTGTACTTTTGTACTTTATTAAGTATTTGGTCACTTTAGTCAAATACCATATAGTGATGTAATTATTTTGTATTGTTACAACAGTATAATGATCTGATAATGTCATTCTTATATATTATATGAAATATTGTTTCTTTCATTTCAATTATCTGTTTCACCTTTTAATTTACTTCCATTCGTCCTTCTCTCAATAAAGACATTTTACTATTCTTGTACTTGAGACAGGATTTACTGTGTACTTTACACTTGTGTACACCTATTTCAATTATTTTACGATTTCCCATAAGGGTGGGAGTACCTAGTGTTGGAACAATACAACTTTCACTTTCACTTCAACGAGTTAGTACAGGCTGAAAAACGTTGGGGTACCTGACATCGGATGGTCCGAGGAGGCAGGTACCCTAAAAGGTCCGTTCTCACGACCTTACCTAACGGTAAAGGAAAAGGTCCCCTAGAAGGGCTGGGTCCTTAGCTTGGACCCAGAGGGCGTAGTCACTTCGATACTCAGTACGGGACATCCCGGTGACTTCTGTCTGTCCAGTATCACCTCTTAAGACCATTTTGTTCAGGTGACTTTCCGTTTTTCTACTGTGGTCGTCTCCAAGGGTCTAGCCTTCCACAGGTCATATGGTGACTCTTGTCGTCTGCCTTTAATGATTATCGATTCCTTTCTTACTTCGGTCACCCAAACCAACCCAGTTTCTCTTTTACTACGAGTCAACACCTATATAGACGACCACTTTAATTTCAGACTACGACATTGGTTTTCTTTCTATAGGTTTCTTTGTGGTTTTCTTTCTACAGGAAGAATAGTGTCCCCTAACTTTACGTTTTCATCTTTCCATTATGTTGTTATGACGTATCGTTGGACCTTACAATCCAAGTACTTTGTTCCATTTACCTGTACCAGTTCGTTCTTTACCGTTCTCACTTGTAGTTATAGAATCCTTAGTCACTTTATTTTACCCGTCCTTACCCGTTGAAATTAAGTCTACTGATAATGTAGATCATGATAATGTAGATCGTGTTAAGGATTGTCCTTTACCTCATCGGGAGTATCGGTTGTTTTCTCAGGTTTTACATTATGAACGTACGTCAGAGTTTTTACTGTCTTTCTAGGACCAAATAAAGGTTTTGTTTAGTGAGTCGTAGTGTTATTAAGTTCAGATACGGGGTTGACGACTACGACTTCTTCGACTTCAAATCACTTCTGGATTTTGTGGAACATCTTGATTGTGGTTTTCTTTCTACAGGAAGAATAGTGTCCCCTAACTTTACGTTTTCATCCTTCCATTCTCCATGGATTTATTGTCTAGTCAAACCGCATATTTTACTTCGTTCCGTTTCTGATTGTCTCAAAACAGTTCTCTTATACGATCAGTATCGTTTGTGGGAGAAGGTTGTTGTGTTCCCTACTGAGATATGTACCTGGAGTGGTCTACTAGTCATGACTTTGGTCTAACTAATATAAGAAACGTCGACTTCTACCTCTTCAAGATATGTCAGTCATTTTTGTTCTGGACCTCGACTGACACCGAGTCTAATACTTGAGGAATTACGTTTTAAGTCCGAATTTAACTTCTTTCATCCCTTTTTGTGATCCGGTAAGTCCACACTGTATTTGTTTAGGGAATACTTATATTGCCTCAACAGTTTATCTAAGTTCCCTAATCTAAACCATCTGTCCCACGACCTTGTTTATACCTACCTTCAAGTACTGTAAGATATCCTCCCTCACTGATTTTGGTAGGGTTTCTTTTCCTTTACTTCTTCCGGTTTACCAACAGCCTCCGAAATATTTCTCGACTCTTTTCTTCCCCTCACTTTCCGTTCCCTCTTTCCCTTTCCTTACGGATTGTTGTACGTCTCAAGGTCTCTTATCGTTCCTCTCTATTCCGAAAAATTTTACTTGTTAAGTTTCTTTATCTCCTTTTGTTGTCTTACCCTTTCTCTAGAGAGGTTCTTTTAACCTCTATAGTTCCCTTGTAAAGTCCGTTCCTACCTGTACTGTTTCCCGTCTTTACCTTTCCTGGATTCTCTTCGTCTTCTCTATTTCTTCTCCACCGTTCTTTTGTGTCTTCTTGATATGTTTTTTCCAGAATTACTGGGTCTATTGGTGCTACCATACCAGTAAGTGGATCTCGGTCTATAGAACCTCACACTTCAGTTCACTCGGAATCCTTAGTAATGAGACTCGTTTCGATCATCTCCACTACCTTAAGTTCTACTCTGTAAAGTTTAGGATTTTCTACTACGACAATGTCATGACGTAAATTATACGGTCGTTTAAACCTTTTACGTCGTCACCGGTGTCCTAACTTTTACCAGTCAAAAGTAAAATTACGGTATCTCTCCGTTACAGTTTCTTCCAAGTTTAAAGACCCGTTAACGTGAGTAAAGTGTACGACGACGACCACGACGATTCAGCGAAGTCAACACAGGCTGAGACACGCTGGGGTCTCTGCCGTCGGGTGGTCCGAGGGGGCAGGGACCCTAAGAGGTCCGTTCTTATGACCTCACCCAACGGTAAAGGAAGAGGTTACGTATCTTCACTTTTCACTTTCACTTCAACGAGTCAGCACAGTCTGAGAATCGTTGGGGTACCTGACGTCGGGTGGTCCGAGGAGGTAGGTGTCCTAAAAGGTCCGTTCTCATGACCTCACCACACGGTAACGGAAGAGGCTAAAGTGTACGATCATTCCAATATGAGTTTTATAAAGTTTCATCCGAAATCGTTATGTACTCGACTAGTTAAGGTCTACATTTTCGACTCGAGTCTTTTCGGTCTCCTTGGTCTCTAGTTTAACGGTTGTAAGTGACCTAGTATCTCTTTCGTTTCCTTAAGGTCTTTTGTAGATGAAGTCGAAGTAACTGATACGATTTATGACTGAGACACCTAGTGTTGTTTGACACCTTTTAAGAATTTCTCTACTCTCATAGTCTGGTGGAATGGAAAGAGGACTCTTTGGACATACACCCAGTTCTTCGTTATTCATCTTAGTCTGTGTCTTGTTGTCTGACGAAGTTTTGACCCTGTCCTCATACTGTCCTGACATATGACAGTAGGACGAATAAATTGTATACGTCTTATATAGTAAGTTTTACGGTCCGACCTACTTAGTGTTTGAAGTAATGTTAGTTCCATCGGTCCTCTTTCTTGTTGGTGGAGTCTATACGTCTATTGTGGTGGGAATTCCGTCTTTCGTTTCTCCTTGATTTCTCGAAGAACTAGTTTCACTTTTCCGACCGAATCTTGAGTTGTAAGTTCTTTGATTCTAGTACCGTAGACCAGGGTAGTGAAGTTCCGTTTCTCTACCCCTTTGTTACCGTTGTCACTGTCTGAAATAAAAGAACCCGAGGTTTTAGTGACGTCTACCACTAACGTCGGTACTTTAATTTTCTGTACACGAGGAACCTCCTTTACGATACTGTTTGGATCTCTTACATAATTTTTCGTCACCATAGTGAAACGGTTGTTTCCAGGCAGATCAGTTACGATACCAAAAAGGTCATCAGTACATACCAACACTCAACCGACTCACAGTTTCTTAACTACGAAAGTTTGACACTATGACCTCCTTTGAGAACTCTCCGGGAACCTGTCGTTCCTCTAGTTTCGTCAGTGAGGATTTCCTTTAGTTGGGACTGATAAGTAACCTTCCTGACTACGACTTCGACTTTGAGGTTATGAAACCGATGGACTATACTTTCTTGACTGAGTAACCGTTTCTGGTACTACGACCCTTTCTAACTTCCGTTTTCCTCTTACCCCGTTGTCTCCTACTCTACTAATCTGTCGTAGTGATTGAGTTGCATGTACTTAAACTAGTTTGAATCCCTCTATCACCTCCTCTCTTCTTTGACACCACGAGATCAGGTACCCAATGGTTCGTCAGTCTGTACTGAAACGTTGAGGTGTTGTTTTACCCGTGAGGGGTTTTACAACCTATACCTCGAACACGACTACCCTTGTCTCCTTTTCTTAGATTCTCCTGTAAGTCTTCGTGTTATCTTCAATTCTCCCATACTTTTTTTCTTCCCATCGAAGTGAATTTTTTTTTTTTTTTGTTTGAAGTTTCCGTCCGTTTCCTCAAATCTAGACTATTTTTCGTTAAACGAATATTTTTAAATTATGTAAAACCGTATGTGTTCCACCAGTGTACAGACAATCTTTTTTTGCATGATACTTAGATCTCTTTCTCTGTATTTTGAGACACAGTATGCGTTTTCTTTTATGTCTAATTTAGACTGTTTCAAAGATAAAAATTTCACTTTATATGGTGGTAGGAAGGTTATAATAATAAGACTTCTACTCCAATTCTTTTTTCTTTTTTGACAAGATATAAAGTTTAATGATTTCTTCAGTTGTTAATGTCTATTTTAATGGCATAGACTTAAAATTCTAAGTATTATCTTTAAGATATTCTTGGATCAATCTCTTTATCTTATCAAATGTTTGTACTGTCGGTTTAATTCGAAGGATACCCTGACACTTCACAGAAACGTAGACGGGATCTCCAGTGACACCAAATTTGCTGGTAGTTTACACTTTCTTATCGAAAATTTTTTAAAAATATATCCTTTAAATTAACTGATTAACACAATACTTATTCTTACAAATACTGTAATTAAATCAAATTCAGAACCGTTCTGTCCTCTTGACTCCACAGTTTTCGTTTAACTGGATGAAATGGAATGGTGAAACACTCAGACCCAGGAGACTCTTAGTCTGTGAATTTACTCTAATTTACACGTTCCTAAATATTCTCTTTGCAGACACTCTCTTTTTATCCTCCTTCGACCCTTTCCGACTCTCTCAGTACTCTGGTTAGTTTCATACTGAGACCCACTTCCCCAGTTCCTTCTTTCCTTCACTTTTAAAAGGTCTGAATACACGTAAAATTCCTTCCTTCCGTTTCGGTGACCTCTCAGAAGTTCGGTCTTAATCAGTAGTCTCCATAGGTCACAGAGGTCCTTACGAGGACGGAATCTTAGAGTCTGTGTTACGGACACAGTCCGTAACCGGTCCGTGTCGGGTATCCCATGGGTCTGTATCAGAATCGTCACTTCGTCGTCTCGTGTCGTCGACCTTCGGAACCAGTTAGGGGGAGGAACGACCACCTCCAGACTCTTCCAGTAAGGTTACTTACGGTAGAAGTGAAACGAATGCCGACCAGTACCCAGAGTATACTGTTATTCTCAAGGAACCCTAAAAGAAAAACTACCTTTTGTATATTGACGTTCGAAAGTCGAAATGGTCTTAGATCACTAAACCAGTGTAACACTTCTGAGGAGTACGGTATAACAGTTTCATGTAAAACTTTTTGTCACTCTAGGTATCGACATCCGTCCCTTGGTGATGAAGACCGTCCGCTGACGGAGTAGATAGGTAGGTAAGTAAATGAGATAGGTGAATAAATTTGTATTTTGTGTACAAGACCGTATAAAAAGTTGAAGTAGGGGTGAGATACGAGTAATGGACAATTTGAGATAACACGTGACTTGAAAAAGATCATAGCATGTTTGATTTGGGAGCGGTTGGAGTCTTATAATCGTGAACACCAGGGAAAACGTACCTTACAAGAAGTTAAAAGTGTATTTAATTTAGAAGCAAAAGGTTCCGAAAGTCGAGAAATACCATAGGACAATCTTTACGAAGATCTTTTTAACAGGAAACCAATCCGAGTGATCCCAACCCGACCGAATAGTGTCTTCTTTCGATCAAATAATGTCAGAGTTTACTAACTTAATCGACTTAGCACCTCTGTACTAAAACGTCCACCACACTACCTCTTACCGTCCGGGACGTATATTACTTTTATATTAATGTATGAATTATGTTAATTTCGTACTTTAGTACTCCCTTGTATTTTTACTTTTTATATATTACATAGGACAAACCATCGACCTTTGTAAAAGTGTAATCTCTTGATTGAAGATAATAGTTTCAGTTATAGATATAGTACGAGATTATAAAGTATACTTAGGGTGATTATTTTAATCCTTGTGTTAGTCCACAGTTTCTCATCTTTGGAGGGAATTATTATTTTATATAACCGTCACAAACGTGAAGAGAGGTGTTTCCTCCCTCTTAAACGAATAGGAACTGACCAGACTTAATATACGTAGAGAAGACTCTCCCTCTCGATTAAATATACTAATTACAATGTACGAAGGACTTTCAATTTTCTATACTGGTTTGTCCCTTTTCGTCGTTTCGTGTGTTAACAGCAAATAGTATTAACACTTTCTTTACTAATTTTTAACTCAACCTTAGGGATATAAACCATGTCTCATGTGTAAATACGTTATTAGTGAGGTACTCAAGTCGTTTTAGAAACAAAAAGACGGCATTTGAATATTGAGGTTTTGGGTTTAATCATAAACCGAGTTAATTAAGAAAATGACAGTTAAGACTGTGCAAATCTCATACTCATCAACGTGTACAAAATGTAATACGGTTTATCAACAAATAGGATTTAAAACATAATTGTTAGAATAAAAAAGAAATAAGTTTGTAAGTATGTATATACATACCTATAATTTATATGAAAAACAGAACTTATAAAATGGATCTGTAAAAAATACAAAATACTATAAAACTATAACTACTGGTTAAAATTCTCTTTTTAAGTTATTAAAATTAAGAATTAAGTAATATATATATACGATTTAGTTACTGTAAAGAGACCCTTTCTTTTTAGTAAAGTCGTTTCCTTTGTTATTTGTTTTCTGTTGGGTTTCTAACCCTTTATTATAAACGTTTATTACACTGGTCATTTCCTAAGAAGAGGTTTTAAATGTTTGTCGAATACTGTGGATTGTAGTAGTTTTGTTTGTTAGGTGAGTTTTTTACCCGTCTTCTGGACTTATCTGTAAAGAGTTTTCTCCTGTATCTCTACCGTATATCTGTGTCCTATTTTACGAGTTGCAGTGGTCAATAATCTCTTTACGTTCAGTTTTAATATTACACCATAATGAAGTGTACTCGGTCTTACCGACAGAAGTTTTATAGGTGTTTGTTATTTACGACCTCTCCCACACCTTTCTTCCCTTGGAAATTTGTGACAACCTTTACATTGAACCAGGTCGGTGATACCTCTTTGGTCGTACCTCCAGGAAATTTTTTGATTTTAACTCGATGGTATATTGGGACTTTAGGGTGAGGATCCGTATATAGACCTTTTCATTGTACTGGGTCTTCCTATGTACGTGGGGTTATAAGTAACGTCACGACAAATATTATCGGTTTTGTGTCTTCGTTGGATTTACAGGTAGTTGTCTTCACGTATTTCTTCTGCACCATTATATACGTTACCTTATAACGAGTCGGTGATTTTTGTCACTTTATTACAGTAAACTTCGTCGTACCTACCTGGATCTCTTACGGTGTGACTCACTTCATTCAGTCTGTCTCTTACTCTTTATAGTATTCTGTAAGGAATATACATCTTAGAGTTTTCTTTACAATGTTTCCGTGAATGTTTTGTCTTTCTCTGAGTATCTGAATCTTTTACTTGAATACCAACGGACCCCTTCCTTATCAACCCCTCAAACGCTAGCTGTACCTGTGTGACGATATAAATTTTTCTTATTGGCTGTTCCTGGGTGACATTTCGTGTCCATTGAGACGAGTTACAATTCACCGTCGGGCCTACCCTCCCCTCAAATCCCATCTTACCTATGCACATATACACACCGACTCAGGGAAACGACAAGTGGACTTTGATGGTGGTATAACAATTGCTCGATGTTGGGTTATGTTTTATTTTTTAAATTTCAAACTTATTTTTTCTTTCTTTCTTTTTGTGTAAATTAGTTCGGTCGTTGAAGTCGTTTTAAGTGTGTCTCAGTTCCCCTTCCTTTCCCAGTGGACACAGTTCTCAACCTGGATGAGACCTCGAAAGACGACGTTAGACTAACAGGAGTATACGTATAAATTTGAGACTCAATCATCTCCTGAAGTAATAAATTAGTCTACTGAATAGTTTTGTTTCTCTACATTTGTTTCTCATTTGTTGTTGTTGTTTTTAAACTATGGATTAAATCTCCTCTGTCATATTATCAATAGAAGTCCATATGTTTCTACATATTCTTTTTTTAGAGTCGGGATTCTATTACGTGAAAAATTTCTGCTCATTTTTGAATGTGTATTGGTTACATTAGATGCTATACCCAGACTTCTCTCTTATGTGTTTTCTGATCTTTAAGTCTCCATCACTGTCCCGTCAGTGAAGACCAAATTTTCTTTATTCTCTTTAAAATACTTTTCCGTATTGTAGTGAAGTCTACGTAGAGTTTAATCGTCCCGAAATGATTTACTTATCTCGAAAGGTCCACCGAGTCACTATTTCTTAGACGGACGGTCACGTCCTTGGTGTCCTCTACCCACAAGTCACAGACCCAGCCCTTCTAGAAGACCTCCTCCTTTGCCGTTGGGTGAGGTTATGAGAACGACCCTTTTAATATACCTGTCTCCTCGGACCGTCTGATGTCAGGGACCTCGGAGTTTGTCAGTCTTTACTGACTCGTACGTGGGTAGGAAAGAGAGGTACACTTTGCGATTAAAGAGGATGGACCAAGTTGTTTTGAGTTTGATAGGGTGTCCCATCTTGAAATATATTGTCCTAAGTTTGACGTATATAGTAAATTTCTGAACAAAAATGTGAATTGTAATTCAAAGACTCTAAATAACTACAACGAGGGATGTTCAAATCAAATAATTAAACTTGACAATAGCTCATAAAACGATACACTTATTTGATGTTATATAGTGAACATGACGAATTACCTATAAACCCAGTTCAAATTATGAAACTCAAAACGAGTCAGGATAAAGATAATTACAGGTACATGTACATCAACTATTTTCAAAACATAGATCTTATATATTTCCTGTGTTACACGACACCACACGATTCAGTGTAGTTAGTACAGACTGAGAAACACTAGGGTACCTGACATCAGATGGTCTGAGGAGATAAGTACCCTAAGAGGTCCGTTCTTATGACCTCACTCAACGGTACGGGAAGGGGTCCCTTAAAAGAGCTTGCTCCCTAGCTTAGATGTAGAAAATGTAGAGAACGTAATAAGTTGATATTTTTTTGTTTGTTGGAAACATTATTTGCTCGTTTTCGAGATGTCTCTGTCGAGTCCTTTATTCTGTATACCTACCCGTTTACTAGTATACTTTTCTGTCACATTCAGTGATACTTATACATTCAATTTCGTTGTTCCTTATCCCTTCTCCAGTTTTGGACCAACCGAGTCCCCATTTCTTAGGTAGACGTTACGTCCTCTAGGTCCAAACTGGAATGTAGTCCTTCTAGGGACCTCCTCCTTTATCGTTGGGTGCGGTCATAAGAATGGACCTCTTAGGATACCTGTCTCCTCGGACCACCCGATGTCAACTACCTCAGTGTATCTCAGTCTGTACTGACTCGTGTTTCTGTTAATTTGCTTATTTCTATAATGATTAAAGTTTAAGTTGTACTATTGAATTAACATCTTAGTACCCCCTTGTAGATACATACACAAGTCCTTTTTATCCCCTGTCTTTGTCTTTGTCATCTAATACTTTATAAATCGTCTTTTGGTTCTTTATTGTATCTATAGTTTTGGATAACTATTCTCAAGTTACCTCTTTATCTACCGATACTTACAGTGTGCAAGTCCCTAAGTTACAGTGTTGTGTCTAAGTTTACTATCTATATTACACCACTGTTTATAACTTACTGGAGGTTCTCAAAAAGTCCCTACAATTCCCTTGTCCACATTATCTTACCAAATCTTTAAACCTTTACAACCCATGGACATAATTTCAATTACAAATTTATTATTGTGTTAGTGTTTATAATAATTAAGTACGTGACTTAATAATAAATATGAATAATATGTTATACTCGTATATTATATATAATGTCATAAATATTATATGATATCATAATATATTGTATATAATGAATATATATTGTTCATGTATTATATTTTATATGATATTAATGTTATTAATATTAATGATGAGTTGATATTAAGTACATGATGATAATTAACCCGTTGACGATACAAAACTCATGAGAATATTCTCAACTTATATATTCGTTTACTTTGACTCCATCTCTATTGAATTATTGAACGAGTCGATCATTCGTTTCTTACGGTCCTAGCTTTCAAGTTCTGAGACTGAGGTCTTAGATACGAAGATAGGTGTTATTTTATACCGAAGAAAATGAGACATAGTCCGTGAGATGATTCATAAAATAAGTTAAAAGTGATGTCGGACACTACACAACAAAACTATAAGTTACAAATCTATTTATTTGACCCCAAATTCGTCCAATGTATCGAACGGTTTCAGTGTGTCGATCGTTTTCCACAAATCAGCAATTCAAAACAGGTTGAGAAAACACTGGAATACCTAACATGAGGAAGTCCGAAAAGACACGTACGTTAAAGGGTACGTTTTTTATCACCTCACCCGACATCTTCGTTGTAAAATCGGGTTTCCTTATGATAGGGTCTCAGGTCCAACATTAAGTAATATAATTTGATATGTCTCTATAAAACCTCTTTACATTCTTTATCATTTTATATTTCATATTGTATGAAGATGAGTCTCGATGATAATCATAAAGTCGTATAAAGGAACGTTATAATAATATCTAAAAATGTAATCCCTTTTAAACTTTATATACATTGAAATCTTATATATGAAAAAGTAACCCAGAAATTATACAAACGTAGTGAAATTTATAAGAATTATTCGTATCAATAACCTGTTTTCGAATAAAGGACCAACATAGTTGGAAGTAAATGAGAGGGATTTATATAATCGGTATATTGAACACTGAAAACTAATAATTTATGTTACACCATTTAATATTTTGAATAAAATTAAAAAATTTTGGGAACGTTATATAACCATTTAACAAGATGTCTTCTAGACATCGTTAATGTTAAGTTTTCGTTAAACATTCTGACAAGTAAAGTCATACAGACATGGTCGTGACAAATAATAATTCTCAGTAAAAATTAAAATGTCCATTCTTAAATATAGAGTGGATCTTACCTTTAAAAAATTATATTTAAATAAATAAAATTAACCTCCAATTAGTGAAATGTTATAACATAACCAAAACGGTATGTAGTTGTACTTAGGCGGTGTCCATATGTGCACAAGGGGTAGGACTTGGGGGGAGGGATGAGGGAGGGACATGGTAGGGAGACCCAGCAGGGTCACGTGGTCGGGGTTCGTAGGTCATAGTACGTAGCTTGGACCTGACCGCTAAACAAAGTACATACTATAATATGTACAAAGTTACGGTAAGAGGGTTTAGTAGTGTGGGAGTGGGAGAGGGTGTCTCAGGTTTTCTGACAAGATATACGTAGACACAGAGAAAACGACAGAACGTATGTCCCAATAGTAATGGTAGAAAGATTTAAGGTATATATACACAATCATATGACATGACCACAAAAAGAAAGACCGAATGAAGTGAGACATATTATCCAAAGTCAAAGTAGGTGGAGTAATCTTGACTAAGTTTACATAAGAAAAATTACCGACTCATTATGAGGTAACACATATACATGGTGTCGAAAGAATAGGTAAGTAGATGACTACCTGTAGATCAAACGAAGGTACAGGACCGATAATATTTGTCACGACGTTACTTGTGACCCCATGTACACAGAGAAAGTTAAGACCAAAGGAGCCACACATACGGTTCATCACCCTAACGACCCAGTATTCCGTCAAGATGAAGGTCAAAAAATTCCTTGGTTGGTGAACATTTTCTTACTTTGATCTTGTGAAAGATTTTGGTATGTGTTTTTATTTGAGTTTTACCTAATTTCTAGATTTGTATACTGGTCTTTGATTTTGAGGATCTCCTCTTGTATTCGTTTTGTGAGAGGTTGTATTTAGTGTCATCCTAGGAGATACTGGGTGGAGGGTATTATAACCTTTATTTTCGTTTTTATTTGTTTACCCTGGATTAATTTGAATTTTCGAAGACATGTTGTTTCCTTTGATATTCGTTCCACTTTTCTATCGGAAGTCTTACCCTCTTTTATTATCGTTTACTTCGTTGACTGTTTGTTGATTAGAGTTTTTATATGTTCGTTGAATGCGTCGAGTTAAGGTCTTTTTATTTACTGGGTTAGTTTTTTACCCGGTTTCTTGATTTATCTGTAAAGAGGTTTCTTCTGTATGTCTACCGATTTTTTGTGTACTTTTCTACGAGTTGTAGTGAGTAATAGTCTCTTTACGTTTAGTTTTGGTGTCACTCCATGGTAAAATACGGTCAGTCTTACCGACACTAGGTCTTCAGATGTTTGTTATTTACGACCTCTCCCATACCTCTTTTCCCTTGGGAGAATGTGACAACCACCCTTACACTTGATCATGCCGGTGATATCTTACCTTTAAAATACTACTCTAAAAAAAAGAGAAGTCGTTTACCACGACCCTTTTGACCTGTCGATGTGTAATTTTTATTTATTTAATATAATAAGAAATTATGACATGTGTTTTTATTCGAATTTTACCTAATTTCTAGACTTATACTCTATCCTTTGATATTTTGAGGATTTCCTTTTGTGTCCTTCTTGTAAGAGATTATAATTAGTGTTGTTGTATAAAAGTTAGTAAGTAAAGTTAATAAAGGTCTTATTATCTTTAAATTTTTTATTTGTTTACCCTGGACAAAAGTGACTTTCCAAAAACGTATTGTTTGCCTTTTTATTTGTTTTACTTTTCTGTTGGGTATCTAACCCTCTTTTATAAACATTTACTACACTGTCTACTCTCTAATCAGAGGTTTTAAATGTTTATCGTGTACTTCAAATTGTAGTCGTTTTATTTGTTAGGTTAGTTTTTTACCCGTTTTCTGGATTTGTCTGTAAAGAGGTTTCTTCTGTATGTCTACCGGGTGTCTGTGTACTTTTCTACAAGTTACAGTGATTAATAATCTCTTTACGTTTAATTTTGACGTTACTCCATAGTTGAGTGTCATCAATTTTACCGATAGTATTTTTTTTTTTAGTTCTTTGTTATTTACGACCTCTCTTACACCTCTCTTCCCTGGGGAAGATGTGACAACCACCATACCTATAACCACATCGGGGATACCTCTTGTCATACCCTCAAGGAATATTTTGATTTTTGTCTCGATTGAATACTGGAACGTTAGGGTGAGGATTCGCATATGGTCTCTTCTTATACCAGGGTTACCTATGTACGTGGGGTTATAAGTAACTCGTGACAAATGTTATCGGTTCTGTTACTTCGTCAGATGTACAGGTAGCTGTCTCCTTACCTATGTCTTATACACCACACACGTACGCACGACTCAACGAAGTCAGTACAGACTGAGAAACGCTGGGGTTCCTACTGGCGGACGGTCCAAGGATACAGGTACCCTAAGAGGTCCGTTCTTATGACCTCATCCAACGGTACGGGAGGAGGTCCCCTAGAAGGTCTAAGTCCCTAGTTTGGACACCGAGAATTCAGAGGACAAAACCGTCCGTCCAAGAAATGGTAATCGTGGTGAACCCTTCGGGTGTCTTTTACACCATTTACATATTTACTTTATAATGAGTCGGTAAATTTTCTTACTTTATTACGGTAAACGTCGTTGTACCTACCTGGGTCTCTAACAGTATGACTCACTTCATTCAGTCTGTCTCTTCCTCTTTATAACATACTGTAGGTAATATACACCTTTAAATTTTTCTTTATTATGTTTACTTGAATAAATGTTTCGTCTTTGTCTGAGTGTCTGAATCTCTTGTTTAAATACCAACGGTCTCCCCTTCCCACTCCACCTCCCTGTCATTCTCTCAAACCTTTCCAGTACATGTGTAGTGATGTAAATTTTATCTATTAGTCGTTCGAAGAAGACATATCATGTCCCTTGATACGAGTCACAATAGACCGTCGGACCTACTTCCCTCAAACCCCTCTTGTATATGGACATACATATACCGACTCAAGGAAACGACAGGTGAACTTTGATAGTGTGGTAACAATTAGTTGACATGAGGTTATATTTAAATTTTAAAATTTTTATTTTTTTATTTCATTTTTTAATTTTTCTTTTCTTTACCATAGAGTGGATCTTACCTTTATAATACTACTCAAAAAGAAAAAGGGGATCATTAACACGGACTGTGTAAATAACTCCCACAAATTATTTGTAAATAACTAAGTTAATAAAGAAAAGATTTATACTGATATTATAAACTTTTAAAACTATCGATTCTTCTACGTTAATGTTCCAAGTATGTAGACAAATGGATGGTACGATTCTTACTTTTTGGTGGTTCCTTATATGTGTACCTCTAGACTAACCCGTTGTAAGTGGTCCTTCTTAAGTGTCTTTGTTTTGTTGAACGACTAGACATCTTGGGGACAATGGGTGACTGAAGATCCCGAAGTGACTCTAGACCTTAACGACGTTTCCTCAGACTCAGAATCTGATACCACTAAAATTCATCATGTTAATCCCCTCGCGGTCCTTCTTACGTTATTACTGTTCTGTCTCGTCTTGGGTCGGGATACAACCTCCTAGCCGTAAACGCGAACCATAATCCCCTGTCAAGAGGTACCTAGTGGGTGTAAAGACGTGTAGAACGATCACTCCATGACTAACGGGAAACAAGGTCTGATTGAAAAGTTCCTACAGACATATAGATTGACGGAACACTCTGTCTCTATCACAGGGAAATCTCGTTTCTCGTAAAACGAGTGTCGGAATCTTTTGTCACAGAGTAAGACTTTGTTTTTCGTCCGGACAAATGACGAGTAATATTATTCGTACTATAGAAGGAGAACTCCTTTCGTACACGTACGATTAGAAAGTAATATTTTCTAAGTCAAAAGGATTCGAGTCCCAAAGAGAATACATCGGACTGAATAATTTACACGTCTGAAACAGGTCGGGAGAAATACAAGGTGACGTTCGTTACTTTGAACCCATGTCCCACGCTTTAACGACTATAAAACCGACGATGATAACTATATTCATTTTGTGTTTTGTTTTGTTTTTGTCGGGAACGTAGACTGGATCGGAAGAGTACAGTAAAGGATCGTGGGTACTTTAACACCATTGGTGTGACGATCGGATGTGCATACTATTTTGTAGTCTTGGAAGTCTTAAAAACTACCAACCTTCCAAGTGGTTGGAGAGGGAACCCGTTCCATTTTCGGACAGACGTCGAGATTTCGTACCGATTGACCGTCGTAAAAGTGATGTAATGACGAGTGTCAACTCTCTCGTACTCAGAGGACGATACTATCTTCTCTCCGACTCCTACTCTGAACACCAATACTCTTTGTTGAGAGAAGTGTTACCTGACATCGGTGACTTCAAAGTGTCCTTCGGTCCAATGTCCTCTAAACAAAATCTATTTAATTCGGGAGTAACGGTCTCCATTCCCTTATAAAATAATAGTCCCAGTGTTCATCTATTCCAAAACCATTTATTTACTCGACCTCAGTTACTCTTTGATAACTAATCTCTACGATTTTTCTACCCTTTACAACCTAACTAGTTAATATGCCATCCTTCCTCACTGCACAACTCTTGTATACTTCAAATTTAATCGTCGTTTATTTTGTTCTATATATGAGGGGGGGGGGGGTGGTGGTGGTGTTTACCCTCTCATCTCTCCTTTTCCCTTTTACCTCTGTCCCTTCCCCTTTCTCCCTTAACTATTACTTTATCTCTTTAAAACTACACTTTTTCCTTCCGATAATCCCGAGTATTACCCTAACGAACCCATATTTTCATCTTCTTTCCCTCACCCTCATCGACCTTAATCTCTGAAACATATACACTCTTGAGACTTTGGAGAATAACTCTCTTACACCCTTATACACAAATCAGCACAGACAGAGAAACGCTGGGACAGCTGAGATCGGGTGGTCCGGGGAGAGAGACAGGTACCATAAAGGGTCCGTTCTTATGACCTTACCCAACGGTAAAGGAAAGGGTCCCCTAGAAGACTGGGTCCCTAACTTCACCTCAGAGGACATAACAATCCGTCTAAGAAATGGGGACTCGATGGACCCTTTGGGATGTCTCTCGTACCGTCTCTTATTTGTCCGTTACTTATGTTCGATTCACACCTTACTTTCGTACGTACCGACTATGTATATATCACACCTAGTACATGAAAAAATGTCTAGAAATAATATCCTATGGTACTTTAATGGTAACTTGAAACTCGAGAACTTTCATTCACTTTCAGCGAGTCAGTACAGGGTGAGAAACGCTAGGGTACCTGATATGTCAGGCACCTTAACAGGTCTGGTCTTATGATCTCACCCATTAGTAAGGGAAGATGTCCCCAAGAAGGGTTGGCTCCCTAGTTTGGGTCCAGAGGGTGTGACGTCCACCTAAGAAATGGTCCACTAGGTGATCCCTTCGGGTTCTTATGACCTCACCCATCGGTAGGAAAGAGGTCACCTAGAAGAGTTGGGTCCCTACCTTGACCCCAGAGGACGTAACGTCTGACTAGGATATGGTCGACTCATTGTCCGGTGACAAATTTTATAAAAACCGAAGAATCACAGTAACGTCAAAGAGGTTGTATCTATGAGAGACGTTATTGACTTAATTATAACCTGGAAGAGGTCGTTTCAATCCGGTTAAAATGTTACATCAGTAAATTCTTAACCGATTAAAACATATTGTTTTAAGTTCCTGAAGGTATCACTAAGTCCATCTACGGACGATTACGTCCTTTGTACCCAAGTCAAATACCAGGTCCTACTAGGGTGTACGGTGTTTTGTTGATTCGGACACGTGGCGGTCAAGTGGATCTCGAACACGAGACATTGTCCTCTCCGGTGGCGTTACTCTTTGGGTGTATTTGATTTCTTTCGGGTACGTGTCGTTGTTTCTAGTTCGTGTGGTTTATATTTATTCATTGAGTCAAGTCAAGTCAGTGAGTCAGCGTAAGTTGAGAAACGTAGGGGTACCTGACGTCGTACGGTCCGACGGCACAGGAAGTGGTTTAGAGCCTCGAACGAGTTTGAGTTCAGGTAGTTCACTCACTACGGTAGGTTGGTAGAGTAGGAGACAGTAGGGGAAAAGGAGTTCGGCAGTTAGTAAGGTCGAAGTCCCAGAAAAGGTCACTCACCCAAGAGTCGTAGTCCACCGGCTTCATAACTTCAAAATCGAAGTAATAGTCAGGAGGTTACTTATAAGTCCTGACTAAAGGAAATCCTACCTGACTAAACTCGAGGAACGTCAGGTTCCCCGAGAGTTCTCAGAAGAGGTTATGGTGTCGAACTTTGATAGTTAAGATAAAGTGAGTCGAAAGGAATATGAGGTTGAGAGTGTAGGCGTGTGCTGATGACCTTTTTGGTATCGTAACTGTTGCACCTGGAAACAACCGTTTCATTACGGAGACGAAAAAATGTACGACAGATCCAACCAGTATCGAAAAGAAGGTTCCTTGTCCACGGAAAATTAAAGTACCGACGTCAATGGTAGATGTCACTAAAACCTCGGGTTCTTTTATTTCAGACAGTGACAAAGGTGACAAAGGGATAGGGAAACGGCACTTCACTACCCTGGTCTAAGGTATTCAAATCGAAAGACCTACAACAAAATTCGGTTGAAGAAGTGAGAGTAGACAGTGAAAATAGTTCTCCGAGAAATCAAAAGAACGAAGACGGTATTCCCACCACAGTAGACGTATAGACTCCAATGACTATAAAGAGGGTCATTAGAACTAAGGTCGAACACGAAGTAGGTCGGGTCGTAAAGAGTTCTACACGAAACATGTATTCAATTTATTCGTCCCACCGTCATATGTCGGAACTGTATGAGAAAGGGGTTAAACCTTGGTTAGACAACAAGGTACAGGTCAAGATTGACAACGAAGAACTGGACGTATTTCTGAAGAGTCCTATGTCCAGTCCACCAGACCATAACGGTAGAGAACTTAAAAGGTGTCAAATAACACTAGGTGTGTCGGTTTCCGAAACCGTATCAGTTTTTGGTCTTCATCTACAAGAACACCTTAAGAGGACGACAAAACTACTAGATCGTCTACAACCGTCAAACTAGAGACCAAGGAGCCGGAAGAGATTTAGGTCGAACTTGTAGACCTTCAAGTACCAAGTACATGACAATTTCGGACCGAATCTCTTAAAACTCGTAAAGAAACGATCGTACACTCTTATCACATCAACACACCATCAAATTTGTAATAAACCGTAAAGGAAATAAACTCTATCCTTACTTTTGACTGGAAAAGGTCAGGACACCGGTGACGACTCAAAAGGTTTAAACAACCGTATGACTCACGTCGTCAGAGTGTCTTAGTAGAAAATCCTAAACTTTATCGAGTCGGAATTAAAGTAGTGGAGGTGATCAAAACAAGCATCACTACGAAGGATTCCGGGTAAACTGAAGTGTAAGATTCTACAGACCGTGATCCACTCACTAGTGTCGTAACACTAATAGCCGTGGTACTTCTAGAAAAAACATATCAAAAAGACACATAAGAACGGTGGAAAGGGATTATAGAAGACTAATACAATCCAGATATAGTAAAGACAGGAAATAACGGGTAGAAACGTACTTTAAAGGAGAACTATAAAGATTAAAGGAACTTCTCTAACGACCAGAAAGGGTAAGATAACAAAAGGAGATAAACAAACGTGACTAGTGACTCCTTCCGAAAGAATAGAGAGGAACGACAAAAAACCTTGAGACGTAAGTTTACCCATATAGAAGAAAAAAGAGGAAACGGAAATCGAAGAGAAGAAAAGAACGATAAACATTCCGGAGGAGTCTGTTGTTAAAACGGAAAAACGTAAAGAAAAAGAACCCCCTACTAGAACTAGGGACAGAGGACATGTTACAGTACTTGGAGGTAAGTATAAAGAAGTCCGTGAGTCAGAAAGTCTAGATTAGGGAACTTAGATGAACGGTGAAAATGACATATTAGTATTCCCTAAACTAAATCCAGTATGGACTTACCAGATAGCCGAAAGGGATCAAAGAAGTTACATTCAGACTTAAAACGTCATTCATCAAGCACTACGCCCGGTGTCAGTCGAGGACCAGAACAAATACGACTAGTGTTCCACACTCGGTGTCAGTCGAAGACCAGAACAAATACGACTAGTGTTCTACACTCGGTGTCAGTCGAGGACTAGAACAAATACGACTAGTGTTCTACCACCTCATCCTCCTATACGTAAGTAGAAGAGGACACTCTTGATGTCTTAATGTTGAACGACGTCTTGTTGGTAACTGTCCTCTTGTTTATTTACGTAAATAGCTTGTTTTTAAGTGTCGTATCACCTTTCTCGTGTGAACTTCTCATGAAAAGATTTTCTGTCGTACTTCGCAGCTGACCGTGTCAGCTCCCTGTCTCGTCTTCAAGTGTGAGTCCCACTACCTCTTACTCTTCTTCCCTAGCTCGAATATCAGTTTGTTTTTCGTCGGTATGCTGGGTCGTTAGGGTAAAGACCCACATATTTGTTTTCTTAATTTTGGACCTAGAGTCTTTCTACAGACGTTGGGGTACAAGTAACATAGTAATACATGTTATCGGTTCTATGTCTTTATTGGGTAGACAGGTAGTTTCCTATTCTACAATACCCCTCCCTCCACCCTCCCCCCAAGTACAAACCCTTGTGTACATGTGGGTACCACCTAAGTACAGTTACATACCGTTTTGGTTATGTCATAACATTTCGTTTTATTTCATTTTTATTTTTAATTTTTTTTTTCTACTTACATATTTCTTTTACACTGTATATATGTATTACCTTATAATAAGTCGGAATTCTTTCTTTTAGGATAGTAAACATTGTTATACCTATTTGGGTTTACTGTAATATGACTCATTTTATTCGATAAGTGGATTTCTATTCATAACGTACTAAGGTTAATATACTCTATGGATTTTATCATTTTCAATATCTTCACCTTTTACCTTACCATCGACGGTCACCCATCCCCTTTCTTTCTTTTCCCTTTAACAAACACACCCCGGCCACCCCGCCACTCCCCCCCGCCCCACCCCCCACCACCTGTCCTTCACACATAAATGGATGTTCATGTGACCTTTTATTAAGGGTAAGTAGAAAAAAAAAAAAGAAAATTAGACAAAAATTTTTCAATTATATAAGTAGAAAACGTGTATTTCATGTTCCGAAAATAAAAATTAGACGGATACTTAATGAATAACTACTATTTTTGAATTCGAGGTTACCTGTCGGTCCACTAAACCGTTAAACTGGCAGAAAAAAGTTCTGTCTCATAGACTTAATATTTTCTGACAACTATTTTATCTCTGTAACATATAATTTTCATGAGGAAGTAATTTAAGATCTTCTAACTTACTCATACAGAGAGGTCATATTTACTGTTACTTGTTCAATAATAGTTCTAAATTCGACTATATGTGTGTTATGAACGAGACGTATACCGTGTGTCATCCGTAAGTTACTCACGTTAGTATAATATATAAATATTAAAATTGGATTTGTCATAAAATTTCCAATTTTTCATGTAAGTACACATGATACAAGTCCGTCAGGATTTCTTTGGTGCTTGAAACAACATAAGAGTAAATTACTTACTCTTTAAGTTTGACACTTAAATAAATCCAATAAATGGATTTCAATACGTTTGTTCGTCACCATCATGAACCAGATCTTATGATTCAGTTTATTTCATGTACATTCGTAAATAACTTTACGGTAACAAAGTTTTGAGCTCTTTATTTCAGTTCCTAAATTACAAATGACTCGCGAATGACACACGGTACACGATCTACGATAGAATAAAGTGAGGGTGTCACTGGGAATAATCTCGATTTCGACAATAGGATCGAGATGTCTTAGTTGTGTGTGTGTCTGTGTCTGTGTGTGTGTGAAGTGTCGACTCTCCAATCTGTTGAACGAGCATGGACGTAGAAGGTATTGTAGTATGTTCCTCACACGTAAGAAAAGGAGATGTTAATTCCCTCATCTTATTTGTCTCATTGTACTCTTTACACATCTTATACTCCTAATTTTACTTGTTGAGTGTGCTTCTCTTTTCTGACACGGTTCCTTTAATTCCAGTTCAATTCCGTCAACTTACGTCACATTCCTATAAGTAAATCTTCTCTCCCAGTAGTGGTCTGTGACTCATCCATCTCCACCATCTGTCGTCACACTCTTGGAGGTTATTTTCTCTTTCTACCACCGAAACCCCAGTTTGTATATTGTTTCCTCTCTTCGGAATCTCTGTGTACGACAGTTGCTTTCCTTCCACATTTACGTGTCCTAAACAATTGAGGTTTAAGAAGACTTGACTGGTCAATGTACCCTCCGTCATATAATCAATAGATTAGAGAGACGGTGGGAGACTGGATAGAGGTTCTACGACCGGAAGTCAACTACCATTGTGAGTCCTAAGTACTCGTTACAGACAAATTTCTTGATTTTGATACGGTAAAAAGTCTTCGACGAATACTTTCACGGAGTATTGTTTTCTTAATAATACCCAATTTGGACACTACTAGGACTGGGGTTCATTCTTATCCAAAAGTTTTACTAGAGACAACTGTTAATAGATTGTTTCCCTACTCGAGTTCCTAAGAAACCTCAAGGTAAGTCGAAGAGATTAATCTACTAAAGAAATAGTGTTAGTCGACCTCTGATTAGTATTTTACGTTTGAAAAAAAAGACTTGAAGTCTTTTGAATGGACCACTATTAGTAATATTAGTATTTCTTTAGACGTCTCCACAAAGTAACGACGACACTTTAACCGACATTCTGTTCAAGTCATTGAGACGCACACAAACACAGACACAAACACACCCACACAAACACTTGTCACTTATAAGATAACCTTCTTCTCTTCTCTACGAATTTCGTTACATTCTTTATTACCAGACTTTCCCTTCTGTTCCTCTTTCGAAGACTTCTGTTAGTAAATTTATGTTTTTACCTTCGAACACATTTGGAACGAGACTGGAATACGTATACTTCATAAAAATTTAGTGACTTCAGAAGTCTTTGACGTTTATCAAAGAATACTTTTTTTTTTTTTTCCACAAGAATGAATTTTCAGTGAGGACTTGAATCTCTTGACTCTTTTTTTCTCTGTACTCTGTCATTGAATATTAAGAGTCAAGTCAAGTCAGTGAGTTAGTACAGGTTGAGAAACACTGGGGTACTTAGAGTCGTGTGGTCCGGAGAGACAGGTAGTGGTGGAGGGTCTCAAGTGGGTTTGAGTACACGTAGTTCAGCCACTATGGTAGGTCGGTAGAGTAGGAGACAGTAGGGGAAGAGGAGGACGGGGGTTAGGGCGGGTCATAGTCCCAGAAAAGGTTACTCAGTTGAGAAGCGTACTCCACCGGTTTCATGACCTCGAAGTCGAAATCGTAGTAAGGAAGGTTTCTTTAGGGTCCCAACTAGAGGAAGTCTTACCTGGCCAACCTAGAGGAACGTCAGGTTCCCTGAGAGTTCTCAGAAGAGGTTGTGGTGTCAAGTTTTCGTAGTTAAGAAGTCGCGAGTCGAAAGAAGTGTCAGGTTGAGAGTGTAGGTATTTGCTGGAGACCTTTTTGGTATCGGAACTGATCTGCCTGGAAACAACCGTTTCATTATAGAGATGAAAAATTATACGATAGATCCAACCAGTATTGAAAGGAAGGTTCCTCATTCGCAAAAAATTAAAGTACCGACGATAGTGGTAGACGTCACTAAAACCTCGGGGGTTTTTATTTCAGACTGTGACATAGATGACAAAGGGGTAGATAAAAGGTACTTTACTACCCTGGTCTACGGTACTAGAATCAAAAGACTTACAACTCGAAATTTGGTTGTAAAAGTGAGAGGAGAAAGTGAAAGTAGTTCTCCGAAAAATCAGGGAGAAGTGAAAGACGGTATTCCCACCACAGTAGACGTATAGATTCCAATAACTATAAAGAGGGTCGTTAGAACTAAAATCGAACATGAAATAAGTCAGGTTGTAAAACGTACTACATGAGTCGTATATTTAATTTATTCGTCCGACTGTTATATGTCGGAATTGTATGAGGAAAGGGTTAAACCTTGGTCAGGTAACAAGGTACAGACCAAATTGACAACAAAGAAATGGACGTATGTCTAAAGAGTCCTCCGTCCATTCCACCAGACCATAAGGGTAGAGAACTTATTAAAAGGTGTCAAACAAATACTTACAAATATCGTCAAATTAAATATTGTCGGAGATTGACCTTTGTGGGCCATAAAGTTACCCACTGACCAATTCGTTTGACAGAATATAATATAGGTATGGTACCTTAGAGAGAATTGTTTTTAACACAACTTGATGACTACCTACTTTCCTCCACTACTTAGAGGTCTCTTACTACGATCACTTTTTTCGGTTAGTAGTCTCAAATATATGACACCCTAACGAAAGTACATTGAAAGAAGGTTACCGTTTTAAATTTTGATCTCTTACTTAATCACTAACAGTGGTCAATTCCTCCTCCACCTACACCCTCACTTCAAACACACCGATATTTTCCCGTTGCCCTCCCTAGAGACACAACTACAATTAATTGTAAAACATATAATTGGTATAGTTATATTTACGACCAACACTATGACATGATATCAAAAATTCTACCACTCACTCACTCACTTCAGCGAGTCAGCACAGGTTAAGAAACGCTGGGGTACCTGACATCGGGTGGTCCGAGGAGGTAGGTACCCTAAGAGGTCCGTTCTTGTGACCTCACCCAACGGTAAAGGAAGAGGTCCCCTAGAAGGGTTGGGTCCCTAACTTGGACCCAGAGGGTGCAATATCCGTCTGCGAAATGACAGACTCGGTGGTCCCTTCAGGTTTGGTCATTTCCCATGTACTTAAGAGTGGTAGCTCTGAATGAAGTTCATTTAGCAAGTTAGATTTTAGTTTATTATTTTGCAGTCAGAGACTTTTCCATAAGTATCTCCACCAGTGTTTCCCCTAAAGATCCAAACCCTAAAAAAAAAAAAGAAAGAGATAAACAGCGAACACAAAACAAAAAACAAAAACAAACACAAAAAAAACAAAAAAAAAAAAAACGTCACTTGAATGTAACGAAACCATTATTTTCTCTCTTTTATATTATGAGAACATTAGATTTAAAATGTGTATTCGTGTAAGACACAAGTGTAGTAATATTCCAAGATTCTGATTTTCCGGTGAAAATTTAAGTGGGACATAATAACTTTCGTATTGGACACCAGTCCTATAAGATACCACACTTATGTTTGAAGATTAAACATATTTCTCTGACTCAACTATAATCCTCTCGACCGGAATGTGAGAAAAGGTGGGATCCCCGAGAATCTAGGTCATTGTAAATGGTTTTATTTTAAAAGGAAGTGTCGAATTTTGACAAGACTTATAATTTCTAAGACTAGATTACCGATAAAGTTGAAATAGAACGGTTAATCTATTGGTCTCGACCCTTAGTAGAACATAGTAAAATGGTAAAAACGAACCGACCTTTTCACACACGTGTGTGTATGTGTTCGAAGATTTAAGACGTTCTCTAAGGACAATCTAGAAATCTTTGACGACCGGATAAAAGTTTTTCGACTTTTATTCGACGTCGGGTCACGAGTTAAAGTCTTTAGTTCTCTGATAAATTCACTACCACTACCTTCCAAAGTTACTTGTGTTTTCTACTTTATCTTCCTTCTCTCTACTTCTATTAAGTCAAGGTCTTAGGTTTCCCGCTCTTTTTTTAGTTTTCACTCTCCAGTCATACTGACTCCTCCCCTACCAAAACATCAAGATTAACTAAGACGTCAGAGGATCTTTCTAACTTGAAAACCTTCGTATTTCCATATCCCGTATGTAACTTTTATATATAGTCCATGTCTTAGTTATTAATAGGGTCTTAGTAGAGTTTGACATCATATTAATTTAAGACTTCTGGAGTTCGTTTTAAGAAGTTTCAATAGAGGAACATCAGGAGATTTCTTTATTGGAAACAGTATACGAGACTCTTTGATACAAAAGTAATTATTATACTGTCACGAATATTCAGAATTAAACTTTCTAACAATACTCTTTCTTATATCTAAATATTTGACAATTTTAGAATGTCGAAACATTTTTTTTAATCTAGTATAGGTAATGGTACAGGGGAAATTTTGATAACTCACACTAATCCGACTTTCCGATGTGATCCGAACTTTCTTTGAAACAACAAAATAAGGTCAATGAACCCCTTAACTAGATAAAAAACACGGATTTAAGACGAATCACAATCCAGACGGTAGATCACCGGTGTATTTATTTATGTTCGACAGTATCATTTAATGTCTAGTGCACTTTTAAAATGAAAGCGGAGGACTACACTTCTTGACTGAGTGATCTTTTCCGAGACTACGCCCCTTTCTAATTTCCTTCCTCTTCTCCTGCTGTCTCCTACTCTACCAACCTACCGTAGTCGCTGAGTTACCTATACTCAAACTCGTTTGAGGCCTCTACCACTTCCCGTCCCTTCGGACCGGACGACGTCGGGTACCCCAGTGTCTCAGCCTGTGTTAGCTCACTGACTTGACTTGACTTTTGAAATCTCGTAAGGGTTACCCGGTAAAGTTGTGATAAATGTTCACATTTGTATGATTTTTTTTTTTTTTTTTTTTCTTTGATCACCATCCTTTTACGTATAAATTCCTAAATTAATTTACATTGATACCAATGAATTTTGTGAATTTAAAACGAAAACACTCATGTTTTCGTTTAATATTGAAAAATTTATAAGTACGACTTAAGTTTTATCCTTTAATACGAGTACTTGAAGGTGACTCAAATTTTCTTTATTTTATTGACAACATAATCAATAAAAATGAATAGAAAATAAAATTATTGTACAAATAGAAAGGATGAAGAATTAAATTTATTACTTTATTTTACAAGAAGTCATGAACCTAAACACGACAGTTAAACGGTTTCTCAGTTGTTAATATTTTATTTTGTATTTGTGTCAAAGTTTTAAACTTGTGAATTCATTCGTTTATTTTGTCAGAAGTAGAAGTTTACTATGTCCTGAGAAACCTGGATTTTTTTTTTGTATTTATTTGATCGTTACGAAACTAAATAAACAATTACCATAACTGTCTACGACAATCCAGGAGGTGAGAGTCAAAGGCCCGTATTAAAATTCTCAACACACAGGTCGTAGGGTGCGAGGTGAGGGTGGGGTTAAGGGAACGTCTCCAGATCAGACGACCGAACAAAAGATGGTCAGGGTCATAAAATTCTACCAAGTAAGTATACTGACTTTTATTGTGAACGTCGTACAGGTTTCTTCATATGACTTATGTGGGACTCTTTACAAATGTTCGATTTAAGTAGTCTGTTTACAGTTTATAAGTACGAAGTCACAATGTTAACACTAGAATTAAACAGACGAAAGAACTAACCATACAGACACTTTTTACGTCAGGAAACTGTAAGATTAGTCAATACCATTTCTGTACGTTTACTTTGTAATATTTTTTAGTTTATTGGTAATCGGTACAAAAAGTGATAACGATGTAGGTCAATTAGAGAAAAATCCAAATAATAACGAACTCTATTGTTCGACCGTGGTGTTACAAGTTTGACCTTTATGTCCATTAAAACGTTAACGATTATAACACATTTTATCAGGATGTCATTAGGTGTTTGGATATAAGGTACAACAACTGTGGGGTTGTTCATAAAAGTTTTACGTCCGTTTTATTACCCAATCATAGGGGTTTGATGAATTAGGGACTGAAACACAACCAGTGTAAAAAGAAATTAAGTATTTATATTGGAAAGTGTCGGTTGATACCTTCGGAGTTTCATCTTATTTGAGGTTAAATTCCGTAATTACAAATATATGACACACCTATGTGAAAAGACATTCTGTCTTATAGAGTATCGAGTACACTAAATACTCTTTTTAAGACAATTCTGAGAGAGACAAACTCTTATTCGTGTGGTTACATACCTAAAAATAAAAAGATGAGTTAGACATATGAAAGATTGTTACATCGGTTTTAGAGTCTTTTCTTACTTTCCCTCCGTCCTTCCTACCCCCTTTCCTTCCCCTTCTCCCTTCTTTTTTACCTCTCTCTCTGTCTCCTTCCCTCCTAAACAAAAAAAAAATTTTTTTTCGTTTTTTGTTGAACCTAAAGATTTACTTTCGTTTTAAAGGTATGAGTATCATATCGTTTTAATCAGTGTTCTAATTTAGGTACCAGAGATTCTTAGTCTTCAGGAAATGAATAATGAGAATATACCGTAGTGACTGAGTTACCTGAACTCAAACCCACCTGAGGCCCTCGACCACTACCTGCCCCTCCGGACTGTACGACGTGAAGTACCCCAACGTTTTTCAACCTGTACTGACTCACTGACTTAACTAACTGACTACACAGAAAAGAACCCGAGGTTTTATTGAAGTCTGTCACTGACGTCGTTACGTTAATTTTCTGTTAACGAGAAACCTTCTTTTCAATACTGTTTGGATATGTCACATAATTTTTCGTTGTTGTCAGACATATACGTTTCGATATCAAAAAGAGTATTAGTATATGTCTACACTCTCAACTTAGTATTTCTTCCGATTCGTGGCTTCTTGACTAAAGTTTAACACCAAGATCTCTTCTGAGGACTCTCAGACAACCTGACGTTCCTCTAGTTTGGTCAGTTAAGATTTCCTTTAGTTGGGACTTATGAGTAACCTTCCTGACTACGACTTCGACTTCGAAGGGTGAAACTAGTGGAGTACACTTCTCAGTTGAGTGACTCTTTCTGGGACTATGACCCTTTCTGACTCCCCTCCTCCTCTTCCTCCGCTACCTCTTACTCTACCAACCTACCGTAGTGACTAAGTTATCTGTACTCAAACTCGTTTGAGGTTCTGTATATCACCTCCTGTCCCTTCGGACCATAAGGTGTCAAGTACCCCAACGTTTCTCAGTCTGTAGTGACTCGTTGACTTGTTGATAATAATACACAGTCTCTGAATATGACCCGGTCCAAGTATTTCCCCTTACATTGTAATTTACACGTGACCTTTTTTTTTTACACTATTTTACTCGGGAAAGATACTTCAGACCGAAGTCTTCGGATGGATCTTTTCAGGAGTGATGTTGTCGAACGAAAACATTAAAACGTTAAAGGAGTCCTCTTTTAGACAATTCTTTCCCCTAAATATAAGGTTCTCTGTTCTACCTATAGCATAGAGTATCTCCTATTGTGTGAGTCTCCATTGCCACACCCTACGCTTAGAAATCTGTCGGGTAGGCGATCATGTCCCAACCCTGTATGGTAGGTTGTCGATTTGGTTCGGAAGGTAGACGAAAACATTTATTTCAAAATGAAAGATATAGGTAAACAAATATATAACATAAATTGAGGAAAGTATTATATTATTATGTCATTAGTGGTGTCTCAGGGATATCATGTGTCTCGGATCTTATAAAAGATCGAAAAATGTCTTTTTAAGTTAGTTGAAAACAGGTCTATCGTTGACATGGACAGTAAAGGGTTTGTTTGGAGTATGAAAAGAAAAAACAACGAGTGAAAAGAGAGGTATCCCGAAGGGTCCACCAAGTCACCAATTTTTTTTTTTTTAGGTGGACTTCTACGTCCTCTACCCCCAAGCTCGGGACCCAACCCTTCTAAAGGACCTCTTCCATTACCGGTAGATGAAGTCATAAGGATCTCCCTCTAAAGGTACCTGACTCCTAGGACCGCTCGATGTCAGGTACCACAGGGTTGCTCAATCTGTACTGATTTGGTCGTGTGTGCTTAGGAGAGGTGTACTTTACGATCAAAGAGTTTGGTCCAGGTCGTTTTCAGTTTGATACGGTGTCCAATCTCGAAATATACTTTACTTAGTTTAACGTATATAGTAAACTTCCGAACAAAACTTTAAATTGTAATTAAAGACTGTAAATAACTATAACGAGTGATGTTCAAATTAAATAATTAAATTTGACAATTTCTCATAAAACGATATACTTATTTGATACTATTTAGGGAAGATAACGAATTACCTATAAACCGAACCCAGATTATGATACTAAAAAAGAATCAGGACAAAGATACTTACGGGAACACGTACCGAGGACTAAATGTCTCGCTGTCAAAGAAATCTCTTATATAGATCCACAACTAAATAAAGGGTCTTATTTAATTGGAAAACATCAAAATCAAAGGTAAAAACAGTAACGTTTATTGTAACACATAGAAAGTCTGTCGTGGTAGAAGACTCTTACCGTAAGATTGTACATATGATAGTACATTCTTAACTTAGTGGTCAGATACAGACTACGTCCTATGTCGTACGAACCCCGACCACGTACCCCTACTGGGTCTCTCTACAATACCCCTCCCTCCACCCTCCCCCCAAGTACAAACCCTTGCGTACATTCTTAATTTCTAAAATTTTAATTTTTTTTTATTATTATTATTAATTTTTTATTTTACATTTTATTTAATTATTTATTTAAAACCCGATAAAAAGGGGAAATCGAAAGTGGAAAAATAGTTTAATTTCCACAAAAACAAATATATACCCGAAGAGACCACCGAGTCTCCAATTTCGTAGACGGACGTTACGCCCTCTGGACCCAAACTAGGGACCCAACCTTTCTAGGGGACCTCTTCCTTTACCGTTGGGTGAGGTCATAAGAAAGGACCTCTTAGGGTACCTATCTCCTCGGACCACCCGATGTCAGGTGCCCCAACGTTTCTCAGCCTATACTGACTCGCTGAAGTGAAACAAATATATATAGTCTATGACGACGACGTCGACAACGACGATGGTAGCGAAGTCACCACAGAGTGAGACACGCTGGGGTATCTGTCGTCGGTTGGTCCGAGGAGGCAGGGACCCTAAGAGGTCCGTTCTTATGACCCCACCCAACGGTAAAGGAAGAGGTTACGTGCGTCCGTACGATTCAGTAAAGTAACCACAGGCTGAGAAACGCTAGGATACCTGATATCAGTTAGTCCGAAGAGACAGGTACCCTAAAAGGTACGTTCTCATGACCTCACCCAACGGTAAAGGAAGAGGTCCCCTAGAAAGACTGGGTCCCTAGTTTGAGTCCAGAGGACGTAACGTCCGTCTACGAAATGGGAGACTCGGTGGTCCTTTCGGGTATAGTCTATGACGACGACGACGACGACGACGATTCAGCACAGGCTGAGACACGCTGGGGTCTCTGCCGTCGGGTGGTCTGAGGCGACAGGGACCCTAAGAGGTTCGTTCTTGCGACTTCACCCAACGGTAAAGGAAGAGGTTCCGTACTTTCACTTTTCACTTTCACTTCAGTGAGTCAGCGAGGATCGCTGGCGTGCCTGACGTCGGATGGTCCGAGGAGGTAGGTACCCTATAAGGTCCATTCTCATGACCTCACCCCACGGTAACGGAAGAGGATCAAAAACGGTTAATGTATACCATTTATAGAATAATTAAAATACCGTACAGAGGGGTGAGATCTATATTCCGGAAAGTTTTTCTTTAAGTATTAAACTTACATCAAGTATAAAAAAGATATACCATACGTTAAAGTATAGAACAAATAATTTGAGAAGGGATAGGATTCAAGTGTGTCCGTTACAAGACATAATGTAAGATTTTTACAATTGATTAGGTCTTAAGTCAAAAGATATTGTTATGTCCTTCAATTAAATTAAAAATATAATTACTGATAAAAAAGGTAGTAGTAGATAACTCTTCAAAAAGAGGTGACAAAACATTACGATTTAGACATAGTTTTTAAATTTTTTTAACGATACACATTTCAAGAGGATTAAGATAATAAAGACTAACAAGATTAACTTTGTTCTATCACAGAATTAACAAATTAAAACAGACATAAGTTAAACATATAAAACTCAGTTGTAATACAGAGGTAATTTTTGTCAATATAGAAAGACAGTTTAGTTTGGAGAATAGTAATACGTAACTAAGACAATAAATATAAGAAATGAAGATGATTACGTACAACGAGAGTTCAAAAGAGAAATTATATTGATGCATTTATAATAATACTTCTTACAAGTGGTCTACACAGAAATGAATAGATACTTTACAGTTAAAATCATACGTGTCTTTAAAATAAACATCTCGTTTGACAAAACGTTACTCAACATGACAACAACTTATTGATAAACTTTAGACAGAGACGTACTGGAAATACATTTAAAAGACTTACACTATTAATAGTGGTACGGAGTGTTTGAGACGTGTCGTGGGTAGTGATCTCTTTCGTGTAGTGACCTATGTTGGGTATTACTGGAGATAATTGGAAAGGTGACTTAATAGCTTACGTCACATTTACTAATTCTTCGTTAAATGATTAGTTATTTAAAAAATGAAATAGTTATTTTTGAATTCACTCCTTTGTCTTTTTCATAGTGGACCTTATTGTGTATATCATCCGTGTGACCATTCTACCGTCAACGGTCATTATGTTGTCAGCGCAGTACGATTCAGCGAAGTCAGTACGGACTGAGAAACACTGGAGAAATGTCGGGAGAAATATCCGACATCGGACGGTCCGAGGAGACAGGGGCCCTAAAAGGTCGGTTCTTAAGATCTCACCTAACGATAATGGAGAAAGTCTCCTATAATGACTGGGTCCTTAATTTGGGCACAGAGAATACGTAGGACATAACTATCCTTCCAAGAAATGGTGATCGTGGTGGACCCTTCATTCACTGATTTTACTGTCATTATTTCTTGTTAAAATATATTTTCAAACGTCTTCCAACTACTGATATGTCTATATTGACATAGGTGAATAATAATTATCAATCGTATGAACTTTTGTTTAGGAACGTACTTATAATGTACAAGACGTTTATTGTTTGGTTTGATGATTTTTACACAATAAGTTTAAACATTTACTTAAGAACTTTTACTTACTGTGAAACCGTTTTATGTAATGTGTACATCAATATTAAGACTAAAAATAAAATAAAATAATAATAATAAAAAAAAAATGAAATGTTATAACATAACCAAAACGGTATGTAGTTGTACTTAGGTGGTGCCCACATGTGTACAAGGGTTAGGACTTGTGGGGGGGAGAAGGGAGGGGTATGGTAGGGAGACCCAGTAGGGTCACGTGGTCGGGGTTCGTAGGACATAGGTATGACATGGGAATGGACCTCGAAGGGACCACCGAGTGACCATTTCTTAAACGGACGGTTAAGTTCTATGTAGCCAAACGAGAGACTCAACCCTTCTAAGGGACTTCTTCCTTTACCGTTGGGTGAGATCATAAGAACGGATCCTTTAGGGTCCCTGTTTCCTCTGAACACCCGATGTCAGGTATTCCAACGTTTACTCAGTCTGTGTTGAATCACTGATTTGTTGTTGTTGGGAATATACTATATTTGTATATCTCAAAATATAGTCCTTTAACGATTTTTAGGATTCTAAAGTTATTGTATAAAATAAGTATCTCTTTGACCAGGAGAATATATCTTAAAACGATATATAAATTATGAATTTTATAGATTTAAAATCACTTAAATTTTATGAGGTTTTAGGATCTCAGGACATATGAAAATAAAAGTCTACTTATTAATCTTAGTTTACTAAGTGAGGTTAGAAATTATCTATTTTACAAATAGACGTCAAATTTGTTATGTTTTTTGACACTTTTTTAGTGAGAAATATCTAACAAACTTCCCGTCGGAACCTATAATTTTTATAGATTGACAACATATAATCTTATTTCATATTTCCGTTACATTTTGACACTCAGACTCAAACACACACACATGTGAATGTATATGTATATACATATACATATGGATATATGTGTATATATCTATACAATTGGAGACATTTGTATATATACATACTAGTGTATTTTTACATAAGTGTACACAAAATTTTACATACCTGGATCTTGTTTCTAATTTAAAACCTTTTTAACTGACTATTACGAATCAGTTACAATATTGAACTTAGACTTTCTTTCTAATACTTCCATCCTCATCGTGGTGGACATACGAATTCCTTTTAAAAGTAGTAGCATTTTTAAATTACTTTTTTCCCAAATTAGTTAATTTAATTTTTAGGTAAAGGTAATAGTATTATTTATAGTTATAAAAGACTCAAATTCTAAAAATCGTAAGAGCTTTTGCATTTATATTAAATTTTATATTTTAATTACTTTAATAACGTTACACGAAAGGAAGTCACTCTCGTGTAAACTCCGGAAACGATAACAGAGGAATATGTTTTTTTTTTGAAGTGGTAGTCACCTTTAAGAAGTGGTCTGACTTCTTAAATCAGACCAACTATAGTGGTCCCTACCACCACTTCTCTGGAGGTTTTTAAAAACGGAGGTATTTTTGTTTTTCTTGTGACCTTTTTAACCGTTTCAGTTGAAAAAATCTTTAGTTTTGATTCGTTTTAGAAAATTATTATGTCCATCACAATTAGACTCTTTTTCATCGACTTAGAACCATTCTTGTCCTTCGAAGTACTATAAAAGGGAACGGTATTATGGTAGGAACAGAAAGGTTTATACACAAACGGATCTTTTGGTTATTAGTGGTTTTTTGTTTTGTTTTGTTTTTTTGATCTTCACATTGTTACAGCCGTCCCTTGTGTTACTTAAATCACGTCGAGGTTCCGAACAAAAGGTCTATTGACAATACTAAACTAGACGAACTTTAAAGGGTCCATTTAGAGTGTACGATCATTTCATTACGGGTTTTAAGAGGTTCGGTCCGAAGTCGTTATACACTTGGCACTTGAGGGACTACAAGTTCGACCAAAATCTTTTCCGTCTCCTTGGTCTCTAGTTTAACGGTTGTAGGCGACCTAGTACCTTTTTCGTTCTCAAGGTCTTTTTGTAAATAAAGACGAAATAACTGATACGGTTTCAGAAACTGACACACCTAGTGCTATTTGACACCTTTTAAGACTTTCTCTACCCTTATGGTCTGGTGGATTGGACGGAGAACTCTTTAGACATACGTCCAGTCCTTCGTTGTCAATCTTGACCTGTACCCTGTTGTCTGACCAAGGTTTATCCTTTTCCTCATGCAGTTCGGACATATAACAGTGGGACGAATAAATTGAAGATACGTCTCACGTAGTACTCTTTGCAACCTGACCTTCTTTGCGTTCGACCTTAGTTCTAACGACCCTCTTTATAGTTATTGGAGTCTATACGTCTACTGTGGCGGGAATACCGTCTTTCGTTTCTTCTTGATTTTTCGGAGAACTACTTTCACTTTCTCCTCTCACTTTTTCAACCGAATTTCGAGTTGTAAGTCTTTTGCTTCTAGTACCGTAGGCCAGGGTAGTGAAGTACCCTTTATCTGCCCCTTTGTCACCTTTTTCACAGTCTGAAATAAAACCCCACGAGGTTTTAGTGACGTCTACCACTGACGTCGGTACTTTAATTTTCTGCGAATGAGGAACCTTCTTTTCAGTACTGGTTGGATCTATCGTATAAGTTTTCGTCTCTGTAATGAAACGGCTGATTCCAGGCAGATCAGTTCCGATACCAAAAAGGACATCAGTACATACCTACACTCTAAACCTGACACTTCTTCCGAGTCGGGACTTCTTAACTACGAAAACTTGACACCACAACCTCTTCTGAGAACTCTCAGGGAACCTGACGTTCCTCTAGGTTGGTCAGGTACCCTAAAGAAACCTTCCTTACTACGATTTCGACTTTGAGGTCATGAAACCGGTGGAGTACTCTTCTCAACTGAGTAACCTTTTCTGAGACTCCCTAACCCCCGTCCTCCTCTTCCCCTGCTGGCTCCTACTCTACCGACCTACCGTAGTACCTGAGTTACTGCACTCAGACTCTACTCAGGTCCTCTAACACTACCTGTCCCTCCGGACCGCACGACATTAAGTGCCCCAGTGTTTCTCAGCCTTTGCCGATTCACTGACTTGACTTGATTTGACTTTAGGGTATACGTTTTGTAGAGAAATGAACTGGACTGAGTCTCGTAAATTCCTGTTGGAAAAGGGGTATCCGTACACAGTATTTCTTAGTTGTTTTTAGCCGTTTGTAATATCCATCGGTGTCACCATGTTGTCAACCTCTTTTGTTGTTTACCCCGTTTTTCATTTTCCCTACTCCATAGGTAGTCAAGTCCAGTCAAGTCAAGACAACGAGTCAGCACAGGTTGAGACGATGGGGTACCTGACGTCGTACGGTCCGGAGGGACAGGTAGTGGTTGAGGACCTCGGATGAGTTTGAGTACAGGTAACTTAGCCACTACGGTAGTTTGGTGGAGTAGGAGACAGTAGGGGAAGAGGAGAGCGGAAGTTAGAAAGGGTCGTAGTCCCAGAAAAGATTACTCAGTCCACCGGATTGGCGTAGTCTACCGGTTTCATAACCTCAAACTCGAAGTCGTAGTCAGGAAGGTTACTTATAAGTCCTAACTAAAGGAAATCCTACCTGACTGAACTAGAGGAACTTCAGGTTCCCTGAGAGCTCTCAGAAGGGGTTGTGGTGTGACCTTTTCGTAGGTCAGAAACCGTGAGTCGAAAGAAATGTCAGGTTGAGAGTGTACGTATGTATTGATGACCTTTTTGGTATCGGAACTGATCTGTCTGGAACAACCGTTTCATTACAGAGACAAAAAATTGTACGACAGATCCAACCAGTATTGAAAAGGAGGTTCCTCGTTCACGGAAAATTAAAGTACCGACGTTAGTGGTAGACGTCACTAAAACCTCGTTGGGGGGTTTTTATTTAGATGGTGACAAAGGTGACAAAAGGGTAGATACACGGTACTTCACTACCCTGGTCTACGATACCACAATCAACCGACTTACAACTCAAAATTCGGTTGACAAAGTGAAAGTAGTTCTCCGAGAAATCAAGAAACAAAAGACGGTATTCCCACCATAGTAGACGTATAGACTCCAATGACTATAAAGAGGGTCGTTAGAACTAAGGTCGATTACGAAGTAGGTCGGATCGTAAAGAGTACTACATGAGACGTATATTTAATTTATTCGTCCCACTGTTATATGACGGAACTACATGAGGAAAGGGTTAAACCTTGGTCAGACAACAAGGTACAGGTCAAGATTGACAACGAGAGACTGGACGTATGTCTAAAGAGTTCTCCGTCCAGTCCACCAGACCACAGAGGTAGAGAAAGTCTTAAAAGGTGTCAAACAACATTAGGTATGTCAGTTTCAGAAACCGTGTCAGTTACTACGTCTTTATCTATAAAAAGACCTTGAGAGAACGAAAAAGATACTAAGTTTCTTACAACCGTTAAATTAGAGCCCAAGGAGACGGAAAAAAATTAGGTCGAACGTCTAGACCTTCAAGTACCCAGTGCATGTCAACTTCGGACCGAACCTCTTATAACTCGTAATGAGATGATCACACACTCTACTCACGTAAATTCCTTTAGAGACAGTTAGTAATCGACTGATTTTTCAATTGGTTAGTCCCTGAAGTTACTGGCATATACTTTTATTATACTAAAACGTCTTAATGAAGTTTTTCATTAATTTATTTATCGTCGTAGTTGTTATTTATCGTTGTGTTTCAGTACTTCTTTCTATCCTTCGTTAGTTATCTTAGACAGATATCCTTACAGGGATGTAACCTGAAACATCCGTTTCTGAAGTTCACCCTTTGAAATTTATACAAGTTTCTTTATCCTTTCATACACTTACCATAGATTGATATATCTCTAATGTTTATTTTTGTGTCTTGAATAAAATTTCTGTGTTTATCTTTAAACCCCTAACTTTTCATGATAGAGATTTCAATTTTTTTTTTAGTCCTCCTGGGTTTTTGTCTAAATTTATTCGTCTTAATTTTTATTCTTATGAACTTTTATTAAAGTAACTCTAATAGATCAGACTCCTTGTTTTTGTTGTTTTTTCCTTCCTTTTACTTGTCTCGGGGCCTTTGGATACTCTGTGGTAGTTGAGATGGTTGTATAGATATTTCCCTCAAGGTGTTTCTCTCATTTGTCTCCCCTCTTTATTCCTCTATCTTCGTTATAAATCACTTTGTTACCGGTCTTTTTTTTAGTCTAAATTACTTTATACACTTAGATGTATAGGGGTTTGAGTTCTTAGAGATTCTATTTAGTTACTGTATGTGTGTTTCGATATAGTTTAGACAGATTTTAGTTCTGTTTCTTTCTAAGAACTTTGTTGTTTTCTTTACACTGAGTTATATTCCCTACGAGTTTTTCAATTGCCGATTAAACAGTAGTCTTTGGAACCTCCGGTCTTCTGTTACTCTTTTGTGTCAGTTCCATACAGACCGTTCCCTCCCTTTCTTGTCAATTTGTTATTAAAGTACCAATCGTTTTATGTGATGTCACACTTCTTCTGTAATTTTATAATGGTTTGATAAACACAGAAACACCCTTGAGTACATGTGGGTGCCACCTAAGTACAGTTACATACCGTTTTGGTTATGTCATAACATTTCATTTTATTTCAGTTTTATTTTTAATTTTTTTTATTTTTATTTAATTATGTAGTACTTTTATTATTGGTTTTCTTTTGACGTATCTGATATGACTGGTGGTGTGTTTTATCTGTATCTGAAATTCGATTTTTCATAACGATCTCTGTTTGGTACTATGAAATATCACTATTTTCCCATTAAGGTAGTTCTTTTTCTATGTTATAGATATTTGTGTATATGAACATCTGACACCTGTAAACGAGGTCGGTTTCTAGGATACAGGATTAGATGCATAGGATACTTACTATGGAATATACCGTATGTAATAAAATGTTACTAAATTAGTGTGAAAAGTCTATATTATATAAATCCCTAGAACTCTATCCTTCTAATAGGACTTACTATGTTCACCCGGGAAATAGGAATATTCTCCCTCTTTCCTCTAGACTGTATCTCCTCTTTCTTTAATACACTTGTAACTGGTTTCTCTCTAAACTTCTAACGTGATTACACTGGTGTTAGGTTCTGTACAATCTTTAGTAATTTTTGACTTTTTCTGTTCTATAACTTAGAGAGGATCTTGGAGATTTCCCTAACGTGGGAACATCTACAGAACTAGAACCGGATCCCTTTGATAAAGTGTGGGGTCTGGAGGTTTTGCCTCTTTCTAATGAAGACAACATAATTTGGTGACAAAGACCATTAAACAATGTCATTGGTACCCTTTTATTACGTTATTAGGGTGTTTACCTCACGTTTTCAAATAATTTATTTTGATTTTTTTTAAGTTTTTTATTTACCCGTTCTTATCACCTTCTGAAGTTTTAGAGTCAAAACAGGTATCTATGTTCTATCTTCCTAGTTGTATCTATATCTACACGTGTATTCATATTTGTCGAATCTTGATTGTCTATGGAAACGAGTGAGGTCAGTTATTCTTATCTCATAGTACTACAAGAATTCACGTATACCTATAAAGTGGTCATATCTAGTACGTACGAGTCAGTGATTCAGTACAGGGTGAGGACCGTTGGGGTACCTCACATCGACCAGTTGGAGGAGATAGGTGTCTTAAGAGGTCCTTTCTTATGGCCTCAACCTCACCCTACGGTAAAGGAAGAGGTTGAATATCTGGTATATAATACGTTATTTTGTTAGAGTTATATGAATTTTCTATCTTTAGTGTGTTTCAAGGGACTAGTGTCTATTACTTCAATCTTTCTTTACATTTTCACTTTAAACCCTTTAGTGTTTATAACCTTTAATTTAGTGTATGAGGATTTTTCGGTTTTTCAGTTTCTTCTTTAATGTTCTTTTAACCCGAAAGGACCACCGAGTGTACCATTTTTTAGATGGATGTCACGGTCTCTGGACCTAAACTAGGGAGTCAGTCCTTCCAAGGACCTCCTTCTTTACCGTTGGGTGAGGTCAAAAGAAAGTATCTCTTGAGGTACCTGTCTCCTCGAACCACCTAATGTCCCGATGTCAGGTGTCGCAGTGTTTCTCAACCTGTACTGACTCACTGATTGCGAAAGTGTCCTCTGAATCTTTTATAACTATCAAGTCACTAGGGATCCAACCCTTCTAGGGAGACCCTTTCCTTTCCGATGGGTGAGGTCATAAGACCGGACCTCTTAAGGTACCTGACACGGTGCCCCAACGTTTCTCAGCCTGTGTTGACTCATTGAAAGTGAGTACAATAGTCATAATTTAACGGAAAATGACTAGAATTGTTCAAATAGAATGTTAAGTATGTCTTTACATCGTATGGGTCTTGACGGTTTTGATAGAATGTTGTTTTTCTTTCAACCGCCTGAATGTTGAGTACTAAAGTTTTGAATGACATTTTAATACCATAAGTATAATGATATCAAATACACCAAGTCCGTACATCTACACATACACACACACATAAAGAGAACCACCTTGTCTCACAAGTCTTTACTGTGACTATCAGTTAACTTGTTTACACGGTCCTATTAAGTAATCCCTGTCTTATCTGAAAAACTTTTTAAATGAACCTGTTCGTCTATAGGTGTGAGTACACTAATTTTGACCTAGGGAAGGAGTGTAGTATATGTTTTTGATTATGTAATTTCTGGATTCACATCATCGGTTTTGTTATTGTCTTCCTTTCTCTCCATATTTATAGTATTGGAGCTCAAAGTGTTACAAAAGAATTAATACTATGATTTCCGTTCTCGTTAAATTTTTTATGTATATATCCTAAAGAAGTTCTAATTTTTACAAAAACAACGTTTCCTATAGTAGTTATATTACCTTTGGTTTACATGTCATACCATATTTTATAAACACTTTGTTGACAGTCTAATTTGTCGATCAGACATATTTATTCATGACTTCGAGTTATTGTTTTTATGTTCATTGGATTAAATTTTTCATCCGTCTCTGAGACTTATTTGTAAAGGGGGGGTTTTTTTCTATATTTTTCCCGATTATTTGTGTCTTTCTCTACGAGTTACAGTAATTGTTATTCTGTAAAGTCCTTTTTTTTTTTTTTTTGGTGACAATTAAGAATCATCTGTATGTTGAGTTGACTATCTTTAACTTCACACAAGGTATACTTTCTTAGTAGAAGACCTGGATGATGATCGACGTCTCATGACACTTATAGTCTGTTCACCTGAAGTAGTAATTAGACAAATGATTTCCAGTCAACCTCCTTTAGAATAATATGAAAGGTTTTGGAGTAAAGTTTCTCGGAAATCAGGCCTAGAAAAGTCGACGCTAAAGGGGAAATTGGTAAGAAGAGTATTTATTGATTGAATCAGTTACATGGGACTTGTACTAACTATTCTTTAGAACTCAGTAGAAGGACCAATGGGTATGGGTTATGAACTCGATTCCAAGGAAAGAAGTGATCGTTTTGGACTCAAGATTCGACAGAAAAAGAAGGAATACAGAATATGAACGAAATAAAGATTACAAGGTAGTGAGTACTAGAAGAAAGATGTAGAAGATTAGAACTTTGGAGAAAACATCCTAAATCCTTCCGAGACTCGTCCCATTGGTCGGGTAGTAGTAGAGAGAAAATTGAGGTCTTGTTCTTCTTGACTCACTTAGTTTAATTTAGAAGGGTTTCTAGGACGGATGGTTGACCATCCAACAAGGACCTTTTAAAGTATTATCCAAACTTTGACGTCACTGAGGTTTCGTATTCTGGAAGACTTTCAGATTGTTTTGAAAAGTGTTAACACTGGAAGACTTTCAGATGGGTTGTTTTGAAAAGTGTCAACATAAGGACCTCCAATACCGGTGACTATTCAAAGGTTATAGGTAGAAGTAAATTAAATGTTACCTTTATTTCTTACTCTAAAGATCTAGTTGTATTCTCACAATGTGAAAGACCCTATTACGTTGTTATTGGTTTATCTGTTTTCCTCCAAGATAGGGATTACTTGTCATTGACTCTCCAATATTGGATCTCTCGAATATATGTGTACCAGGGTGAACAAAGGACTCTCCTTCTTTTTAAAACGAGGGATGATACTTGTTTAATAGAACCTCTTCAAGATCTGGGAACACAAGAAACTTTACCTTTATTCTCAGAGGTCTCCTTTTTATTCTGTTCTTAGAGATCCAAATGTTGGAAACTTTTCAGAGGTACTAAAGTCCGAAATAAGAAGAGACTTTACATTTGTATATATAGTCCCCTCTATTTAAAGAGGTCTACAACAACAAATCAACGACTCACGACAGACTGAGACACTGGGGTACCTGACGTCGTACTGTCCGAAGGGACAGGAAGTGATAGAGGACCTCAAAAGAGGTTGAGTACAGGTAACTCAGTCACTACGGTAGGTTGGTAGAGTAGAAGACAGTGGGAGAAGAGGAGGACTGGAGTTAGAAAGGGTCGTAGTCCCATAAAATGTTACTTAACCGAGAAACGTAGTTCACCTGTTTCAAAACTTCGAAGTCGATGTCATAGTCGGGAAGGTTACTTATAAGTCCCAACTAAAGGAAATCCTAACTGACCAACAAGAGGAAAACAGGTTCCCTGAGAGTTCTCAGAAGAGGTTGTGGTGTCAAGTTTTCGTAGTTAAGTAGTCGTAAGTCGAAAGAAATGTCAGGTTGAGAGTGTAAACATATACTGATAACTTTTTTGGTATCGAAACTGATCTACTTGGAAACGGATGTTTCACTATAGAGAGGAAAAATTATACGACAGATCTAAACAGTTTCGAAAAAAGGTTCCTCGTTGTCAGAGACTTAAGGTATCGACGTCAGTGGTTGGCGTCACTAAAACCTCCGGTTCTTTTATTTCAGAAAGTGAAGGGTAAAAAGGGGGATAGATAAACGGTACTTGGTTACCCTGGTCTACGGTACCAGATACTAAAAACTTACAACTCAGAATTCGGTCGAAAAGGTGAGAGGAGAAAGTGAAAGTAGTTCTCCGAGAAGTCAAGAAGAAGAGAAAGACGGTAATCTCACCACAGTAGACGTAAAGACTCGAATGACTATAAAGACGATCGTTAGAAAGACGATCGAACACGAAGTCGGTCGGGTCATAAAGTGTAGTACATGAAACGTACATTCAACTTATTCGTCCCACTGTCATATGTCGTAACTATATGAAGAAAGGGTTAAAAAATTGGTCGGGTAACAAGGCACAGGCCAAGATCGACAACAAAGAACTGGACGTGAGTCCAAAGAATTTTCCGTCCGTTTTACTAGACCATAAGGGTAGAGAAATTCTTAAGAGATGTTAACGACACTAAGTGTGACAGTTTCCGAAATCACATCAGTTAGTTCGTCTTTATCTACGAAAAGACCTTAGAGGAACGAAAATGATACTAGGTTCCTTACAACCGTTAAAGAGGTCTCTCAGAGAGTAATAGAATAGTAGGAAATTTAAGGTTCCCAACAGAAAATTGGGTCAATAGTCTAAAGAAAAAGTCCTTTGGGTTTGGTACGTCTTTCCTTTAAAGTGAGACATCGAGGTGTCAATACGAGAGTGTTAGACACGAAATGTCACGACGGGTTTGTGATCGGGACGAAGGTACATTCAAGAGAAAAAAAAGTGAGGATACTGTGGGTACGTAAAGAGATAAAAACCGAATCGGGTCTAAGACTTTATGATCACGTGATAAAGGATTATGATTTAGACACAAAGTATAAGACGATAACTCTAAAAGACAGATGGAATCCACCCTGTCTAGTGCATATTACTCGGAACTTGTCATTTCATGGGTCTCTCTAGTCAAGGAACGTCGGTCGAGAGTACCTACCCACTTCGAAGTAACATTCCAACGGACTTAGTGAAGAAGTTTAGATCCGAGTGAGATCTTACAGTTCTATAGGTCAATCAAAACTCCACAGTCGGTGGAGTGTCAAGGTGGTCTTTAGGGTAAATGGAGGTGAACTGGTAGTTCTTTCACATAGAGAAGTAAGACTTTGGGAGGGTCCTTCGTATATTAATTCAGGGAATCGTTTAATTTCTGTGGAAGAGAATCGAAAAACGAATTAATTGTAATAACCCGACCGGTTTTACAGACAAACCCACAAGGGTTTGTCTGTAAAACCGGTCGGGTTATGTAAAAAAAAATTGGAACGGTCCATTCATGGAATTTGATGTAGAACTAACAACTCCTTCATACAAGGTTTAAAATCATTATGGAGGTGGACAGAGTTGCCTTGATATATATATACACGTAGTTACATGGGAGTCATCAATTTATAACGGACACCTAACTCACGTATACCTTTTATTAAATGTTATTTCTTTCCTCAAAGTACGGGATAGATGTATAGGTCCTTTATAAAACCACGTTATCTCATCTTTCTTGTAACACTTTCTAGTAGATAGGGTTTGTCTCTGAAGGACAAAAACTATAGGGTCATTGAAATATTCTTTTTAACTTCATTCGACTTCACTTGAGGTGTTATCACTTTCACTTGAGTATTATGAAAGTCATAAAACTCCCTTATCTATTCCTACTGATATTGCTGATGTATGTTTATTTGATTTTTGAGACAAGAGGGTCATAAAATTTATATTTGTGAGTTTATAAATCGTCCTTGTTGTTGTTGTTTTGAGACCTACTAGACTGGGAACGAGGTCGGTTTGATCAGACGGAAATATAGAAGTTCATATATTAAAAGAGGGTACAATCCCTAAAACGTTAAAGAGACGGGTAACTGACTTCGTAAAAAATGTAGAGGGTACAACATAAAAAAACTTATATAATTATTCGACATAACGTTGACATAAAGAAAGGAAAGTTGACCAATTGAGTATAACTTTAATAGGACAAATTAATAGAGTAACTCGTATAGAGGAGGTGGTACGTAATGAACAAGGAACTCTTGTCTCCGGTAAATAAAAAAATGGGGGATAACGCAGAAACGACACATGTCACGGAGTGTTTCTTTTTCAGAAGTTATTTAAAAACACTTATTTTAACCACTTATTTAGTCTTCTTCTAAAGGAATCCTTTATATTACCACATATATAGATAAATAACCGTCATTACTTTCGGTACTGGTAAATAGTCCAGACAACCCTCTTTCGTCTCACTCTTTTCCCAGTTCTTTATTTGAAACTCCCTGAGTTATTTATTACCGACCCGTCTCTTCCTACAACGACGTTTCTTCAGACTTTTATGTGTCTGTCTCGCAACCTATTTGTGGTAGTCTGGTACCACAGTCTTTTTATATCCTTCTCTTACCGTTACCTTTCTGGTTCCCTTCGTTCGTGAGTCTTTATGGGTGATCTAAACCGTTCCTCCGGTGATCCTCAGTGTCTCTTTCAACAATCCTATCCAAATACTATTACCTTCAGTATAGTATAGTTGGTTAGAGTCCTGGTTACGACTTGATATATTAGACTTCCTCAATAGTAGGGTCTTTAACAGGGATTTTTATTGTACATTTTAGTTTACAATTAGACTATCTCGAAAGAGTTACATTAATGTATAGTCATTAATTAAGTCAATGGGAAAAAGGAGTTACGTAACGGAGTAAATAAAGTCATACTTTCGTGTTAAGTGTTTTCTAAAGTAAGGGGGGTCTAGTACCATCGTATATAACCCGACAATAGTTAAACGATGATTAGGTAGAGTATCGAGAATACCTACGTATTATAAGTGACTTCAGTCATTCTTAATACCGGTGTCTTCACGATGTTCCGACTTAGAATTTATAAGTTCTTGTGTAACAGGTGTGTGTGGGTCTACCTTAAGGGTCCACCGAGTCACCATTTCTGAGATGGACGGTTAAGTCCTCTACGTCCTCTGAACCTAAGTTAGGGACCCAGACCTTCTAGAGGACCTCTTCCTTTACCGTTGGGTGAGGTCATAAGAACGGACCCTTTAGGGTACCTGTCTACTCGGACCGACAGATGTCAGGTATCCCAACGTTTACTAGCCTGTACTGACTCACTGACTTGTGTGTGTATGTGATGGTTTATCATGAATCTGTCAGAAACTTGTATTAAGAATATAATATTTTGGAAAGTACAGAAAAGAAAGTCCCTCTTTATTTTTTACCACCTCTAAATTTATACAATATGAGACCTTTGTCACACGAATACTTTGTCGTTCCCCCTAAAAGTTTTGAACAAGTAGATTTACATCTGTTGATAACATCCTCACTACTTAATTCTCCAGTGTCATAATCTGATATCTATACTAGAACCACCTCCTTTACCGTTGAGTGAACTCATAAGAACGGACCTCTTAGGGTACGTGTCTCCTCAAGACTGTCAGATGTCATGCACGGCAGCATTTCTCGGCCTATACTGATTTACTGACTCGCACGTGTACTGGCCCGTCTCCGAAAAATTTTATTGTTTTACTTGTCAGAAGAATCCTTTTATAAAGATATTCTATTAATATTGATTTAAAGAGTGATTTGTAAATTATACAGTTTTATTTAAATTTTATATTTATTTGGGTGATGATTTTTATGAAGTACTTTAAATATACTTATGATGTACTTTACATGAACCCAGTTCTTAGACTTTGTCTGTGCAAAGTCTTTTCCTGTAGTTGCGGGTGAGACGAAGAAAAGAGTCTAAATGGTCCGTGTATATAGGAAGTTGCTACCAGGTACACTGTACCGAGACGTCACAGAGTAATAAGTATTCGACTTCGGATCAATACAATCTTGTCGTCATCCTCCTGGTTCGATTCATTTAAATACAGACTTTAGTCCGAGATAAGACGGAAAAGGTTGGTGACTTCATTCCTCTTAAGGACTCATATAAAATATACAATGAGTTCACTAAGTTTCTTTATGTGAAACAAGATCCTCGTTTTAATTAAATTAAACGATGTACTTCATGTTCGTTGGAGAATTACCGAATATACGTGTGTGTGAAATTTTTACTGGAATTTAATAAATCCGTCTTAGGATACATCTTTATGAATCAAATCTACCTTATGGAGATTGTTTTGTTTTCCTCAAAATAGTATGACCGGTAACTATTTAACTCGGATGAATAAAGTGACGTGGATCTATAGTCACTCTTAATCTTTATATAGTTCTCGAAGGGACATGGTAAAAAAAAAAGATCTACTGGGAAACAAAGGAAATAACTATTGTGGCATCTTTTGTCCGAGTAATTCTACAGAGATTTTTAGTTGTCGTAGATTTTACTTCAGAAACAGTACATGGTGTTCAACCTCCCCCTCTTCTTTTCTTTTTCTTTCTTTGTTTTCTGTTATAAATGTAAATCGATTCTGACTGATAATAGTCTGTAGTGACTATTACATTTATCGTAATAATTCTTAATGACGCCTGTTTAGGTAAACATAAGGACCCTAGTTTAAGAAACCCCTCTATGCATGTGGAGAAAGACAATAGTCTTATCATGTAAATAAGTTACGGTTATCGTATGGTCCACGACGTCGTCTTCGTTTGGTCTACCAAGGTCTCAAAGGTGTACCCTCTTGTTTGAACCCGTTTAGAAACTTACGTAAAATAAATTTAGAAAGAATGAGACCATATCTTTTCACAGTTGACCTCATTCAGTGACACGACAACTTCCGTCTCACTTTAATTACCTTGTAATAGTTATAGAGGAGATTAACAATAACGAACACGACGGAATCCGTTTTATAGATAAAAATATCACCCTACTTGTATATATGTCTTGCAATTTTCTGAGACTTTTTTCATTTTAGGACGAACCACTTGTAAACAATCGATACTGGTGTTATTACTTGATATTTAATTCCAAAATTTTGTGATGGTAGTCCAACATTTTTACAGCTAGATAATTATATTGATAACGGATTGAGGTATGTGGGTCTGAATAAGTGTCCCGTACAAATCGTTCTCATAGACACTATAATCTTCGTAAGATTTAAGAGGTTTCTTCCTTTAATAATTTTCTTTCAGGATATTATAAATGGGATTTAACGAGACACATTTACAATTTTCTTACACTAAATAAAAGTCAAAATCTTAACCTTTCCATATATATTAGATATTCTTACTTTCTTTCAAATTCCTTTACACCTTGTCCTTAATTTTAAAATTTTACATATGTGTCCAGTCGGTCCATTGTACTTACTTTCTTTATCTACAGTTCGAGTCGGAGGGACCTTTTACCACAGACTTCGTTTCGAATCCCCGATTATGAAACAACTTTCGACATTAGGGTTTCGTCGTTCGTGTCCCGTTTCCTCCTCTCCATATCTTTCGGTCCGTTTCAGTTCCACCATAAAATGGTCCGACCAATACCGAAGTGTTTTTGTAGACAACCGACGAACCTGTTTCTGTTATGGTACTCCTCTCGGAATCTCTTGAGGGAAGGAGACATGTAGTTTCCTTCCTCTCTCTCCCTAGATTGAGGGACTCTAGAGGATGGGGAATGACTAAACGTAAATGATATCCGTAATTAAGGGAAACGAAGGTCCAATATGGAAATCCGAGAAATCCACCGAAGATTCCTTGGATATAGGGTAGAGGGTAACACCCCGTGAAAAGTACTCAGATCTTTAACACCCTACTTGTTCTCGGAAAATCGTAAACTCATCCAATACGTTCTACCGGTCTCGACACACCAAGGACGATCCATCCTTCCTCGTTATCTCCGATATGGTCTCGAGTACGGTCTCAGTGGGTTGTGGGTGTCACCTCCGACTCCGGTCAAAGTCGACGTCACCATCGTCATCGTTGGTCCTAGGAGGTACTCGATTACCGGTACCCGGGTCATCTGTCGACTTCGACTCACCTAGTCTCATCCGAGTGTCTGACCTGGATCATATAATCCGTCCTGTTTAATTTTGACTGTGAGTAGTGGTCCCTCCCCTATTGGATTCCTCAAGATCTTTGTTACCCGTTACACTCTCTGGTACGACGATATGGGTTGAGATCCTTGGGCGGCGTACGTTATTCCGACCCGGTTTTACGACGTAATTAAAAATAAATGTAGTCCTAACCTGTTATGTGTCCTAAAGATAAGAGGGACTTCAGACCTTCGGGTTACTCTTGGTGTTCCATACCAGAATTCCACTTCGAGTACTTTTCACAGTGTCTATTTAAAATTAATATAAACTCTAAGTTCTTTTATTTTGGTGTTTACTTACAGTGAATACAGATATCCATTTTATAATTTATTTTGAAAGGTTCCTTTAAGTCAGACAGTTTCACACTTATTATTATGAATATTCTTAAATTCCAACAAGTTGTAGTCTATTAGATAGTTTTTATCAATGGTATAAATATACAATTTCTATTTTAGATAGATAAGTTATCATCTTTATTTTAAGTTGTAAGTGATTATTACTTTACTGAATCGTTTATACTTTATTTTCTTTGGAGATATTAAATTTTTCGTAAGTGTATTTTTGAATGTCGTAAATTTGGATGTAGATGTAGTAGATATAGATAGGGATATATATATATATTTCTCTTATGTAATTAATGTACTCTAGAAATTGTGGTACAGATAACGTAACAGAAGTAATGAAACCACTCTGTTCATTATAAGGACCCAGAAATAGAAGGAAAACTTCTAAAACTTCTTTATATAAAAGTAAGGTTAAGTCGACCCAAAAATTTATTAATTCTACTACCTGTGGTTAAAAAGTTGACGAGATCTTTATTTACAATCATCGGTCGTGAACTTCAACTTCAGAAGGAAAATAAGACGGGTTTTACTCTACAGAAAAACAACAATAACAATAACAACAACTTCACGATAACAGTGATACACCTATTATGAAGAACGATGATTGTACTGAAGGATAAAACAAAAGGTCGGAGTTTAAAGTTTCAACCGTGGTATCGGAACCGAAGGAAGGAGACTCCTCGGACTTAGTTTCCACTCGGAACGACGAAAATAGTTCAGTAAATCGTCCTTCGATCACCTTGGTCGTAGTCAAAAATTAATTTTAAAGTTTCTGGCTGACATTTTTCTTTGTAGATAATTCAACCAAAATTGGATTATAGTCCTTTACGATTGATGGAAGTACTTATATAAAGGAAAGACTATCGATTGACAGAAAACATTAGTGTGTTTTTATTAGGTAAAAAACATCTTATTGATTTTACAGGAATATGATTGTTTGTAAAATTACTTAACTTTTTTTTTTTAGAGTGACGGTACAATAGAAGACGAATGTTAAGTTCTACCTTTTTGAAAATGGTATACGTTAGAGTGACGTGAAATTAGTCGATAGAAAATTAATTTATGAGTCCCCGAGTTTTATTTGTCCTTAACCCTGAGTCTTTTTTTATGCAACAGTTGAATAAAATTTGAAGAAAGATGATATTCTACGTCCGAAGGGTGAAACCCCGTGTATGGGTTTTCTTGACTTTAGACTTAAACATTCTTTACAGACGTGAGGGCACAGGTGACGTCATAATAAGTGCTGTCGGTTTAATATCTATGTTAGATTTACAAATAGTTATCTTCCTATTCCTTTTACACAATATATGTATACAAATATACCCGAAGAGTCCACCGTGATTATCGTTTCTTGGGTGGACGGTTACGTCCTCTGCGTCCTCTGGGCCCAAGCTAGGTCCACACCGGTATCCCTTGACATCGGGCGGTCCGAGGAGACAGGTACCCTAAGAGGTCTGTTCTTATGACCTCACCCAACGGTACGGGAGGAGGTCCCCTAGAAGGGCTGGGTCCCTGACTTGGGTGTAGAGAATATAGAGGGCGTAACTATCCGTCTAAGAAATGGTGATCACGGTGGACCCTTCGAAACTATATATATATAAGTCAGAATATATATAAAGTCAGAATTTTCCTTCCTTTAGAACGATATGTACTGATATACCTACTTGGATTTCTTGTTATACGAATCCGCTTCATTCGGTCAGTGTCTTCCTTTTTACGAAACGTATATACTTCACAGATTTTATCAGTTTGAGTATCTTCGTCTCTCATTCTTACCACTAACGACCCCGACCCTTTTTGCGTCTCGACAACAAGTTACCCATATACCATAATTCTACTCATTCAAAACCTCTAGACGATATTTTGGGTCACGGATATCAATTGTTACGACAAAACATGTGAATTTTTAGACAATTCTCCCATTTAGTGCACAACACAACAAGAGTTTTATTTTCCTTCGAGTAAAAGTGTTTCAAATTCGTTACTTCTGGGTGAGTCTTCTTGAGTTGCCACGCGAGCACGTCCGTGTGAACGTGTCTGTATACGTGTGTACGGAAGAGAGTGACACAGAGTATTTCTTAGTCCGGTCCTGGCAAAGGTTCGTTGTCTGACTCCCACTAAAGTCCTCTCTTCTATGATATCTCCATCCCAATTGTTAGTCATCCTCTTAACAAAGTGAAGTTTAAGTCATCCTTATCGGTCTCTCTGTTCTTGTATTAGTCTTCGTTTCCCTAGACATTTGTTCCACTTGTCTTATTCACTTGTCGAAGACTTTACACTTGTTTTTATTTTATTGAGTCGCACTAATGGACTGGTGGTCAAGAGTACCTCCAATGTCTTCAAAATTCTATCCTTGTCTCGATAATTTACATGACTTCGTCAAACTTATTTATGACCCATCAAAACCTTTCTTCTAAATTCTTGGTTCTACTTCAAGTTATATTTTATATCTACTTTCATAGTGTTCCTGACCTGAAGAGAAATCTTAATGTAACGTTTACACAGGTTATTTTAAAAGAACTACATTAAAGATTAAATACTGGTACCCGTCAGGATAATATTAAGAGAAGTTAGAAGGATAAAGACTTTATACGTATGCTTAGTGTAGGAACACCAGTGTCATAAAATGACTTTAAAACAACATAATTTCTCATGAGTCGTATATTTTAGATTGAATTATCGACTCCGGATCTGTCATAAAACGATATTCCGTTTTAACGAAATCCAACGTCAAACGTCTTTTGTAGAGTGGATATTACTAATTTCTAAAATTAAGTGGGAATAAGGAGGATTGAGGTCGTAAATCTACTCTAAAAAAAAAAAGAATAATAGGTGACAAAGACTGTCACAACGGGTAAGTATACTGTGAAACTTTAAGTCAAAGAAATCGAGTAAATGATGTGACGGACTAAAGATTGTATCCTGAACAGAGGGTCATAAAGAGGTAGAGTTTTACATCGCTGGGGTACCTGACGTCGGGTGGTCCAAGGAGGTAGGTACCGTAAAAGATCCGTTCTCATGACCTCACCCAACGGTAAAGGAAGAGGTTCTTGGAAGATTCCACTATATTTAAGACAAGTATAATCGATAATTCGAAGGGGTAGTAGGTTAGTTTTAGCGGTATAGTAAATTGAAAGAAATAGTAAATAAAGAGATCGAATGAAGAGTGATGTGAACTGAGTGATGGGTCTGATTTTGAGTCAAATCAAGAAGTAAAATCGGAAATGATTGTCACGGACAGAAGGATTCCGAGAAAGAGTAGGAAGACAGAGGTAATGATAAGGGTCAGAAGAGACTCAACGATTAGAAAATAGGACTTAGTAAGGATGATGGAAAAAACAATCACAATTATAAAAACTCTTTTTTTTTTTTTTTTGTCTTTTTATCTGAAATTAATGTTAACCTTAAAGAGTTGAGTAAAACATAACCAAAATACGTCTTAACGGGACGGATACGGGTTAGAGAAGAAGGTATTCGGTTTTAGAGTGAAGTAAAAGACTTTCATCTACAAAGGTCTTCTGAACTTGGTACATCATACCAAAGTAGATAAGAGGGGTATAAAGTTTGATGCACAGTGATAATATGGGAATGAAGAGAGGAACCTTTTTATACAAAAAGGTTTCAAACGAAAAAGAAGATCTGAACATTATCTGGGGTGACGACAGAGTTGAGAAGCCCAACAAATATAAGAAACTAAGAATAAGAGATAAAGATTAGTTTCTTTCGATAACATGGATGAAGTTTTGAAGTTTATTTAATAACAAATTGTAAATTTAATGAGAGGAAAAAATAAAGTTTGAAAGATTTACTAGTCATAAGATATCAAAGTGTGTCAGAGGAGAATCGGGGATATTGCGTATAAAGTTAAAGGTCGTAAAATTTCACTAGTCTGAAAAGAATAAAAAACCAATTTGGTAACTATACAAAGGTAGAAGGAACTCGAAAAAATATAATAGATAGAACGATATACGAAGGGACCACCGAGTCGACCATTTCTTAGACAGACTTTACACCCTCTGGACCCAAGTTAGGGACCCAACCCTTCTAGGGGACTTCTTCTTTTGTCACTGTGTGAGGTTATATAGAACGATATGCAAAAAAGAATTTTGAGACCGAGAAGACTTTATGGTACAGAAACGAGAAATTAAAGTGGAAGAGGACACTCATGACAGTTTTAAATTTCAGAACCAGAAGAACCACTCTTATATTCGAGAAAATTCCACCATATTTTAATTAAAATGATTTATACGAGATTAAAAATCTAAAGGATTCTTCTTATTTTTAATTGTTCCAGAACGGGTATTTGCTCTCGAAGAAAGTGTGAACGTAATTGTTTATATTTATATTCTTTTGTTTCAGAGTTACCACTGAAATAACAACTCCAAGTCCGACGTGAAGTACTCTGTTTAGTGATTTATAATGTTCGTTTTCAAACCTCAAATCTACTCTTAGTTGGAATGTTTGGGTGGAGGTAGTGAGAAGATACCTCCAAGGTTACTGGTCGTCATTGTGATGTAAACTTTTTAAGTTATACTAAGGAGTTTTCTCTCTTTCCTTAGTCGTACTGTAATCGACTGTGTCATTTCATAATCTCCAGTAGGATACATAAATTTATCTCGTTTTGGTTTTACTTAAAATTAACACTTAGTCGTTTCATATTTGATTTTTATCATCTGTTACGAAATTTTACGACAATACCAAGTTCCTTATGGTATTTTTACAAAGATTTGTCACTGTTTTCGTTTAAACAACTTTACTTAAAAGACTCAAAAGTTCTTCTGGATCCATTATGTACCTCGTTAAAGTAAGAATATTTTTGTTTCGTGATTAGTATCTTTATAGTGTCTTATTAATGTCCCTTATTTTCCTTTATACTCCTGGTATTAAAACTTGATCTGTATTAGAATTCGGAGGTTTTTTTATTTATTTATTTCACTTTTTTTTTAGTTGTTTCTTTATACGAGAACAAACCTTGTGAGAAAGAACTTTAATTAAAAAAGGTTCCTTTTCTTTCTTACTTTTTTTTTTAGTTCTCAGTAAGGTGAAGACCTATAAATAGACTCCTTGTATTTCCACGATTAAACTTTTCTATATACGTAGGGATATAATTAACGTAGTCATAAATATTATCGGTTATATACCTTTGTTGTATATAAAGGTAACTACCTATTTACACACACACACACACACACACACACACATATTTCCCGAAGTGACCACCGGGTCTACCATTTTTAGACGGACCTTACGTCTTTTGGATCCAAGTTAGGGACTAAACCCTAATAGGGGACCTCTTCTCTTACCGATGGATGAGGTCATAAGAACGGACTTCTTAAGGTACCTGTCTCCTCGGACCGTCCCAGGAGACAGGTCCCCCAACGTGACTCGTTGATCGTGAGTGCACGTGCACGTGTGTGTGTGTGTGTGTGTGTGTGTGCTGAGTTGGTATTTTTATTACCTTAGGACTGTAAACGTTGTCGGACCTACCTGGAACTCCCATAATACGGTTCATTTTATTCAATCTACTTCTATCTATTTGTGATATACTAAAATGAATACACACCTTAGATTTGTTTTGTTGGTTTTTTTTTGTCTGTTTTATTTTATTCTTGTTTGAGTCTCATTACTCGTGTCTAATCACCAATAGTCTTCTCTTTCCTCGATCCCCCATTCGTTTTACCCATTTCCTTTCTTCCAGTTAACATACCACTACCTGCCATTCATCTGGACTTCAACACTAGTGAAACATCACATACGTCTACAGTTTAAGATATTCCGATATGTGGTGTTTGTAATTCTTTGACTGACTTTAATGGATACAAATAATTAGGTAGTCTTTTTTATACTTGTAGATCCCAAATATCCTTTTTATTATACAGGTCAATTTGAACTTAAAGTCTAGCAGTTGTTTATGAAAATTATAATACAAAAACCGAGTCTCCAATTTCGCAGACGGAGGTTACGCCCTCTGGGCCCAAGCTAGGGACCCAGCCCTTCTAGGGGACCTCTTCCTTTACCATTGGGTGAGGTCATAAGAACGGACCTCTTAGGGTACCTGCCTCTTCGGACCATCCGATATCAGGTACCCCAGCGTTTCTCAGCCTGTACTGACTCTCTGAAGTGAAAGTCAAAGTGATATTCCTAGATTCTCTTATAATAAACACGAGTATAGATTAATGAAGACCAGGTAGAGAGGTGGGATGGTTCCACTATTTAAGATTGTCCCTGGTATTAGAAAGTGTAAATAATGAAATAAAAGGTGGATCTTTTGAGGTTTAAGAATTGATTTCTTGACTTCAAACTTCCACCCTGATCTTAGTTGAAGTATCTGAGTGAAGATAGGAACAAAAGATTATTTCAATGGTTCGTAATCAGTTTTGTGTTTTTAGACATAGTATGTGACTCTCGAGTCATTTTGGGGGAAGTGTTTCTCAACCAAGAACATTTTATCAATAAATTTTATCCCCTTACTTCCGTTTTCAGAGTATGACGAGAGAGAGAGGTGAAGACCGAATGAGGATATCGTCAGTTCAAAAGGAACCAACGACTATGATGTACCACCGACTGTATTCGTTAGTTGTGGAGATGTAAAGAGTAAGTTGAAGAGAGTAAGAGAGAGTTGAAGACAGTCTGTTTTATTACTGAGTTGATCCGACCATTGAGTGTTTTAAAACCTTCTACCCTACCTTTTGTGGTTCAATCAGGGGGAATAAAATGTCTAATTTTTTTATTTTCAAGAATATTGATGTTCTCGTGAAAGGATTGGTTTTGGAAAGTTATCTACATAATATATATTCTATTTAAAGACTTTGGAACCATACCATATTTATAGTGGATTTTAAGACGGAGATAGAAGGGGAGTTCTACATATAGAACAGTGTCATGAGTTATAACGTAACAATTTGAATATTGACCCGAAGGGTCCACCGTGGTACCACTTCTAGGACGGATGGTTCCGTCCTCTACGTTCTCTACTCCCAAGCTACGGGCGCAACCCTTTTAGCGGACCTCCTCCTTTACCTTTGGGGGAGATCATAGGAAGGGACCCCTTAGGGTACTTGTCTCCTAGGACCACCCGATGTCGGGCATCTAAACGTTTCTCAACCTGCACTGACTTCACTGAATCGTGCGTCGTGTCTGTGAGTCTTGACCATAGACACGAGAGTGACTGGTAAAGGAAGGGAGGGAACGGGAGGATAGACAAGTACAAGGGTAATGTCGCAAAATTGTGATTTCCTAAATATCCCAATTTGTAGACGGAGGAGAAAATTAAACTTAACGTTCTAATATCCATGGTATCGAGTAAGGATGACTCTGATGATTACGGATAAGACTCATGGTCCCGTGTCTCATCTTCGGGTTCATTGTGAACTGTTTACTTCTTTGTGTATGTGTAATCATTCCCGTATTTGTTAGGGTCTTGAACTCATGTTAGTGTTTGAGTATCTTAATTCGATTTTTAGAGAGTTATGATTACAATTTTTCAGTTATGTAAACCTCTACTTTAAACAGTATTTTTTAGGCACAGTCGTAAGAGTTTTCGAGTGTCTGTACGACTCTTTCGGACGAAACTTTGTAAGTGTTTAAAAAGATAAAACATGAAAGGACAGGTGATTTATTTGAACTGAAAGAAAGGTCTTATCAAAACTTGTACTCTTAGATAAAGAATAAAGTAAGACGAGTAAAAGATACGTTGACATAAGAAATTATTAAGTAGTGTACGTACGTGTGTGTGTTAAAAATCTTATTACACTTAACTCGTATTAAACCTTCTAATAAGACCTCTAGTTTTGTAGAAACTAATATAACGAAGATATTGGTTTGTATAAGGTTCAAGAGTTGGGAGTTAAATCTTTACCTAAAGATCTGAGATTGAACACACTTTTGATTCTGAACGGTAACATACGTTCCACTTTTATTGTTGTTGTTGTTGTTGTTGTTGTTTTTGTTAACTGTAGTTGAGTATTTGGGTTTTAAACTTATACCAATATGTGTATGAAAAAGGAACATTTATGTAAAATTTGTTTTTAAAATTTACTGTTTATTATATATATATATAATCAACTGAGTATTAACGTAGTAATAAAACTTTAAAGTAAATCTAAGTCAAATATTTATCTATATTTTATTAATTAAATAGATATTCTTGATAGTATTACACACCTACGTAATAGATACCCATACAGAAAATTTTATTAGAAATTAGGAATTGTAATTTTTTATATCGTATTTCGACCGTTATAATAAATATTGATATTCTTCGATGGTGAATATACGGTACATCGATACACGTACCGTGATTTACACGATTAAATTTGGAGTAGTAAGAGGTCTTTGAAACCGTTATAGCAATGGTGATTAAATTGGTTCCCTTTTTCTTCTGTATGTTTAAATTACTTATCTAGGTGGATATTTTCTTCCTAAAATAATGTATTTACAATGTTCCTTTTTCCACCAGTGAAATATCAAATAAGGAATCTTTAAATCAGTAAAATGGTCCATATACATACAAGTCAACGAGTCAACATAGGTTGGGAAATACTGGACAACTTGACCTCAGAAGGTCCAAGGATACATACACCTTAAAAGATCCGTTCTTATGACCTCACCCAACAGGAAAAGGAAAAGGTCCTCTAGAAGGACTGGGTCCATAACTTGAACACAGAGGACTTAGAGGACGTGACGTCCACCTAAGAAATGATGACTCAGTGACCCCTTCGGTTCCATACATGAGTTAAAATAAAACATGTGATACTAATCCTTTAATTAAGATCCAATTGACTTATATCTCCAATGGATGTACCTAAATTTCTTTCTCCGTTTATTTACATTGTCTAAATCATTGTTAAGTACCCCTATAACAGAGTGTTAACAATTGATGGTATATATTAAATTTCACTTGTAAAACTTTTAGTGGTATAGTTTCATTCACCAATGGAACACCTCTAGTACTTATATATGGACACCTTATTTACTCATCCACCCTTATTGGATCAAAAGACCCTATTACAAATACTTTATGTACAATGTTACCATTGTAGTAGGTATCTAAGTATTTAAACTCACAAAGTTTGTCTCACTACAAGAAACTCGTTGTCAAAACTTTCTACGGTTCTAAATTTCTACTGCGATGACTCCAGAGTTCACCGTTTACTTTTTATTTTTTCACAAAATATTGTAGATTCGTTTCTGGTGTATTGTAGACTTAATTCTGCATAATATGTTACCGTCGGGTGAGGTCATGAGAACGGACCTTTTAGGGTACTTACCTCCTCGGACCATCCGACGTCAGGTGCCCCAGCGTGTCTCAGTCTGTGCTGACTTCGCTGAATCGTCGTCGTATGTCAAACATGATATTTATACCCGAAAAGTCCACCGAGTCACCAGTTCTTAGACGGACGGTCACATCCTCAGGACCCAAGCTAAGGACGTAGTCCTTCCAGGGGACCTCTTCTTGTACCATTGGGTACGGTCGTAATAACGACCCTTTTAGAGTACCTGCCTCCTCCGACCAGTCAATATCAGATACCCCAGCGTTTTCACAAACAGGGTTGAATCACTGATTTTTATTTGTTTATTATATTAAATTTAATTATATAATTCGTTAAAAGTTTATAACCCGGTAAAGTGGATATGGGAACTTTATAAAACAGTAATTTAACAGGTCAATTTTTTTGGATAAACATTTTGTTTTCTAGCCGAATAGAATACCCTACAAAATTTAAATATCCGGACGTAATCGTATATTGGTGGTAATATGTCCATTATTTCACGTCCTAATGTGACTGGTTCCAAACAGGTGGAGGTGTCGGACCCTTAAATGATTTTCCATATAGATAAGGTTTTGATACCAAAAAGGTCATCAGTACATACCTACACTCAACCTGATATTTCTTTCGACTCGTGACTTCTTGACTACGAAAACTTGACACCACAACTTCTTCTGAGAACTCTCAGGGAACCTGACATTCCTCTAGGTTGGACAGGTAGGATTTCCTCTAGTCAGGACCAACAAGTGACCTTCCTGACTACGCCTTCGACTTTAAAGTTATGAAACCGGTGGACTACACTTCTTGACTGAGAAACCTTTTCTGGGACTACGACCTTTTCTAACTTCCATCCTTCTCTTCCCCTGTTGTCTCCTACTCTACCAACCTACCGTAGTGGTTGAGTTACCTGTACTCAAACTCATCCGAGACCCTCAACCACTACCATCCCTTCGAACCGTACGACATCAGGTACCCCAGCCTTTCTCAACCTGTGTTGACTCGCTGACTTAACTCGACAGAAAGGAGATTTGAAAATTTATAATTAATTATTTTATTTTAATGTGTAACCATCACAATCATGAAAGATTTCTATCATAGAACCGTCTCCTTTCCTATACACACATATAAATCAAAAGTACATGAAAGAGTCTTGCTCCATATGAAACCACTCACGTTTATTTATCATAGATTGATGTTAAGTAGATTTTCCTTTTTGTGATATTCTGATCTATTCCTTCTTTTATTCGAAAAAATATCACTAAACCCTACGATAATAAATTATATACAAAAAGGTCTTCTATGTATAAAACTAGGAATTTCCGGTGTGATTAACATACCGTAAATACTTTAAATAGGTAATACAAACTACTCTTTTTGAACACATCCGTGAGGTTCCCTCTCCGAAAAAAGAAAAAATATATTCCAGTGATACGAAGAAAATACTATGTGTTGGTCTCTCTTTCACAAAGAGAAAGGGTTTCTTGTAGTAACTTTTACCTGTTACATGTCAAGGGAGGTAAACCTCTATAGACGTATCGGTACTCTACCGACTTCTTAGAAAAGATTTTACAAGATGTACAGAATCGGTATATAGGACGAGACTAAAACAAAGGTGGGAGTTTTACTCGGGTCGAAAACCTATTCGGTAGGTAAATAAAACGGTTTTTTGTTAAAATTTATCACCGCGGAAAATGTAACATTTTGGTTAATAATGTCTCTGTTATTTACCCCCTTCGTTTTCCAATTGACTGATATAGTTAAATAAATCTGGATCTACATAAATAAGGAAAGATTTAGATACCTAAGTTTAAAATTTCTCTACTCTCAACCACCAGTGGTACCCCGAGAGTAGTAGGATAACACAAGTAAACCTAACTTCGTCACACCGTTGTGGTTTTAGTGATAGTGATTAAAATACGGACTGAATCAATCGGTGTCATTATTTTTTTAATAATTATTTTTTATAAAAAGATATCAGTAAGTATCATCGACTTTGTCGTGTTACGTCCGATCAGATCCTACTGCATTAAACAAGTGCGGTGGTGTCAAAAAGAGGGTCCGTGCTAGTGGACGAGGCAGTCATAATGAGTGGAGAAGAAACATTACAAATTACTCTTTTAAACCTCTTTCTTATAGTTTTTGTAAAAATAGTCCCGAGTTAAAAGGTAGGGTGAATGTCAAAGTTCTAAGGATCCGTCATCTACTCCGAGTCCTTCTCCACTTTTACGGATTACTAGAACCAAACAGTAAAGACCTTATTCTTCATCCATCTATTTACCTTTCCCTCTAACATATCCTAAATCATTAAGACATCTACGAGTTTGTACCCTCTTTTTACTTCTCGTAAAATTTGGACGGTTACAGATAGGGAAATGTATTGGAGTCCATTATCTAGCGTTTCTCTTTCACGTTGGTGTTTAACTGTAACTTGAAGACATTCGTTAGGACCTGACTATGATAAGGTCTTGTTATGATATTTCAAATTGATTTAGTTTTATATATAACGGTGACTTATCGTTATCAACTTTCTTGATCTTAAACATATCATGACTTGACTCGACTTGACTTGACACGACAAAGGTTTCATGAACATATATATAAGACACAAATATAGTAGAAATCGTTTGTGTTTTATGGTTTGGAGGGGTCTCACCAAATTCTGGTTTTTTTTTTTTTTTTTTTTTTTTGTATGAATTTTCTTNTTTTTTTTTTTTTTTTTTTTTTAGTTTTTGTATGAATTTTCTTAAAATTTTCCTCTCTATATACATATGTTTTCTGATATTGATAATTTTCAACTAACAAATAATCTTCCTTTTTATACTGTTTAGATCTGTCACGTAATTTTTTTAATTAATTTTTTATGTAGTGAAACTACTGTTTCCAGTATATCAGTTCCGATGCCAAAAAGGTCATCAGTACATGATTACACTCTCAACGTAGTATTCCTTCTTAACTACGAAATCTTAATAAAACGACCTCTTCTGAGAACTCTTAGGGAACCTCACTTTCCTCTAGTTTGGTCAGATAGGTTTTTCTTTAGTTGGGACTTATAAGTAAACTTCCTGACTGTGACTTCGAGGTATTGAGACCGATGGTCTATGTTTCTCAGTTGAGTAACCTTTTCCGGGACTACTACCCTTTCTAATTCCCGTCCTCCACTTCCCCCACTGTCTCTTATTCTACTAACCTAACTGAATTACTTGTACTTAAACTCGTTTGAGACCCTATATCACCTCCTGTCTCTTCGGACCGTACGACGTCAGGTACCCCGACGTTTCTTAGTCTGTACTGAATCGCTGACTTGTTGTTTAACCATCTTTCATTTAAATGTAACTTTTCATTGTAAATTACCGGAACATAATACAAATGTATTTGACAAAACAAGTTGATACATTAATTTTTGGTGATGGAGGAAGTGTATAAGAAGTGTGTGAGGTATAAGGGTGTATTCATGGTGACATATTTCTTTTAATTCTAAGAGGAGAGAGTCATTGGTTTCCTTGGTTACGGATCCCATTGACCTAAGTCAAAAAGGTGAGGTTACAGGTGGTGACGGGAGGTGGTTCTTATGACAGATTCATTCCCATTAAGTAAAATACGATTATTTAGATATATGTATATATATCTAAATTTTTCAATAGGTTGGGGTAGAGGTAGAAGATTCCTCTACCTCTATGCACGTGACCTCGTATCTTCGAGACCTATATAATTCTAAAAAAAAAAAGGTTAATCTCATTGATCCATTAAAGACGATGTAGTATGTAAATTGTAAGTTATTTATACGATTAAATGTGGTACGAGTCTGAAACCCTGTGTCGCCTTTTTGATTTAACCCGTTTTAAAGACGAAAGGACTTCAAGTATGAGGTCACTCCCCTTCTGTTACATTGCTTATTCATTTACTGCGATATAAAATATTCCTTGGTTCACAATATTTCAATGTTGTCTTGTTCTTTCTATTTCTTTTGTTTCACTAAAATTTATCCCTCCATTTCCACCTAGGGGAATTATTGCATTGTCTCTTTTCTTAACTGTTTTCATTCTCTCTCCAGATACGTATGTATATTCTGTTCTTATAAGGTACGTTTCTTTTGTGATCGAGGTTTTGGGACCCCGTCCTAGTATGGGCGATACAAATCCCTTGTCACTCACACTGATTCACTCACTTATCTGTTCGACCACCGAGTTTGTCATCTCTTAGACGGACGTTACGTCCTCTGGATCTAAGTTAGGGACCCAGCCCTTCTAGGGGACCTCTTTCCTTACCGTTGGGTGAGGTCATAAGAACGGACCTTTTAAAGTACCTAACTCCTCGAACCAGTCGATGTCAGGTACCCCAGTGTTTCTCAGCCTGTGTTGACTCACTAATTGTGTGTGTTTGTATGTGTGTCTGTTCCATTCCATCTTTTACGTCAGTCTGATGTTCCTGTCTTTCGTCATACCTTATGTTCCCTGCTCTCTTTGTCCTCAGTCCCCTTCGGGTAAAGGGTATAAAAGGTATTAAATATTACTAAATTCAATCATATTTGGAGATGAATCTTTAGTCCTGATATCCTTTAACTTACCTGAGTTCTTCTAAATCGTAGAATAAGAGTAAAAAACAATTTTATACATATACTTTCTCGTCCAGTATATACTAAATTATAATTTGTAAGGTCAGATAAGACTTTTAATGAATATACACTCTCATTCTCTCTGTCTTGGCTCTCTCTCTCTTCATTTTGTCTTTTCATGTCATCGACTCTACCGCTCACAGATTGAACTATAAAGAAAGACCGAGAGTAAAAGATTTTGATGTCAGTTTACGTAATGAGCGATAGTTAAACATTCTTTTAAGTAGATCGTATACCGTGACTTACACACAATTAAAAATTGACTGATAAATTTCATTACCATAACATGTTTAGTTGACTTCATTTTATTCTTATCTATACCCTTTCCTAGAAATCTGTGACTTTTGTTTGATACGTATATACCCTTCCTTTTCCAATCCATATCGTCCTTCACACTAGAGTTATGTATCGACAATACCCCCCTTTACCGATACTAGGACCTCTGGAAGAGATATTAAATCGTTTTGTTTATTCTATTATTTTTGTAATCTATGTCTTAGAACCGAATAAGATTATTAGTGTTAAGTTCACCCAGTTCCTATGAACGTAATTTTTATTCGTCATGTCTAAAAATAGAACTATTCTTTTATCGATTCAATAATACACTACATAATCCGTATCGTTATTTTTATAAAAAATTTTTTCCTTCCCGTTCACGTATTAAGGTCTTGTTTAGTGACGAAGTCAAGTCAAGTCAGAGAGTCATGACAGGCTGAGAGGTGCTGGGGTACTTAACGTCGTGCGGTCCGGAGGGACAGGTAGTGGTTGAGGGTCTCAAATGGGTTTGGGTACAGGTAGTTCAGTCACTACGGTAGATCGGTAAAGTAGGAGACAGAAGGGGAAGAGGAGGACGGGGGTTAGGGAGGGTCGTAGTCTCAGAAAAGATTACTCAGTTGAGAAGTGCACTCCACCGGTTTCATGACCTCGAAGTCGAAATCGTAGTAAGGAAGGTTTCTTTAGGGTCCTAACTAGAGGAAGTCTTACCTGACCAACCTAGAGGAACGTCAGGTTCCCTGAGAGTTCTCAGAAGAGGTTGTGGTGTCAAGTTTTCGTGGTTAAGAAGTCCCAAGTCGAAAGAAGTGTCAGGTTGAGAGTGTAGGTATGTACTGGTGACCTTTTTGGTATCGGAACTGATCTGTCTGGAAACAACCGTTTCATTACAGAGACGAAAAATTATACGACAGATCCAACAAGTATTGAAAGGAAGGTTCCTCATTCGCAGAAAATTAAAGTACCGAAGTTAGTGGTAGACGTCACTAAAACCTCGGGATTTTTTATTTCAGACTGTGACAAAGGTGACAAAGGGGTAGATAAAGGGTACTTCACCACCCTGGTCTACGGTATTAGAATCAAAAGACTTACAACTCGAAATTCGGTTGAAAAAGTGAAAGGAGAAAGTGAAAGTAGTTCTCCGAAAAATCAAAGAGAAGTGAAAGACGCTGACGCGCCCTCGCCTACTCTCCTCGATGGGGTGCAGGCTCCAGTCCCCGTCTCCGGGTCTCCTCGTTGGGGTGCAGGTTCCTCGCCGCCGACGTGCACACGTCTTACCTGCTCTCCTCGATGAGGTGCAAGTTCCAGTCCTCCCCGCTGAGTAGGTTCTATTCCTCGTCGCCGACGCGAAACGACCTCGTCGGCACTTCTCTATGGGGTGCAGGTCCCATTCTCTTTAGTGACGAATCTACGTTTATAAAGAGAGCCACCTACAAATGTCACGACAACTACAACAAAAGTCTATCGGTCGTTAATCTGAAAATCGAGTTTCTTTACACGTGACTACAGTATCTCAAATCTAAATGAAACCACACCACCAAATCAGTGATTCAGTACAGATTGGGAACACTGGGAAACCTGACATCGGGTGATCCGTGGAGACAAGTACTTTAAAGGGTCCGTTCTTATGAGTTTACTCAACGGTAAAGGAAGAGATCCCCTATAAGGGTGGGTCCCTAACTCGGTCTCAGAGGATATAACGGATACCTAAGAAATGGTGACTCTGTGGTCCCTTCGAGAGAGATATATAACACTTTAATTTCAGTGAGTCAGTACAGACTGAGAAACGTTGGGATACCTGATATGTCAGGTACTTTGAGAGATCCGGTCTTATGATCTCACCTATCGGAAAGAGAAGAGGTCCCCGAGAAGGGTTTGGTCCCTAACTTGGGTCCAGAGGGCGTAACGTCCGCCTAAGAAATGGTCCACTCGGTGTTCCCTTCGGGATCTATATGTAATACACGGTGAATTTTAACGTAATGTATTTTATTGTGTTACACAAAAACATTACGTTCATTCTATAGTCACATAGACTTGTATAAATTATAAGATACCATTCGTCTAACTCCTTGGTTTGTTTTTTTATTCTTTGGAGTTGTATCAACGGGTTTCAAGTTTTTTACTAAGTGAGTACATAAAATGTTTCACACAAATTTTGTACTAGAGTAACTTTTACTAGTTTGATGACCATTGTAGAAAGATCCGAAGTCCGGTGAAACATTTGTGTCCTTCAGTGTCAAAGATCCTTCAAATAGGGCACAACTTTATAAGAGTCTAAAACGTAACAGTTTTCTTATAAAGGGTATTTGTCTCTCGAGAGACCTCCGTAAATGTCCTGACTCACCATTGAGAGTCCCTTCGTTGTCAAACCCTTGAAACCCCGTACGACCTGGTAATTACTTAACGAACCAAATTTTGGTTACATTTAAGCCTCAACCGAGGAAAGGGTCTTAGGAATCGTCGTCAGATCGTTATCGTCATCATGGTAGCTGTGTCTTTTTCTGTCGTCAACCTCCTTAACTTTTTTGACTTCAAAACCGGTTCCGTATTTCTATATTACCTACGGCTCAAGGTTTCTTCCTCGATCTGGACTACGTTCTATATTTTTGACTTTATCATTTTTACTCATTACAATGTGAGGTTAGGAATGGTACGATTTCGAGATCCCCCAAGGTCTATACCCCTGTCGACTGAGTTCGTTGTAGACACTTCTGTGACAACATCCCTCTCACTAAGACACTCATATGTGAAAGCTGTGGTTTCCCCTTCTTACCTTCACACGTCGGTCTCCTTGACTTCCGGTTTCGTAAGTCACCACGTGACACCACTACTGAAAAGTAAGTGGTGAACGTATTAAATAAATATGTTATATTCCAATCGAAAGAGAGTCCTTTTATGGTAAGGTCTGTTCTTCAAAGGAAAGACAGGATACAATATGTTTATCGAAGTAATTGTGGATGTTTACGTAGTAAAAAGTGTGAGAAGGTCTAAAAAGTTGACTCTATCAAAAGGAAATTTAATTCCGATAAAAAGAAAATGACTCAAAGATGAATATTAAGTGTCCTATAAATCTACTAAAAATTTATCTGTTTTATAAATAACATTACATCCGTAGGAGTAGAAACTTCTACTTATAACTCTCCTTTAGGAGTATTTGACATCATAGGGTACCTTATAAGGTTTATGGAAATGGACGAAACCCTAGGTAAAGTATATCGTAATGTCTAAAATTTTAAAATTTTCGTTTATCGTTAATTAAGTATATAGTATAATCGATCTACTTAATGATTCGATGTAGGAAGGACACAGGTCCTTTTTAATGTCACAACATAATCATGAATTTATCTATATTCGTCTACTAAAGGTCGTGTCAAAGTAATAATAGAATATTATCCCATACTCGATTTAACAACTTTTCTTTACGATTTTGACGGAACGTTTGTAGTCACTTTGATTGTAGAACCGGAGAAGTTAGTCAAGATCTGAATGGGTAGTCTGGTACTTAAAATCTAATCTAAGGGTTTGAAAAATTAAGTGACGACATTCTGAATAAATTCCCTCTTTCCTTTGGTTTACGGGTTAAGTGTTAGTACACAAACCATTCTTTATTTACCATCCGAGGACGAAACGTTTCTAAAGGACGTAACCGGGGATCGTCATAAATGGGTTTAAAGATTCCACCCCCACCCCACTACCGAAGGATGGAATCTTGATGAAGTACTTTAATCTTAAGTTCTTTAATTCAGTGAATTTTACCCTTCGGTCGTCTTTGACCCCAACCAACTGTCTTCTGCTTTTGTTACATCCCTTGTAACCTTCCATACATTTTCACTTTCGTAACACAAAGATACGTAATATAAGTTGTCAGATGTACTCGTTTTTACTATTCCTTTTTTTTTTTAAATCGTTCGAGGTAACGGTCCCTACGACTTTTAGACGGTTTGTGTTTCTCCATCGTTGACAAGGTGGGAGAACTGACATAAATCTCATTGTAACGGGAAGAGTGATTTGTTTTCGTTTCCACACCAACTTTCGACGTCGGACGTAAATATGGAGGAGTTTAACACGAACGAAAAGAAAGGATGTTTTATAAACACATAGACGATCGTCCTCCAATTTAGAAATGGATCGTACTTAACTTCTTTTATCGTACGATTAAAAACTGTACTACTATTTCTGTATTTTAGAATCCATTCACATAAAGTGACATGACAAACATTAACATGTAACCTTGTCTAAGTAGTGTAATTTAAATGAAAACGATGACACTCACTTACTCACTTACTCTCTCTCCGTAACGGACCTTTCAAGTTCTTTTATATAATAAATAATAAGGGTCTTCAATCCCGACAGAGGACAGAGAATGACAGGGAATATTGTATCGTAGAACCAATCCTATCGAATTTTAAAAGATAGTAAACTGAATAGTATACAGTATAGTTTAAATCTATAAAATCCTTTCTGTTTCCTCTCTATGTATAACAAGTCACTCGACTAAAAGACTTGTGTCTTACTCTTCCCATCTGTTTTTATCACAAGGAAAACTAAAACATTCCTGTATTATTGGAACAGAGAAACCTAATTCAGACAACCGAACTCTTTGACTAGTCGGAGGATTTTTCCCTAAGTAACATATACTTTATCTTCACTACACGTATTGCAGGTTTTTTTATGTCCAACCGACGGACTCCCGTCTCCTCTAAGAGTCACCTCACACAACTAAAGGAGTTTCATAGGGGTTTGAGTTAAGGGATGTCTGAATACTGAGTATTCGTTCAGAGTCCTCTTTTCCTACAAAAGACAACACCTTATATATCATTTTGACTTTTCCTGTTTTATATTCTGGAGAAAAGTTAAACCGAAGTCTGGGATCATCGTAGACTACCCGGGACTCAGTAGTCGTTCTTTACTGGTCCCACTACCGTGGGTTCCCTCCACTTTCATGGGTAATTGACACTATGTCGACACCTGTGACCTACCGTCGATATCACCTCGTCACGTCCTTTGTCTTACGGGTACTAGTTTAGAGTTCCTTTTTGTGTCGTCTACTTCTTTATCTACGACCGTATAACTCACTGACAAATAAGTCACAAACTCGGTCGTACCCATTACAGACTACGGAAAATGTTGGTAATAGAGTAGACTAGGGGTTCGTTTCCGAAATCTAATCTATAATGTTAGGGGTAAAACGTTTACTCCTTTTATTAATTCGTGTCTGTAAAACTCCTTTTATAGGTGAATACCCATGATAGGAGGAAAGTACGTACTTTTGTAAGTTACTGAGGTCGGGATCCTCGAGACCTTGACTTTTACAACCTAACATTAAGGTATAAGTTTTCGGTTTTCACCCTTCATTGTAGTTTTATTCTTACATATTTATCTTACTATGTACCATTGATAAATATATATGTAAATTCTACCACCCTTTATCTACCCCTTTGTCACCTTTGTCACAGTCTGAAATAAAACCCCCCGAGATTTTAGTGACGTCTACCACTGACGTCGGTACTTTAATTTTGTGCGAATGAGGAACCTTCCTTTCAATACTGGTTGGATCTATCGTATAAGTTTTCGTCTCTGTAATGAAACAGTTATTTTCAGGCAAATCAGTTCCGATACCAAAAAGGTCACCAGTACATACCTACACTCTCAGCCTGACACTTCTTTCGACTCACGGTTTCTTAACTACGAAAACTTGACACCACAACCTCTTCTGATAACTCTCAGGGAACCTAACGTTCCTCTAGGTTGGTCAGGTAAGATTTCTAGTCAGGACCCACAAGAAACCTTCCTTACTACGATTTCGACTTTGAGGTCATGAAACCGGTGAAGTACGCTTCTCAACTAAGTAACCATTTCTGAGATTACGACTCTCCCTAACACCCGTCCTCCTCTTCCCCCTACTGTCTTCTACTCTACCGACCTACCGTAGTGGCTGAGCTACCTGTACTCAAACTCACTTGAGGTCCTCAACCACTACCTGTCCCTCCGGACCGCACGACGTTAAGTACCCCAGCGTTTCTCAGTCTGTGATGACTCACTGACTTGAATTGACTTGACTTCTACCACCGTCTCTCAATAATCGATATTTATTAAAATTTACTTTGATATAAACTTGTAGATTCTATTCTATGTTACTTTAATGATTATCATGATTGACTCTTGGTACTTCCCGTTCCCCTACTTATCATATTTTCGATACTGGTTGTCAAATACTTTGATAGTTTACGTATATAGTACCGATGTGGTCTCTTTCTTATTTTGAAAGTTCTTACGGTAGAGTACTATTCTTGTTCACTAGTGAATGTACAACTGTTAATTTAAAGATATTTCTGAAGTGAGAGGGACAGATAAAGAGGGTGTGAGGGACAGAACGTGACTAAAATTTTTCCTTCGTTTCCTTCCATCTTAGAGTTCGGAGTACACGAAATTGAAAGTCTACAAAAGAATTCTAGGGTCGTATTTTACATACAGTGATGTTTACTAGAAACTTTTAATTGACATTGAGAAATTTGATTACTTTTTTTCAATTCGTTACGTAGGTGATCATGTGTCAAGTCAAGTCAAGTCAGTGAGTCAACACAGGCTGAGAAACGCTGGGGTACTTAACGTCGTACGGTCCGGAGGGACAGGTAGTAGTTGAGGGTCTCAAGTGAGTCTGAGTGCAGGTAGCTCAGTCACTACGGTAGGTCGGTAGAGTAGTAGGGGAAAAGGAGGACGGGGGTCAGGGAGGGTCGTAGTCTCAGAAAAGGTTACTCAGTTGAGAAACGTACTCCACCGGTTTCACGACCTCAAAGTCGAAATCGTAGTAAGGGAGGTTTCTTTAGGGTCCCGGCTAGAGGAACGTCAGGTTCCCTGGGAGTTCTCATATGTCAATTATCCACTGTTTTGACCCCAAACTTATGTAAGACAGACTGAACTTTTTGGTACGAAATAAAAAGTTGAAGCATAAAACTTTATTAATGTATAGATATCTTCAAAGTTCTATCATTTCGCTAGGGTATATGAGAAATGGTCAAAGGGAGTACCAATGTAATATATGTTGACTTTATATTATAGTCAACAGTGACCACGTTTCACACACATCAAAGTACAGTAAATACATTACTCGTAGTGTTGGTTCTAAATCTTGATAAGATATGGTGTTTCTAGAGGGAGTATGTGGGAAATATCAGTGTAGATAGTAGAGGGGTGTTGATAGAGATTTGAGACCGTTGGTGATTAGACGAGAAATATAAAAATAAAGTTCTTACGATATATTTACCTTAGTATACGAAAAGTCCAGATAAGTTTAAAACGTGGATACTTCTCAAACAAGGAAAACTGACGACTCGTCATCGGGCACCATACCCATATAGTGTCAACCAAATTGAAAGTGTACAACTTCCGGTAAATCCAGTAAAGTAGAAAACTGATAATTTTTGTTTTAACGTTAAATTTTAATACGTATACATAAACACACCTGTATCAAACACACACTTTCAGTGAGTCAGTTCGGACTGAGAAACATTGGAGTACCAGATACGTCAGGTACCTTAAGAGGTCCCGGTTTATGATCTCACCCATCGGAAAGGGAAGAGGTCCCCTAGAAGGGTTGGGTCCCTAGTTTGGGTCCAGAGGGTGTAACGTCCGACTAAGAAATGGTCGACTCGGTGTTCCCTTCGGGACACACCTGTATTTATGAGTGAATTGACTTTATTTACGGTATGTACGGGTCCTTACACTAACAACCGAGTGTTCCATTCATATTTAAATCCACAAAAACAAAAACAATAACAAAATCTTTTAACGGGGAAAAACAAAAAGAAAAAAATGGTCTTATCCTTTTAAACAAATTGGTGAAGTAAAATCATGAAGGATTTAGTAAAGTCAGTATAGGTTGAGAAACACTGGGATACCTGACATCGGGTGGTCCAGGGGAGACAAGTACCCTAAAAGGTCCGTTCTCATGACCTCACCCACGGTAAAGGAGGAGGTCCCCTAGAAGGACTAGGTTCTTAACTTGGGTGTAGAGAATGTAGAGGACGTAACCGTCCCTCCAAGAAATGTTGGTCATGGTGGACCCTTCGGTTTAAACTTGTCATAGTTACCGTAGACACTGTTGGTCGAAGGTTACCAGGAATTTCTAGGGACAGAGAAGGACTATCAGTTTGGAAGTATATAGAGGAAGGTGTAAAAATGATTCCGACCTTCCATACCGGTTATCTAATACTGTCTTCAGTACCAAACATAAAGGTTCTATTCCAAAATTTTCTGACGTAAACGAAAGAGAGAAAGTAGTAAACTAGACCTCCCTCGATAGAACACTCGTCGGGAGACTCCTTTCGGGTCACCACTTCTTGACTTCGGACGGCGATTTGATGTACCCGCTCGAACCTTCACTGGAAAGTCGGAGTCAACAAACAACGACCAATCAGTGAAGTCAACACAGACTGAGAAATACTGGGGTACCTGACATGTGGTGGTCCGAGGAGACAGTTACCCTAAAGGGTCCGTTCTTATGACCTCACCCAACGGTAAAGGAGAGGTCTCCTAGGAGGGTTTGGTCCCTAGCTTATATGTAGAGGACGTGACTGTTTGTCTAAAAAATGGTAACTCGGTGGTCCCTTCGGGAGTCGGGGACTTCAATCCTGAAACTTTGGACATTGAGACGGGTTATGGAACTCACGTTGGAATACTTTCTGGGATTCGGTTTGAGTTGGTCTGTAAGGTTCTAAAGATTGTATGTGTGTGTGTTTGGATACTGTATCGTTTATAAATAACAACAATCTTCGGTTTACAACGAATGAAACAATGCATTGGTATTTATCGTTTATATGTGAAAGTGTATACACGTCACGAAGGTATTATTTTTAAAATTTACAATCTTATCACAACGTTGATCCATTGTTCATCTCCACTTATTTGACATTCTTAAACACCTCTTAACGATCACTCCAGAGTTTTATGGAACTTATACGATAAGTATCTTAACAATAAGACACTCTCGATCCCCACGTCTGAATTTTCTTTCACTCCTTTTATAATAATCTTTGACCATATTTCTCTTGGAAACGATACATCACTGTTTTTTAAATCTGTTTGTCACTGTACACCTTTACATCTTTTATGTGGATTACTTGACCCACTAGATTGATCACTCTCAAGTTGATGTCATACCTTTTACGTTCGATTAAAAGAAAAAAGAGGGAGAAATGTTATTTACGTTATTCCTTTTCTAATCTATTATTTACTCTATCCACCCCGTTCACCGACAATTTACTTTAGATTATGAAGTTTGTTCAGAATCGAGGTTCTAGACACGGAATCAATCTTCAGTTCGTTACCCAAAAGTTCGTTACTAGTGTACGTCCCTTGAGACCCCCTTCCATATATATTTCTACTTCGTTTTCACTCTGACATTCTAGAGTCTTTATAGTCTGATACGACGTCTGGTTTCTGGAAAGAATTTTCGTGTAGAGTGTTTAGGAAAGTTAGTTTGTCCAAACTCCAAATTTTTCTAAAGTCCCCAGATGGTAGTGACAAAGTCGTCTTTTGACTCTTTCTTTCCCCGAATAACGTCTCTCTGAAAATCCTTACCGAAAACAGATTACCTCATAGTAGTTCTCTACCTGTCCTCTGGATATTATAAAAATTTTCTTGACATAGTCGTCTTTGAGACGGTCGAATCTTACTTTCCTGATTTCTGTCTCATTTAATTTTATCTGTAACCTTTCGTCTTGAACTTGTTGAGTCTTGTGATTACTCCAGCTTCGAAGACAAGAGAAAGTACTTCTTCCTTTATACTGTGTTCTATTTCGGTTTTACCTCGGTGTGAAGTATCTCTCATTAAGGACCCATCCCTATCCTGTCTCAGGGTTGGTTCTTTAGAGGTTGAAGCAAGACCTACCTAAATTCCTGAAAATGTATCGTTTCTTAAGACACATAGGAGATAAAAGAAAGTAATCTTTATAGGTACCACCTATATATATATATATATATACACACACACACACACACACACATAGAAGTGTTATATATAGAAGTTCTATATATATATATATATAGATATATATCTATCTATCTATATATAGAAGTACTGGTTCTATTAGTACTACCACACTAGTGAGTGGATTTCAGTCTGTAGGACCTTACCCTTCAGTTCACCCGGAATCTTTCGTAGTGATGCTTGTTTCGATCACCTCCACTACCTTAAGGTCACCTCGATAAAGTTTAGGACTTTCTACTACGACACTTTCACGACGTGAGTTATCCAGTCGTTTAAACCTTTTGAGGTGTCACCGGTGTCCTGACCTTTTCCAGTCAAAAGTAATGTTAGGGTTTCTTTCCGTTACGGTTTCTTACAAGTTTGATGGCGTGTTAATTGAATATCTGTCTCATGTAGTGCTCTTTTAGACCCGACCTTCTTTGTGTTCGACCTTAGTTCTAACGACCCTCTTTATAGTTATTGGAGTCTATACGTCTACTGTGGTGGGAATACCGTCTTTCACTTCTCTGTGATTTTTCGGAGAACTACTTTCACTTTCTCCTTTCACTTTTTCAACCGAATTTAGAGTTGTAAGTCTTCCGATTCTAGTACCGTAGACCAGGGTAGTGAAGTACCCTTTATCTACTCCTTTGTCACCTTAACCACCGACTTAAATACAAAACCCCGAGGTTTTAGTGACGTCTACCACTGACGTCGGTACTTTAATTTTCTACCAATGAGGAACCTTCCTTTCAATACTGGTTGGATCTATCACATAATTTTTCGTCTCTGTAATGAAACGGTTGTTCAAGACAGTTCAGTTCCGATACCAAAAAGGTCACCCAGTACATACCTACACTCTCAACTTGACACTTCTTTCGACTCACGGCTTCTTATCTACGAAAACTTGACACCACAACCTCTTCTGAGAACTCTCAGGGAACCTGACGTTCCTTTAGGTTGGTCAGGTAAAATTACTCTAGTGGGAACCCACAAGAAACCTTCCTTACTATGATTGCGACTTTGAGATCATGAAACCGGTGGAGTACGCTGTTCAACTGAGTAACCTTTTCTGGGACTACGACCCTCCCTAACCCCCGTCCTCCTCTTCCCCTTTTGTCTCGTACTCTACCGACCTACCGTAGTGGCTGAGCTACCTACGCTCACACTCACTTGAGGTCCTCAACCACTACCCGTCCCTCCGGACCGCACGGCGTTAAGTACCCCAGCGTTTCTCAGCCTGGACTGACTCGCTGACTTGACTTGACTTGACTACCACCGATAGGATACGGACCGAGTGTAAACATACAACTGATACGTTTTTGTCTACTCGATAGAGAAATCAAATGTCCAGACGTTTACGTCTACTTGTCATGACTGCTTCAAAAGGGTCATCTTCATGTGGATTCCTTGGGATACGTATGGACTTGGACACTAAGTACATTGTTCTAAAGTCTAATACTCGACTACGTCATTACTTCACTCCGAACACCCCCGGAACCCTTTACTACTTATACACAACTTACACACTTCTCATATTTAGTAAACTCCGGTCTCCCGTTTCAGACTATTTGTTGGGGATTCTAGGAGTTTAGGACCATAAACTACAAGGTTGGGAATAACATCGTCTTTACTAGATGTACTGGTTACGTTGTTCCGGTTTTAATCACCCTACAGTGAAGACTCTAATCCAATATGTTTTGACAAAAAATAAAACCGGAAAGAGAGTAAGTGAACGACTAAGGAAACACACACGTGTGTGTGTATGGAAAGACAGTAAACGAGTACCTTTTCGGTCAAACATACATCAAAATACCACTTCTTGAATTGGGAAGAATTTGTCGGTGTCCACGGTAGATCTTGATCTAAGGACTCAGAGTTAGTTTTCAGAAGTATATAACTTTGATTTCGGTTGTGGTTCGGACCTTGGAGTACTCTGTTGGACTCAGTTTTGATAAACCGATTCGGTGAGGTCCTAAGGACTAGGTGTCTTTGACCCTCTATTATCTATCACATGGAAGTTCGGTGATTCCAAGTCCCATTAAACAATATGTCGTTATTTGTTGATGTCATCAAAGATTATCTACTAATTCTAAATCCCATAGGTGTTTATCTCACTGAACCTAATGGTCTACGTCGTTATTGAACTCTTTTAAACACATTTTTACACTAAGAATTCCGTTATTCTACATGTTCTATGATAGAGTCTTTCCGTCCTGACTCAACACTAAAATTAACTCTTTCACATAGAGATAATGTAACGTCAAATATGAGAAACTTCTATTATATTTCGTTTTCCCCGACAGTCATACAGAGGACGTGATAATTCCTGCCGTATATGTGATTGGTTCATTACACTTAAGTGATCTACCCACAAAGGAAAAAGTCCCTAACGTATCTTGACTACGGAGATACAGTAAGTGGGTTGAGTAGACCGAGACTAGAGTGAATTGTTCGGTAGAAACTTAATATTTAACCGAATCACATGTTTAAAAGGATCTCCCCCGGTCAAGTGATCAATCGATTTTAATTGAGGATTCGATGAAACGTGAACACTGGTTTTAGTATTTCTTTGTAAGGTTAATTTTAAAATTGTAAAACATCGGTACAATCGTCTTCGGTCAATATGGTATGGTAGGACCAGTTAACACCTACGGAACTTCTTTTCCACAAAGAATAGAAATTCAGGTTTCTTATACATTTAAACGACTCTAGGATCGTTCTCCACTTAAAGGGAGACCAGAGATATTTCAGTAGAGACTGAGTAGAATGAGATTTAAGTCATGACTCTTAGTGATCCCCTACCCGTCTTTCATGATCCGGTCTCCCGTCGTACCCTCTCGACCTATAAAAATAAACAAACAAAAGAAAAACAGTGTACCGTACATCCTAGGATCAAGGGACTGGTCCCTAGTCTGGGTTCGAGGGAGAGATGTCACCTTCGTATCGCAGAATTGGCGATTTAGTGGTCCCTTCAGGGGTCTTGTTATTGAGAACTGGTTGTGAAAGGGAGGGTAGGAGACTGTAAAGGACCCGACAATATGGTAGATTCCTCCCTTTCTCCCTCCCCCTCTCTTCTATGTACACGAGTCAACACAGGTTGACAAAACTATGGGGTACCTGTCGTCGGGTGGTCCGTGGAGACAGGTACCTTAAAAGGTCCGTTCTTATGACCTCACCCAACGGTAAAGGAGAACGTCCCCTAGAAAGGTTGGGTCCCTGACTTAGTCGTAGAGGACGTAACCGTCCGTCCAATAAATGGTGACACGGTGGGTCCTTCGGGATCTAAGTCATGACGACGACGACGACGACGATTCAGTGAAGTCAGCACAGGCTGAGACACGCACCATAACAATTTAAAATGACACAAAGGGTATATTAGTTTATCGTGAATTATCAAAAGTCTTTTAATACTTGTAGTAAAGGTGACTTATAAAAATGATCGTTTTGTTTTTTCCAACTTTTACTATTCGGACTACTTAAACACTTGAGAATCGAGTTTCGTCCGTAAAACTTACATAAATGTTTCGTCGTATTGTACGGTCCCTGAAGGGTCCACCGTGATCACCATTTCTTGGACGGACGGTTACGTCCTCTGTATTCTCTACACCCAAACTAGGAACCCAGTCCTTCTAGGGGACTCCTCCCGTACCGTTGGGTGAGGTCATAAGAACGGACCTTTTAGGTTACCTGTCTTATCGGACCGCCCGATGTCAGGTGTCCCAGTGTTTCTCAGGTTGTACTGACTTCACTGAATCGTGTATGTGTGTGTGTGTGTATTGGATGGTACTCCCCTTATTTCGTTAGAATGTACCGTATTATAAGTAACATCCAACAACACGTCAGTGATTCAGAACAGACTGAGACGTTGGGGTACCTGACGTAGTGTGGTCTGGAGAGATAGGAAGTGATAGAGGACCTCAAACGGGTTCAAGTACAGGTAACTTAGTCACTACGATAGGTCGGTTATCACACCCATATACGAAGTTAAATAAAACAGTTCATGTTATAATGGTTCAGGAACATAAACCTTAGTATCACGAACTTGTATTAAGAAAACGTATCCTAAACGGATTTCAATCAGTTTAGTCTTCTCCGAATACCCAACTCCTGTTTAATGTCTTTTCCTGGAACGTTGAAAATACTGGATCCAATAACTGGTTAACTACCCAGCAACCTAGAAATAATAAATTTAATTTTATCCAAGTGAAATTACCGTATTTTACGTAAATAAACCCGACAAGGGAACCTCAGAACGACCTTTCATCGTCAAAGATGAAAGAGTCCTATGGGTAACGAGACACATCAGAGACAGAGAACCTAACTAAAGCAAAAAGGAGAAACCAGAAGGAAGATGCACTGAAAAATAAGGATAAATACGAAGACTCATTATAATACGTCTACTGTGAGGTGGGAACTTCTCATAAATTGGTCGTCCGTATTGATGAGACATCAACTATTTAAATCTTTCCCTGGGACGAGTAAGTTTTACAGATGAGTAAACGATGTAACGACGAATATTTAGACGTAAGAATCGAAGTTATGTAAAGTTAAGTTTATGGTAGTAAGACTGGTGAAAAAAAGAGTAAGGACACAAATAAGTAAATAAAATTTTTTAGTCACGAATGATATAAAATTTTTTTCCACTTATCCTTTCTTCCTTTGTTCCCTTCCTCTCTTTCCTTACCTCCCTCCCCTCTTCCTTCTTTTTTTCTTTTGTCTGATGAGAGTTTGCAGGATGTTAGGTCGTCTTCCTGTACTTTTGTTTATTCACGTGATTTTACAATATCCACAAGTATGTCATTGTTTATAAAGTTTTATTACACTTATGAAAAGATGTACCTCTAAGAGAAGATCTTTTTTAAATAGACCAATTTACAGAAAAAAAAAAGAGAGAGAGAGGATTCAATAAACCATTATTGACACGAGGATTTGAATAAATAAACTGGACCACATAAACTCTACACCTATTAATCTATGAACCTAATATTTCAGGTACAATAGTAGGGAAGAGAGTCGAGACTCTAATTTTTGTTTTCGTTGTTCGTTTGTTTGTTTATTTGTTTTTTTTTCAAAGTCTTTTACAGATTAAGGTAATTCGACTGGACATCTTGTAAATACTTTACATAGAAACCGAGTGTTAAAAACAAACATTTCAAAGACCCATAATTTTTATATACATATTCGGTCCATTTTGTTCATTCTTTATTCTTAGATTTACAGAGTTCTTATTATGGTTCTTCGTCTTTCCTTCAAGTCAAGTCAAGTCAGCGAGTTAACACAGGCTGAGACGATGGGGTACTTAACGTCGTACGGTCCGGAGGGACAGATAGTGGTTGAGGGTCTCAAGTGAGTCTGAGTGCAGGTAGTTCAGTCACTACGGTAAGTCGGTAGAGTAGGAGCCAGCAGGGGAAGAAGAGGACGGGGGTTAGGGAGGGTCGTTTTCTCAGAAAAGGTTACAACAGTTGAGAAGCGTAGTCCACCGGTTTCATGACCTCAAAGTCGAAATCGTAGTAAGGAAGGTTTCTTTAGGGTTCCGACTAGAGGAAGTCTTACCTGACCAACCTAGAGGAACGTCAGGTTCCCTGGGAGTTCTCAGAAGAGGTTGTGGTGTCAAGTTTTCGTAGTTAAGAAGTCGCGAGTCGGAAGAAGTGTCAGGTTGAGAGTGTAGGTATGTACTGATGACCTTTTTGGTATCGGAACTGATCTGCCTGGAATCAGCCGTTTCATTACAGAGACGAAAACTTATACGATAGATCCGACCAGTATTGAAAAGAAGGCTCCTCATTCACAGAAAATTAAAGTACCTACGTTAGTGGTAGACGTAGACCCTAAAACCTCGGGGGGGTTTTTTTATTTCAGACTGTGTCAAAGGTGACAAAGGGGTAGAAAAAGGGTACTTCACTACCATGGGCTACGGTACTAGAAGCAAAAGATTTACAACTCGAAATTCGGTTGAAAAAGTGAGAGGTGAAAGTGAAAGTAGTTCTCCGAAAAAGCAAGGAGAAGCGAAAGACGGTATTCCCACCATAGTAGACGTATAGATTCCAATAACTATAAAGAGGGTCGTTAGAACTAAAGTCGAACACAAAGAAGGTCAAGTCGCAAAGAGTACTACATGAGACGTATCTTCAATTTATTCGTCCCACTGTTATATGTCGGAACTACATGAGGAAAAGGATAAACTTTGGTCAGACAACAAGGTACAGGTCAAGATTGACAACGAAGGACTGGACGTATGTCTAAAGAACTCTTTCCTTCAATCGTAGAAAATTGATGAATACATATGATCCATAACACAATAAATACTTTTTATTCATGTACAGGTATTGTAAAATGTCTTTGAGAAACCTCTTTTTATATAATATCTTAATTATATATATAAAAATAAAATCTTATGTTTATGTAAGTAAAGAGAAAAGTGATGTTTTACAAAGTTTTTCAATACTATTAAGGGTGATCTGTCCTAACCTTTTGTACTGATAATTGAAGTGTGTTCAAAATTAGATAAAATATCTACTCCTTTGACTCCAAATTTTTATATTTAATGGGTCGGATTGGTAATAACCAGTCTATATTAACGGATTTTAGTGACGTAATTATGAATCATCCTTTATAAGTTAAGTTATTTCTAAATAGGTCACCTCTAAGTTTGAGTACGGACGGTATAAAGTATCCGGTATGAAAAGGTGGTGGGGTCCTATATGGTTAAAAATGTTTTATGAGAGAGGTATGTTAAACTATAACTTTTACAGTATGTCGTATAACGACGAATGATTTTATTTTTTAAAAAATAGGTTCTTACAAACGAAAATTAAATCCTTAATATAAAAAGTTGAAAAGCAGGGTATCTACATATATTTATTTTCACCCTGTGACTACGTTTAGAGTGGACGAGTCAATACGAATTTATTATATTCGTCGTTCTCCTATGTTTTTTCCTGAAATATTCAATTGATTATACAAAATTACTTTCAGGATTCTTTTAAGATTGAGGTCTCCCCTCCTTCAACGAGAGGATTCTATACTCAATAGGTATTCTACAACGAAATATTCTCTCGATAGTACATCGTTAATTCACATCGTTAATTTACCGTAATTTTTGACTTTAAATATTAGGAATTGTTCAAAAGTTTTCACCAGACTTAAATAAACGGGTGACACTAAAAGAAATTAATGACTTAGGTCGGAGTAAGGTTTTTCAGAAAGGTATATCTTATTAAAAATATTACCTATTTTAAGTGCTAAATGACTTAGTAGTTCATGAAAAGAAATAAAGACTACTTCAGTAAATTTTACAAGATTATGGGTCGTCAGTGGAAGGACTTTGTAAACTCTCCTCCCCCCTTGAGAGGGGTTTATATTTCCAAACTCTTTCATTGGACTATATTATCCTCGAACTGAAGAACCGAGGACTAAAATTATGATAAAAGGAAATAATATATGATTCTACCGAAGTATGTTATATTAATGACGAAAATCAGTGTGTGAACAAAGTTTAATTTCCCGTTTGTTTTACTTTACAAACCTTACTCATACAAAATTTGATTATTTCAATGAAATAGGAGGAGAAACTGATTTCTTCGAGTTACGTTTTGATTTCATTTATTTGATCGTTAATAATAGGTTAATAGGTGTTTATATACATACTAAATCGAGATAAATATTCCTACGGTTGTTACTCTTTCAACTCTCTAAGTGTTAATAGACTGTTTTGGGGGTAAGAGAGAAGTAAGGAGGAGGAGAGTCTAAAGTTTTCTAGTTTAATCGTGATGACTTATTTAATAGAATTATGATATGATGACGAAGATTCCTTCTTTAAAACACAATGGTAAATTCGTATTTCAAACAAAAGTGGTAGATTTGTCATCTCTCCCTAGATTCCTCTAGTTTTCCTTATATTGTACGTTGAACACGAATAGTGACATATCAAACCGAAAAAGTCTCAATTTGGGATGTGTTTCACTACTGAAGACGTTCCGAGTCAACTCTATCGTCAGGACCGTTTGTGGAACCAAAGTCGGACCACTCTGGGACCTATTCTTAGGTCGATTAAAAGTGGCCCTAATGGGTGAGTATCTTTGGTACTCTATTATTTAAACAAGACAAATGGTGACGACATACGACTCAACGAAGTCAGTACGGACTGAGAAACACTGGGGTACCTGACATCGGACGACCCAGAGAGACAGGTATCCTAAAAGGTCCGGTCTTATGACCTCACCCAACGATAAAGGAAGAGGCCCCCTGGAAAGGTTGGGTCCCTAGTTTGGTGTAGACAGAGGACGTAACCGTCCGACCAAGAAATGGTAATCACGACGAAACGATGGACCATCTGGACACCGTTAAACAATATATCGTTATCTGTTTATGTTAAATGGTACAAGTAAGTAATCTTCTAAGTCCTAATGTTTCTACAATTAAGGACAATCAGATCTATCTGTCTGTGTATATGTCAGTAAGTACTGTGTCGACTGGAACTTTACTTCACCCTTTTACTAACGAAGTCATTAAAATTCTTCAGATATCCTATAGGTACACCCTTTTTACATAGAACTGGAAATAGAGTGTTGTCTCAGTCTTCAGTTAAAGTCCACCGAACAAGTGAATTTTCATTTAAATTTTTGTTTATTTTATTTCGGGGGTACGTTATAGTACTGGAACTCCAAACCGTTAATCAAGAATTTGTCCTATTTTTCAGTGATTGACGTTTCCTTTTCGGGTTAATTACAAAAAGTGAAAATAATTTTATTTTTATTGTATTGAGTTTATTCGGTAATTCACTTTTCGTACGGTGTCTTACCTTCTTCTATAAGTGTTATGTAAATAGACTGGTTACTACTCGTAGATCTGACGTATTCTTAGAATATTTAGTTAAAATTTTTTAGTTCTGAGTAATTTTTATATCAACTCACAGAATTTATCCATGAAGTGTTGTGTCCTTAAAGTTTGCCAGTTATTTGTATACTTTCCAAAAGTTACAGGTGTAGATAGTTCTTTTACGTATAATATTACGTGTTTATGGTAATGTGTAGTTGGTCTTACCGATTTTATTTTTCTGATTATGATAGACATGTTTTTTCTAGAAGTGCTGGTTCTATTAGTGCTACCACACTAGTGAGTAGATCTCGGTCTGTAGGACCTTACCCTTCAGTTCACCCGGAATCTTTCGCAGTGATGCTTGTTTCGATTACCTCCACTACCTTAAGGTCAACTCGATACAGTTTATGACTTTCTACTACAACACTTTCACGACGAGAGCTATACGGTCGTTTAAACCTTTTGAGTCGTCACCGGTGTCCTGACCTTTTCCAGTCAAAAGTAAGGTTAGGGTTTCTTTCCGTTACGGTTTCTTACAAGTTTGATGGCGTGTTAACGTGAGTAGAGTGTACGATCATTTCGTTACGAGTTTTAAGAGGTTCGGTCCGAAGTCGTTATACACTTGGCACTTGAGGGACTACAAGTTCGAACAAAATCTTTTCCGTCTCCTTGGTCTCTAGTTTAACGGTTGTAGGCGACCTAGTACCTTTTTCGTTCTCTCAAGGTCTTTTTGTAGATAAAGACGAAATAACTGATACGGTTTCGGAAACTGACACACCTAGTGTTATTTGCCACCTTTTAAGACTCTCTCTACCCTTACGTTCTGGTGGACTGGACGGAGAATTCTTTGGAGATACGTCCAGTCCTTCGTTGTCAATCTTGACCTGTACCTTGTTGTCTGACCAAGGTTTATCCTTTTTCTCAGGCAGTTCCGACATATAACAGTGGGACGAATAAATTCAATATACGTCTCATGTAGTACTCTTTGCGACCTGACCTTCTTTGTGTCCGGACTTAGTTCTAACGGCCCTCTTTATAGTTATTGGAGTCTATACGTCTACTGTGGTGGAAATACCGTCTTTCACTTCTCCTTGATTTTTCGTACCCCTACTAGGTCTCTCTACTATACCCCACCCTCCACCGTCCCCCCAAGTACAAACCCTTGAGTACATGAGGACACCACCTAAGTACAGTTACATACCGTTTTGGTTATGTCATAACATTTCATTTTATTTCATTTTTATTTTTAATTTTTTATTATTATTATTATTTTTCACTCTCTCCTCTCACTTTTTCAACCGAATTTCGAGTTGTAAGTCTTTTCCTTCTAGTGCCATAGGCCAGGGTAGTGAAGGACACTTTATCTACACCTTTGTCACCTTTATCACAGTCTGAAATAAAACTCCCCGAGGTTTTAGTGACTTCTACCACTAACGTCGGTACTTTAATTTTCTGTGAATGAGGAACCTTCCTTTCAATACTAGTTGGATCTATCGTATAAGATTTCGTCTCTGTAATGAAACGGCTGATTCCAGGTAGATCAGTTCCGATACCAAAAAGGCTAACAGTACGTATCTACACTCTCAACCTGACACTTCTTCCGACTCGGGGCTTCCTAACTACCTAAACTTGACACCATAATCTCTTCTGAGAACTCTCAGGGAACCTGACGTTCCTCTAGGTTGGTCAGGTAAGACTTCCTCTAGTTGGGACCCTAAAGAAACCTTCCTTACTACGATTGCGACTTCGAGGTCATGAAACCGGTGGAGTACGCTTCTCAACTGAGTAACCTTTTCTGAGGAAACGACCCTCCCTAACCCCCGTCCTCCTCTTCCCCTGCTGTCTTCTACTCTACCGACCTACCGTAGTGACTGAGCTACCTACACTTAGACTCACTTGAGACCCTCAACCACTACCTGTCCCGCCGGACCACACGACGCTAAGTACCCCAACGTTTCTCAGTCTGTACTGACTCGCTGACTTGACTTGACGTAGGATAGTAACTTGAAGGGACCACCGAGTCTACTATTTCGCAGACGGATGTTACGTCCTCTGGGCCCAAGTTAGGGACCCAGTCCTTCTAACGGACCTCTTCCTTTACCGTTGGGTGAGGTCATAAGAACGGACCTTTTAGGGTACCTGCTTCCTCGGACCATCCGATCTCAGGTACCGCAGTGTTCTCTACGTCTGCTGACTCGTTGAAGTGAAAGTGAAAGTTAGGATAGTAACGAGAAACTATCAGAAAAAAACCAAGTTTTTGGTTCAACTCTTTTGGATTAACTAATCCTTATAAGTTATTGTTATAGTAGTTGTTTTCTTGAAGCGGTAGTAGATCTTTCTTTTACTCCGTTAATATAGTGGTCCTCGTCAGATGTCAAATGAGTTTTTATGAGAAACTCCACTTATACAAGGTGTGAACGAAAAGTAGTTAGTAAAATTCATAAAGGAAATACTCGACGTCCACCATAACTATCGCCAAACGAATGTAAAAACAAATGTAAGAGACATAGACACATGTGTAAAACCCTGTTCTGTACTACAACATTGTATATGATGATTTGTAAACAAAGGTACAATTCAAACCATCAAAAAGAACTGTGTTTTAGCACAAATAATGGAAAAGGGTAATACGAGTCAAATTTAAGGAGACGGACGATAAGATACTTTTGTCCGATATTTATAATTTCGTCCCTGTTATCACACTGATTAAATCGTATATATGTATTTGTGTGCATAGGTGTATATATAATAAGACTGTTTATATAAGGGATCCGTACACGTACGAGTCAGCGAAGTTAGTACAGACTGAGAAACGACGGAGTACCTGACATCAGACGGTCTGAGGAGACAGGTACCTTAAGAGGTCCGTCCTTATGACCTCACCCAACGGTACGGGAGGAGGTGTACTGGAAGGGCTGGGTCACTAACTAGGGTGTAGAGGACGTAACGTCCGTCTAAGAAATGGTGACTCGGTACCTCCTTCGGGTGTAAGGAATATCTATACACAATTTTCTATTTGACTTCGTTAATTTAAAAATTTCTCAAATACCATAAACTCGTTTATAGTGAAATTTGACTCGTCATTTACATATGTTTTCTACCGATCCTCAGGAAGGTTGTATCCTCGATGTCCTTTCCGGAAATATTTCGTCTGTACTTTCGTTTCGGTCTGTTGATGAACTAAACGATCTCGAGTTTGTCAACGGAATAAACCCTTTCGGATTTACCCGGTAAACACTGACCAACACAAATTGAAGAAATTAAAGAATTGAAACTCTACAAAGGTCCTTTTCTGACGAAGTCCAAACAAACGAATGCATCTAACGGTGCCGAAATCTTGTCGGAGTCATCTATCCGGGGAACAAATTAGTGAAATTGTATACATTAAACATAAAGACGTAAAAGGAAGCTTACGATCGAGTATGTGACCTACATAATAAAGTGAGTTCCAACGAATCATCCTTTCAGACCTAACATTAATGGGGTAAGACGGAAAGACAAGAGAATCCCTTTAAGTCCTAAGATTTTCAGTTACGGATACTTTTACTCTGTAATTGTAAAATTTACTTCTTTGTTTGAGTCCTTTATGTTTAGTGTTAAGACTACAGTTGTAATTGAATACGTTCACCGGGTAGACGTTACTAGTGTGAACTAAAAAGACAAATATTTTGTGTCTATAGAATTGGAATTCGTGCCGTAGTAGGTATACACAAAGGTAGAAATCAGAAAACTTATATATGGTCGGTTCGTTCTGTTTATTATGATAAATATAATGGATGTCTAGGGACTTTCTTGACTTGTCTATCGGATGACACAATGGTCTACGTGACATCATGATGTTTTAATTTCCTTGTCTACGAGAAACAATTGGAATAAAAGAATTTTTTTATTTATTTATTTATTTATTTCAAAATTTTGGTCTCTAATCTTCTTTTGAGTCTTCGGTTAGAAGAGGTTTGTGACCGTTAAAATTTCCTCTCCCTATTGACTTTCTTGAGTGATTTTAGTATTTCGATTGTTACTTTTTTATTGTAAACGATTGTTTCTTCTGTCTGTAGTCATTGGTTTCCTATTTAAAACTCTTTTATTGAAATTACGTACCACCATTTATGTTTTATACATTTTTTCTTGTCCTTATTTTCAATAGTAGATACGTTAGAGTTTTTATTGAAATTTAATGACTTCTTGTTTGATAATATACAAATCTTTTTTCTTATTTTTAACAAGTTAAGTCAATACCATTTTATGGATTAAAATTCCTACATTGGTAGATTTCTAAAAATTATGTATATTTATGTTTTTACCACAAAGTGTACATGACTGGGTACACGACGGAAAAGTCATTCTTACTCTTTGATAATCCCTCTAACTCCTTTTTACACCTCAAAAAGTTTGAGTGACTATAACATGGTCTATTTGGTGTTTGTTTGTTTTTATTGTTTTTTAGTTTTGGAATTTGACAGGAACAGAAGAATCTTTCCAATTTTTTATTTTCTATACGTGTGTGTGTTCTTCACTACTTTTTGACTATTTTATACTAGTTGTCTTAATGAGGATTAAAGAACCAACTTGTCTCGTGATACCAATTCGTTTCACGACGTATGTCAACCTCCCATGTGTCCTAGAGACGTATTGAAGAATGTCGGGTTTCCTTTGTCTAGTATGTATATTTATTTATTAAGTATTATGTATTGTAAATAGGACTTTATTAAATAATTTTGATTGTAGAAACCTCCTGTCTGCAACCACCTCATTCTACCCATCTAGTGGTCGGAGAGGTGTTTATATATTTTTAAGTAGTTCTACCTTGTTGAGGATGTTTCGTTGGGGATCCGCTGTCGTCTTCTGGGGTCCGGAGGTTCCCTGTCCGATTCGAGGGACTTTACTCCATCCTCTCTCCTCTCTCTGTGTGTTCCTTTTTCTGAAGACCCGTCCTCGAACACGGGGTTTCCTCGGGACTTTGTCTTCAAGGACACGTGTCCCTTTGAGGGAGAGTCCGTCCGGGTTTCCCCTGGACACTTCAGAGTCTTTTGGTCCGTTTCGTCCCCGAACCTCCCGTCATTTGTCTTTTTCCCGAAGGGACCACGGAGTCTCCTATTTCACAGACGGACGTTACGTCCTCTGGACCCAAGCTAGGGACCCAACGCTTCTAGGGGACCTCTTCCTTTACCGTTGGGTGAGGTCATAAGAACGGACCTCTTAGGGTACCTGTCTCCTCGGACCGTCCGATGTCAGGTGCCCCATCGTTTCACAACCTGTACTGACTCACTGAAGTGAAGTGAAGTTTGTCTCTTTCGACGTGAAGAGTCCTGTAATTCTCGAGTACCTGACACCGGGGTTTGTCTGTCGTCCGAACCCCTTGTCTCTCACCGTGCCGTATGTTTGGGTCGGTCGCATGTGTTAGGAACGTCGTGTCTCCCGTCCGGGTCCATCGCTATACACGGAGTCGTCTGTTCGTGTCGGACACGTTTCCCGCCCTGATCCCACGGCTATATCCCCTCCGTATGTTTGAACCCGTCACGTGTGTTGGTAGGACCGAGTTACCTTTTTTCTTGTTTATTGGTGTCTCTCTTTCTCACGTCCGTCGTTCTGATTAGTTCACGTGTATTTAGGGTGCTGTGTCTCCCGTCCGTGTCCCTTTACTTTGTTCAAATGTCATTGGAGTGTTTCGTCTCCTGTCAGCTCCTCGACTTTGTTTACGTGTGTTCGGGCGTTGTGTTCGACTTCGTTTACGTGTGTTCGGGCCGTGAGACACCCCGACTCCCTTCGGGTGTGTTCAACGGACGTTGGGACTTCCAACGCGTCTTCGTGGATGGATCGTTCAAAGTCCGTCGTCGCGTCCCGCCCTGTCCCCTTGTCTTCGTGTTCGTTACTAAGGTCCTTATTCATTCCCGTGACCGTCGTGACGTGAATACGACTCTCCCCGTGAAACTTCGTCGACGCCTTTATCTACACCGATTGTGGTAACAGTGGGACGAATAAATTCAATATATGTCTCATGTAGTACTCTTTGCGCCCGACCTACTTCGTGTTCGACCTTAGTTCTAACGGCGCTTTTTACAGTTATTGGAGTCTATACGTCTACTGTGGTGGGAATACTGTCTTTCGCTTCTTGATTTGTCGGAGAAAACTTTCTACTCTCACTTTTTCAACCGAACTTTGAGTTGTAAGTCTTTTGATTCTAGTACCGTAGGTCAGGGTGGTGAAGTACCGTTTATCTACCCCTTTCTCACCTTTGTCACCGACTGAAATAAAAAAAAAAACCCCCCCCCCGAGGTTTTAGTGACGTCTATCACTGACGTCGGTACTTTAATTTTCTGTGAACGAGGAACCTTCTTTTCAATACTGGTTGGATCTGTCGTATAATTTTTCGTCTCTGTAATAAAATGGTTGTTTCCAGGTAGATCAGTTTCGATACCAAAAAGGTCATCAGTACATACCTACACTCTCAACCTGACATTTCTTTCCACTCGTGGNCCGACCTACTTCGTGTTCGACCTTAGTTCTAACGGCCCTTTTTACAGTTATTGGAGTCTATACGTCTATTGTGGTGGGAATACTGTCTTTCGCTTCTTGATTTGTCGGAGAACTACTTTCTACTCTCACTTTTTCAACCGAACTTTGAGTTGTAAGTCTTTTGATTCTCGTACCGTAGGCCAGGGTGGTGAAGTACCGTTTATCTACCCCTTTCTCACCTTTGTCACCGACTGAAATAAAAAAACCCCCCCCCCCCCCGAGGTTTTAGTGAAACCTACCACTGACGTCGGTACTTTANAATTTTTCGTCTCTGTAATAAAATGGTTGTTTCCAGGTAGATCAGTTTCGATACCAAAAAGGTCATCAGTACATACCTACACTCTCAACCTGACATTTCTTTCCACTCGTGGTTTCTTAACTGCCAAAACCTGACACCACGACCTCTTTTGAGAACTCTCAGGGAACCTGTCGTTCCTCTAGGTTGGTCAGGTAGGATTTCCTGTAGTCAGGACTTATAAGTAACCTTCCTGACTAACAACTTCGATTTTGAGGTCATGAAACCGGTAGACTACGTTTCTTGACTAAGTAATCTTTTCTGGGACTACGATCCTTTCTAATTTCCACCCTCTTCCCCTGCTGTCTCTTACTCTACCAACCTACCGTAGTGGTTGAGTTACCTGTACTCAAACTCATTCGAGACCCTCAACCACTTCCTGTCCCTCCGGACCGCACGACGTCAGGTATCCCAGTGTTTCTCAGCCTGTGTTGACTGACTGACTTGACTACTTGTTCCACCATCCTCTTCTCCCTCTTCCCCTCTGTATACCTCTGTCATTGTGTCTTTAAATTTTTAGGTACACATTTTGTCTATCGGTTACCCTTAAAAGACATGTTAAGTCCCTTGAGTTTGTCTCCGAGACACTGTCCGACTTCCCACTACACCCCTCCCTCTATCCTCACTCCAGACCCTCCCTCCACTGTACCTACATGGGTACCGACTAAGAACAACTACACACTGTCTTTTGGTGTTTTAAGATATTTCGTTAATAGGAAGTTAATTTTTTAAATTTTTTTTTTCTGTTGATTGTAGAAACTAAACATCGAGTTGAACAAGTACTCTTTTGTTACGTGTTAATAGGAGTCTAAAACCTAACGAGAGTCCTAAGACATCAGTTTTAGGTGTGGTTAGAGTTTGAGAATATAACTAAATATAGATCCAAATAAAAATTTTTCGTCATGTTCACTAAAGACTTTACTTAAAAGAGATTAGGACAAATTACGATGACTGTACCATAGTAAAAGATAAATATGTCACACGTCTTTATAATTATAAAGGTGTTTAACAAGGTCAGGTCTTAAGACTTAAATGGATACTTTGACTAATTTTAATTTTAGAGATCACCTTAACACTTTAAAGAGAAATGAAGATCTTTACGACGACGACGAGGACGATTCAGCGAAATCAGCACAGACTGAGAGACGTTGGGGTCTCTGACGTCGGGTGGTCCGAGGGGGCAGGGACCCTAAGGGGTCCGTTCTTATGACCTCACCCCACGGTAAAGGAAGAGGTTACTTTCACTTTTCACTTTCCCTTCAGCGAGTCAACACAGGCTGAGAAACGTTGGGGTACCTGACATCGGATGGTCCGAGGAGGCAGGTACCCTAAAAGGTCCGTTCTTGTAACCTCACCCAACGGTAACGGAAGAGGTAGATCTTTAGGATGTGTGATATAAGAGTGACATATGTTGTTACTGCCCCGTTTCTCGGAGTAATAAGACTTTATGTCTTGTGGTGGTGGTGTTTTGGTAAAGTATTAGAATCTTAGTTTTATGGGAGCCCCCATGTTGTTACGTAAGTTTTACCGTCCATATTTTAAAGGATGTATAGGTCTATACGACATCGAGATTATTTGAATGACAAAATAATAATAGAATAGACATCCACAGATGACGAGAGTTAGGTTATAAGACACCACTGAGTCGATGAGACACGAAAACAACAAAGAGGGAAGAGAACGGTAATCTTGAACATAAAAGGAAGTTTTAAATAAAGACGAATGAGTCCCGAAAAAAATACGTCATAACAGTAGGACGATGACAGAAAATAAAAACACAGAACCGGAGACATTAATGAAGACATGGTAACGATGTAGACTGAAAAATATAGTAAGTGGTTTTTGTTGTCGTCGGATTTGAATCTTACCCGTTTAATGAGATATACTACTTCTTATATTCATGACCTACCATATCTAGAAAGTATAAAGAGATACAATATTTGATGATTAGTAAGAGGTCCTTACTGAAGCCTCTTCACTAGAAACGAGGTTATTGAATACCTATCTAAACGTCACAGTGCTCCCTGATTTCCGAAAGGGGTACCGATTCGTCCTTCCTGAGACGGACGTTACGTCCTCTGCGTCCTCTGTACCCAAGTTAGGGGCCCAGTCTTTCTAGGGGACCTTTTCCTTTACCGTTGGATGAGGTCATAAGAACAACCCTTTTAGGGTACCTGTCTGCTCAGAACGTCCTACGTCAAGTACCCCAGTGTTCCTCATCTTGTACTGACTCGTTGACTCGTGTACCCTGATTTCTGTCGTTATGTACGTGATCTTTAAGGAATCTACCCTTGGTATTTTTACGACCGATGTCTGTTCGAGAGGTCTTTCTTCTGGCATCGGTCTTCGGTGGAGTACACCGGACGGGGTTATGTAAGTGAATTAATCCAGAGAAAGTGCCTGTAAAGAAAGTAAGATGACTAGACAGAAACATAACCTCTTCATCATGGTTTACTGATTGTAATATTGAAACTTTAAGAAATTTATAGACTGTCAACTTTTACAAAGGTGTATCAGAAGTAAAAGATTTACAAAAATTGGTGAACCAATTATAAACCATAACAACATTCTTTCATTAAAATCTTATTAAAACAGTTAAAGGTTTTCAAGAGGGAGTTTTTAATCCAACCTCCACGTAAAAATTTCCAAGTCAAGTCAAGTCAAGTCGGTGAGTCAGTACAGACTGAGAAACACTGGGGTACTTAGTGTCGTGCGGTCCGGAGGGACAGGTAGTGGTTGAGGGTCTCAAGTAAGTTTGAGTACAGGTAGCTCAGCCATTACGGTAGGTCGGTAGATCGGTAGAGTAGGAGACAATAGGGGAAGAGAAGGACGGGGGTTTCTATTTATTCGTAGATTTTATAGTTTAGAAAGGTGGTTCTGTAGTATTATGTGACTTTGTCTAAGACCATTAGGTCTTTAAGGTCATAAAAACATAACCATTTAATTTTGATTTACCCTTTTATAATTTCGTTATGTCGATGTATAGATGTAATCTTTATAAAGTACTATAAAATCCTATAGTTTTACTACACTCTTAATTCTCACGATGAATAATGAGAAATTGTATCGAGTTTTTAACCTTTATATTTATAACAAACTCATTATTGTTCTTCATAAATCATTCTTAAATGATACAGGATCTCAAGGTTCACCAAGACTATGTACCTCGTAAATTAGGATTCACCCCTAAATAGTTGTAGTAAATAGTATACTACTTTGTAAATGTCTCTCCAATTCGTTGAACGGATTATACTGTGTCGATAATTCATTGACTTGGTCTTAAAAGGAGGTTTGTCAAATTAGATTTTATATGATAATTTTAGTATGATATAGATATTTTATACTTTTCGTAGTTAAATTAGATCGTCTTCGTAAAGAAACTCTTTATATAGTTGGAACTATATACAATTACCCTTGAAATTTTACTTATGTTTAAAAACACTCTTATTTTTAGGTATAGATATATAATCATAAAGAAATAAATATAATGGGTTTAGAGATACTAACAGTTTATGTCATAGTTTCGGTTGGATGATTAAACTCTTATATAAAAATTAAATAAACGGATCTAAAGTTTTATAAAATTTTATAATTAGTTAAGAATAAAGTTTATAATAAGGATAAAATGTAGAATTATAAGGTGAGATTAAAATTTAAATCTTGTATAGTAAGTAAATAAATAAGTGAGTTTTTGATCAATAAGTCATGGATGATACACGGTTCGTGGTACAACTGTGTCACTTCCTCTCTGGATCTCGGTATCGAAACCAAAAGGGACCTCAAATCTAAGATTGTCTTTTATACTATTTGTTAATGTTTGTTACAATATTAACCGTTCGTACTCTTTATGTACCTATATACTCTCATGGATTAAGTGTTCATGTCAACTCTCATAGGAAGGACTTCCTTTATTTTTATTCGTCTATTGGTTCGAACTCATTTTTAACAACATCTCTTTCCTATCTCCTAAGTCTGGACTACTGTTTCACTAACTCACAGATATCTACCGTCCTTAACCACTTATTAAAATTCTCCAAGATAGTCTCTTGTTACCGGTTCGAGGACCGAGGTCATAGTCCATTAATGATTATAATGGAATTTATACGAAAGTGTGGGTGGTAGAGATGATTTAATTCTCGTTGAGACCCTCACTATGTTTCCATAAAATCTCGACTTTTATATTTCTTAAATGAATCAAACATTTCGTATATTCTTAGTAGAAAAGATGAACTAAAATCTTGTCTAACAGATTAAGACAACAAATTTCATGTTGTACAGAAGAAAGTTAGTTCTGACAATAGACCTAAGTACGAATACAATATAAAAGGGGAAACTCTAGATTACATCTTCGAGGATGAACCGACAGGACTGTCTTCGTTAGACAGAAGTGACGTAGTGCCGACCGTCTTGTTACAACTAGTTGGTACACTTGTGGAGATAGAAATGGTGACACACATTTACGTGTCATTATAAGTCACATGACCGGTTTGTCTACGTCTTTCAGTTATACAGAGAAGTTTTCTCCGGACTTCCGGAGATGGAACAAAACAGTGAAAGGGAGAACGAAAAATTAGGTATAATTATAAATCATTCGGAACTAGTATATAAAGTAAACTCTATATTTTAAATGGACTGGTGTGATGTCACGACATTTCCCAGTGTTCTGAGAGAAAGACTATCCGATCGAGGTACATGGAGGTGATCACTCTTCTTGTGAAAACGTTCTGAACTAAATAAAGGAACTGATAATTAAGGACAGAAATGGATGAGTCTAAAGAAGTCCGAAGTCTGTTCGTCTTAATATTCGTCCCTTTTCGTCTTATCTATTTACTGTCCTCCAAATATGATTCTTATTAGACACATTTTGTTATACATTATAGATTCTTTGGTAGGAGGGGGGTGGAATTAGAGTGGAAGAGATATGAACTTAAACAAAGGATCTAAAAGTTCCCATCAAATCTTTTTACTTTTAATTAGAGGGTGTGAAGGTGTGGGTCCTTGAGATCTATATTTCTAATAAAAGTGAAATCACTAATTGTTTCCGTCGTACCCATCGTGTAATCTGTGTCAGAAACCTCCGTCTGTCTTCATGGACTCATACTTGGGACAGTCTGGTGACAGACAGTCTTACTGAAACCCTTTCATTAAGATTTAATAAACAAAGGAAAGGACAGTTATTTTACCAATAAATTTAGGAAAGGAGTTCTCAAAGGAATACCCACTTTACTCTCTTACATTTCAAGGACAGTTCATCACTAGAGTGTTGTTTTGAAAGGTGGGAGTCCGATCTAAAGAAATAGTCTCCGAGTTCCCATATCGAAAATGGAGATAAACTAGAGGAGTCAAAGACGACTCTTAAAATAAAATTTGACTTCCCGTAAAAGAGAGACGAAGTGAAGAATTCGTTTAAGTTATGTAAATTTAATAAAACGAACTAGAAGGATAGAGCAGAAGAGGATCTCTCTTCATTTAAACTGGAAGGGAGGTTCGACGAACAGTGGACAGGGAAAGAAGTAGTAATATAATTACTTAAGGATAAGAGTCACTAAAACTTATATTAAGAAATTCACTAAAAGATTTTTAATAAAAATATTATACAACACGATTTGTATAATACCCAAAGGACCACATAGTCTACCATTTCTTAGATGGACGTTACGTTTCCTGGACGTAAGCTAGGGACCCAGTCTTTCTAGGGGACCTCCTCACTTACCGATGGGTGAGGTAAGGGACCTTTTAAAGTATCTGTCTGCTCGGACCACCCGATCAGTGTTTCCGGTGTTACTCAGTCTGTACTGACTCGTTGATTGTGAAAGTGAAAGTTTGTATAATATAATGTCAACCCCGAAGGGACCACCCTTCTTGGGTGTACGATTACACCGTCTGTATTCTATACACCCAAGCTAGGGACCCAGTCCTTCTAGGAACCCTCCTCCGTTGGGTGAGGTCATAAGAACGGACCTCTTAGGGCGTCTGTCTCCTCGGACCGACCCGCTGTCAGGAACCCCGGCGTTCCTTAGATATGTCATAAAGGAACAGAAAAACGTTCAAACGTGAATACCAACATTGCAGTTTTCACGTGACTTAAAAATCGGTCCTCTGGGCTTAAAATTAGGACTGAAACTGTGATTAATCAATATACATGACTTCGGTGAAGTGAAGATATCCGGAGTTTTGGTAGATTCCTAAAACTCGGTACACTAGAAAAGATGAATTCAGTTGAGATGGTAAAGTCCCAAAACACTAAGTTGAAAATGTCATTACGTTTCGAGGTAATTTCTGAAATACAACCGAAAGGTATAAAAAGTTGTATTCCGGAATTTACTGATAAACGAAGGTAAAAAGGAATATACAACGCACAATGACGAAAAGAGTAAAGAAGGGGAGGTAACAAAGAGATGTAGGTCCGTTTCTAATAGTCTTTCTCTATATAGTAACTGTTAATTTACCCAAACAATCCCTTGGTAACTGACTTTAGTGGGTCGAACCGGTCCGTTCTACTATCGGTGAACGAATTGAACAGAGTGTTTTCCTCCAGATCCATTCCTTGCACCAAGACAGTGACCTTTTTCAGTCCTCCCCCGTTTTCTCCCATTTGTACTAGTTGAAGGGTATCAGGAAACGAGACCTTAGGTAGAACCTACTCTCTACGAACACAGTGGTCCTTCCACTAACCGGTCTCTGTTGGGTCTTTGATTGGGGTAATGGTATTTTGGACTCTGACAGTAGGTTTTCCGTTTCGTCAAGAGAACCAAAGGGAATGGACCGAAGAGCGGCGGATTCACGGTAAAGAGTATTTCAGAGAAGGGAACTTCATACACACAGTGCGACCTGTTAAGTAAAGACTTACAATCTGTGGTCGGGTGATAGTCCAGGACCTTCCCCAAGGGAAAGGATCTCATGGGGAAATGATTGAAAAATAGACAGTAACTTGGATTCTCTTGATTACGTACTTTGACGTTTTAATATTTTTATTTTAGTTTAAAGTGTTGTCATAAGTATCTTACCAGAATAAAAACGTTTTGGTTTCTATGTGTATGTATTATTCATCTACATAATCCTAAATACATCCTACACTAGATTTTTCTATATACGTTTTCACGATTTTTGTTAATCGGGACCTTCTCTTTCACACTTTACTTTCTCATTGTGGTTATTTCCGCATTGAAAATTAATATTTGAAGGGACATAATCAAAGAATAGTGTTCATACTCAATGAAAATAATTTTTTACGATAGTAAATGATTACAGTTAAAAGTAAATATATTAAAATTCACTTAAACATCAAATGACATATAACCCATATTTGAACAATTATTTTTTCACTCGACTCCACTTTCCTACAAATAATGATATTTGTATCCTTTAATGAACCTCTTCCGTTACCGTTGGGTGACGTCATGAGAACGGACCTTTTAGGGTACCTACCTCCTCGGACCATCCGACGTCAGGTACCCCACTGATTCTTAGGCTGTGCTGACTCGCTGAAGTGAAAGTGAAAAGTGAAAGTACGTAACCTCTACCTTTACCGTTGAGTGAGGTGACAAGAACGGACCTCTTAGACTCCCTACCCCCTCAGACCACCCGACCGTAGATACCCCAGTATGTCTCAGCCTGTGTTGACTTCGAATCGTCGTCGTCGTCCTTCAAGGATTCATATTTGTTACTCACTTAGATTAAAGTAGAGATTGGGTTCGTCCTTGACTACGAAAGAAGATTTTCATTGAATTCTGAACGTAGATCCAAGTCAAGTCAAGTCATGTCAGTGAGTCAGTACAGGCTGAGGAAACGTTGGGGTTCTTAGCGTCGTGTGGTCCGGAGGGACAGGTAGTGGTTGAGGGTCTCAAGTGAGTTTGAGTGTAGGAAGCTCAGCTACTACGGTAGGTCGGTAGAGTAGGACAGTAGGGGAAGAAAAGGACAGGGGATAGAGAGGGGATAGGGAGGGTTGTAGTCTCAGAAAAGGTTACTCAGTTGAGAAGTGTACTCCACCGGTTTCATGGCCTCAAAGTCGAAATCGTAGTAAGGAAGGTTTCTTGTGGGTCCTGACTAGAGGAAATCTTAGCTGATCAACTAGAGGAACGTCAGGTTCCCCGAGAGTTCTCAGAAGAGGTTGTGGTGTCAAGTTTTCGTAGATAAGAAGTCGCGAGTCGAAAGAAGTGTCAGATTGAGAGTATAGGTATGTACTGATGACCTTTTTACTATCGGAACTGATCTGTCTGGAAACAGCCGTTTCATTACAGAGACGAAAAATTATACGATAGATCCAACCAGTATTGGGAGGAAGGTTCCTCATTCGCAGAAAATTAAAGTACCGACGTTAGTGGTAGACTTCATTAAAACCTCGGGGGGGTTTATTTCAGACTGTGACAAAGGTGACAAAGGGGTAGATAAAGGGTACTTCACTACCCTGGTCTACGGTACTAGAATCAAAAGACTTACAACTCGAAATTCGGTTGAAAAAGTGANGAAAAGTGAAAGTACGTAACCTCTACCTTTACCGTTGAGTGAGGTGACAAGAATAGACCTCTTAGGCTCCCTGCCCCCTCAGACCACCCGACCGTAGATACCCCAGCATGTCTCAGCCTGTGTTGACTTCGCTGAATCGTCGTCGTCGTCCTTTAAGGATTCATATTAGTTACTCACTTAGATTAAAGTAGAGATTGGGTTCGTCCTTGACGACGAAAGAAGATTTTCATTGAATTCTGAACGTAGATCCAAGTCAAGTCAAGTCATGTCAGTGAGTCAGCACAGGTTGAGAAACGCTGGGGTTCTTAACGTCGTGCGGTCCGGAGGGACAAGTAGTGGTTGAGGGCCTCAAGTGAGTTTGAGTGTAGGTAGCTCAGCCACTACGGTAGGTCGGTAGAGTAGGAGACAGCAGGGGAAAAAGAGGACAGGGGATAGGGAGGGTTGTAGTCTCAGAAAAGGTTACTCAGTTGAGAAGTGTACTCCACCGGTTTCATGACCTCAAAGTCGAAATCGTAGTAAGGAAGGTTTCTTGTGGGTCCTGACTAGAGGAAATCTTAGCTGACCAACTAGAGGAACGTCAGGTTCCCTGAGAGTTCTCAGAAGAGGTTGTGGTGTCAAGTTTTCGTAGATAAGAAGCCACGAGTCGAAAGAAGTGTCAGATTGAGAGTATAGGTATGTACTGATGACCTTTTTACTATCGGAACTGATCTGTCTGGAAACAACCGTTTCATTACAGAGACGAAAACTTATACGATAGATCCAACCAGTATTGGGAGGAAGGTTCCTCATTCGTAGAAAATTAAAGTACCGACGTTAGTGGTAGACTTCATTAAAACCTCGGGGGGTTTTATTTCAGACTGTGACAAAGGTCACAAAGGGGTAGATAAAGGGTACTTCACTACCCTGGTTTACGGTACTAGAAACAAAAGACTTACAACTCGAAATTCGGTTGAAAAAGTGAAAGGAGAAAGTGAAAGTAGTTCTCCGAAAAATCAAGGAGAAGTGAAAGACGGTATTTCCACCACAGTAGACGTATAGACTCCAATAACTATAAAGAGGACCGTTAGAACTACGGTCGAACACGAAGAAGTTCAGGTCACAAAGAGTACTACACGAGACGTATATTCAATTTATTCGTCCCACTGTTATATGTCGGAACTGCATGAGGAAAATGATAAACCTTGGTCAGACAAGGTACAGGTCAAGATTCACAAATTTTGATTAATGTCATTAATTTATATTTTCCTTCTCCTTTGTATTCAACTTGATTTAGAAATGTAATCTTCTTCATGACTCTCGATCCGTTTTTGGTTATAACACAATCCATCAATCTTTTCCTTTTTCCTCAGGATTTACCACCACCGACTTTCTGTTCCCTTTTCGGACGTTTTTATCTTGTTTCCTTCCAGGTTCCTGGTCTCACTCCTGGAGTCCATTTTGTTTGTCGGGAGGACCGATCGGGTCAAATGTGTCCCGTCCGAGTCCCCCTCCTCCTTTTTGTATTTTTCTCCTCGGTTTTAACTTGGCCCCTGAAGAGAAGAGAAGTACAGAAAACCCAGTCGAACGGAAGTACGGAACTCCTACATAAAAAGGAAAGTCAAATCAAGTCAGAGAGTTAACAAAGACTGAAAAACGTTGGGGTAACTGACGTCGTACGGTCCGGAGGGACAGGTCGTGGTCGAGAACCTCAAATGAGTGAGAACGGGTAATTCCACCACTACGGTAGGTTGGTAGAGTAGGAAAACGGTTATTTTGTCGATATTGTGAACAGACAGGTAGGGAAGTCTAAAAACGACACCGTTCTATCATGGCTCCTTTACTGTGTGAGGGGGTTGAATATACCACGGCACTGAGCCTAAATTGGACCAACCTTGTTAGAGTAGAGTCGGGGACGTTACGTCTCCGGTTCGTGTCGCCTTCAGATCGAACCGTTTTCGAGGGTACCACCTTCGACTTACGTTTCTTTTCGGTCACGTCCCCCTCACTGTTCATCGGGTCGCACGACCTTTGACTTTGTCGTTTTGTTTGAGTCGTCTTTCGACTCGCCGAGTAAGACTAAGGTCCTCCGGAGGCCAACCCCATCCTTCAGGAGTGAGGATACCGACCTTCCTGTATACCGATTGTTTTAGAATTAAGGAAATGTTAGAGTAAAGGACAAAAGAGTTGTGGTGGGGGGGAGAGGAGGGGGTACTTGTCCACTCGTAGTCACCTACGTTAATTCCCTGAGACCTCTCTGACGAGGGGTCACATGAGAATTCCGAGGTGATAGGAGACACGAGATCATCGACAACGGGTTCACCCACCCCCGAGAAGACAGGAATTATGAGAAACACGGTTCCTAGTCCGGTTACTTTTGACACTCGTGTCCAGTCCATAAATCGTCTAAAAGACCGTCCAATACTTCCCCTAAGAAACCTTGTAAAAGGGACGACGAAAAAGGAGGACAGGAAGTCGAGGAGACAGGTAGATACGGTGACGAATTTTTCGTGACCCGTCCAGTAGTATAAAAGTAAAGACTTTTAACACGAACTTTGGCAAATGGATTCTAACCTTGAGTTTGAGTGCACCGTCCCTGAGACACGATACGAATCAGTAAGTCAGTATAGGCTGACCCTGATCTCGGACCGGTTTTGGGTGCCACGGACCGAAGTCCTGGATTACTTCAAGTCCGAGACTACAGAGTAACGTTTTTAAGTCACTCTCTGTGTCGCTATCCAATCTCCACCTAAACAAGTCTAAGTCTCTCTTCGTGTGAGGTGTTCCACACCCGGTAATGTCTCCTCTGACGTCACTGGTACCTTACACCGCAACAATCAAAACCCCTCGACCCACTAAAGTATACGATTACTCACCCTCCCAATAAGGTTATTAACCCCTTGGTGGGTGAGGAGGTAGAAAACTATCATTGAACCTTGACAGGACCGTGGAGACCCACACAGTAAATCGAATGTCTAACTCCTAATTCCAAATCAACTTAAACCTGAGTAAACTAAAATTAACCAAAATGATCTCGGAACCTGATACAGTAAGAAAGTTTTCAACACGGGACGGGGAAGGGAGGACAAAACACAAGAAAAGGACTCGGGATACGTCCGGGTGTCACAAGGGAGATATTAGAAGACTTCCCTGTTGTTCTTTTATCGACCGGGAACCCTCTTTATACGACATTTATAGGTTAGAGAGATCTATAAGTCCGGAAGTAGAAGGAACAAAGGATATTGTACAAGTTATTGTCGATAAAGAGTCACTTGGGCGATCCCACCCACTGTCCGTGTGTTACGGACGATCTTCAAATAGACGACCACCGTAGGGAAGTTCCCGTTAACCCGAAGACTCTTTTACAAACGGTGAAACCTTCAATCGGGTCGTCCGGCAAACCCGGGTTTAGGAACGGTGAGAAGAGGATTTCAATGTTTGTATGGGGACCTAGTTTAGAGGTGAGGTGAAAATACCTTATACACCAGACAACGAAGAATTGTTAAACAAGAATTCGGTGAATGATCGAGGATATTGTCCTGGGACGGGGGAACATCCGTTGTAGTGAGGTGGGACGAATAATGATTTTATGAGATTACGGAGATTGTCTTGGTCTATTGGGTGAGGAGACAGTAATGAAGACAGTAATGGATTTTACCCAGATACTGTTACTTTACAAATGGTAACCTCTGTGGGATCGGACGAGAATACCTCGTGCTCCCCTCCTTTAGTCACTGAATATAAAGGAGTCTCGTTATTCTCCTATTCCGAATACCGACGAAGTGGTCCAAGGGTCAAAGTCCCGTGTCTGCACCTGACGAACTGTAGTAACATAGATAAGGGTAGGTACCACCTATTTGGTCGTTACTCAATTCTAATGTTGGGGAATTAGGATGGGTCGTGACCTGTACGACCTCTGGAACCCCTACGGGTCGAGGTCCAGTTGGACGGAACTGGACGGATTCCTAGACCAGGGACCCTCAAACAGTACGGAGTTGGATGAGTCCCTATACGGTTAGGTCCCCAGGGTCCTCCAGTTGTACGGAGCTGGACGGGTCCCTGGGTTAAGAGCCCTCCAACTGTACAGAACTGGACAGACCCCTAGACGTGGGACTGGGCCCCTGAGGACCGAGAGTCCAACGTTGTCATAACCCATCCTATTCGAAGTCTTTCTGAGTGGGGATTCCTTCAGGTGGGTGCCTTTATCTTCCTTCGGTCAATCGACACCCTGATACGGATTAGAGTCGTCATTGAGTCCTCAGGTTACTCTTGGGGTAACGGAAAGACCTTTCCGATTTTCTCCGGGAGGTTTTTAAATAGTTTGGTCTAAATCTGAGAATGCTCCCTGTCCACTGAAATTTCCTGTTTAAGGACAAGGTTACATGTAGTCTGTAACCCTATTTCAATGTTGTCGATGTCGTCATCCTGGGACGACGAAGAAATCTACTCTACCAGGTCTGTCGGTGGATATGGAAAATATTGTCTCTTGTCCTCTCCCTCCGGTTCCAGGTCCTCTCCCTCTTTTCCTCTCTCTGTTCCGTACGGGTCTACGACCGACGGGAGGTCCCTTTTAGATACCGTTTGGGGTTCAGGAACTTCCTGTTCCCTGGTCCGTTTACGGATTAGACATCTGTCAGTCCTGTAACCCGGTCTCTTACAGGTTTGACACTGTTCAAATCGGACAATGTTTACGGTAGTTAACCGTCGTGAAACGGGAGTCTTGGGTTCTCGGAGTTCCAGTTCGCGGTTCGGAAGGGAGTGTTACAAAGTTGTCCTGACTTCGTCACGTGAGATCCGTCGGGCGGACAGTGTCTACTAGTAGTACCCCGACCTCGGTTCCCACGTCGACCTACACCGTCCATCCAGGTTCTTAAAGAACCAACTGTGTCCCCGATGGATGAGACAGGATGGATGAAACAGAGGATGAGGCCTCGGAAGAGGAGGGTTTGGACGTGGTAAATCCCACGATGTCCTATTTGTTGATGTTTTTCTAAGTGGACTTATGAAGAAACAACGACCCTACCTGTTTATAAAAGGGTGGTCAAAGACTACCGGGAATGCACAGGATATGAGAATAACCCTTCTCTAGAAAGGGACGGAAGTTTTAGAACGTCGATAACGTGAAGACTATCTTCTATGAAATTTTGAGAGAGGACCCCCCGTTTGATTGATAAAAATGGTCTGTGGTTCACTTTATTGAGGACTTCCCCTCTCCGGTAAATACCTACAGACTAGTTTCTTAGGAGTTTATAGTTCATCACGACTACCTTGTAGGTCCGGACTGATATAGGGGAACGCTTCAAGAATTGGGTCGATGGGAGGACGGATGGGGGTTCCCGAGAGAGGAGAAAGTGAGAATGGATCTTTGAAACCTGGTGACCTGTTTTGAGACCGTCCATACAGTCTTCTAGGAGACTGGTTAGGACTCCTTTAGACCATGTGACTACCTTCGTCGAAACAGAACCTACCCTTTTCTTCTCGGTCTATACGTCATCAGAGGTTAAAACTCTGGTATCTCCGATTTGGAAACGGTGGTCCATGAAGTCGGGTCAATCGACTCGAGTATCGGGACTGAGCTCGAAATCTCGACCCTTTTCCTTTTTCTCATCGGTAAATGTGACTGAGGTTCAGACGGAAGGACCACGATGTGCGTGTACGACGATAAACCTTTCTTTCTCCGTTGAACTGGTGGGCTCCCAGGGGTTAGTTTATACCACTAGTTTAGGAATCCGAGAACCTCCGCCAAATAGACGGGTCACTCCCAAGTCACAGGGTAACATTTCCTGTGGTTTTTCCCTCGTGTCTTCTCCGTACTCCCTTGGTTCGTCGGCTAGTCCGTCGATTCTCTCGTCGTAACAACTTGTGACTAGATTATCCCCAACGGTGGAATCAAGGTGTTTGATTAAACGGTCTTTGAGGAAGTATCTGACTTCTACTCTGAGTTTCGATTCTCACTCCCGAAAGTTTTTCTAGTATACTCCACCAAGGTGTCCTCCCTGAGGAAAAAGACGGACCCTTGGAGGTTACCTTCAACCGATTGAGGAATGTACGATGGTGAGTAAATCCCCCTTTCCGGAAGGTTTCTAATGATCTTTCCAGGAAGTCTCCTTGTCCGGAGGTTTCTGGATATTCAGTTCATCAGAGGAGAACAGGGTGAACGGTTAATTTGTTGGTGGGTGAACGGTTAATTTGTTCCTCGAGTTTCCTGGGTCGACCGGGTCGGACAGGTTGTTACACCCTGTATGGGTCCTCTCCTGACTCTCTACCTGAAGTGGGTCTACAGTCAAAGAGTTCCCATATTTATGGATGATCAGTACTATCTATGTAAGTGTTCTACCTATTCCGAAAGGGTGGACCTGACTCTTCCGACTCCTCCCCATTTTTTGGACGAGGTACTTTAGTAAGGTTCTAAACCAGACGGGTCCAGTAATGTTTCACTGTTACCCTGTAGCAAATGGAGATTCCAGTGGGTTCCCCAGAGATTTCGCAACCCGTAATGAATGATAGAGGTAACACGGACCTCCGGAGTCAGAAGTCCTTTTCCTCTTTCTCGATTGGTTAAGAATTTTAGTCGTTATTTTTTCTATTGGGTCCACTGGAGGGACCCTATCTTCCTCCGAAATCGTTATAGAGAGGAGGTGTGGGCGTAACGGGGATTCCTTGTCCAACCAGAACCAGGAATACTCTACGATATACCCTCTGGAAAGCAAATACAGTTACTGGAGAAAGATTTAGGTCTCCGAGTCTGGGAAGTCAGAATATGGTACTGGTGACCTGTTAAGGTTCTTCTATATACGGACACCCCACAGTTGGTCCTGAGTTTTCTAAGATTTCTCTGTGATAGTACACGAGGTCCCTGAGTTCAGGATTAATTTCAGACCTTCCTACCCAGGGGTTTCCGAGTTGAGGTCGGGTGTACCTTCCCGTCCCCGGGAAGGGACATTATGAAAGATGGTGGTGTCGTCAGTTCCATGGTCAGTACTGAGGACTACACTAAGGAGTGATGAGTAATCAGTTCGACACCTTCTTTTGTATTCTCCTGTGAGTAATATGGACACTCGGGGACCCTCTAGAGTCTATGGATAAGTCTTGACGTTTACTCACGGTAAGATTACTTGTGGGGGTTTAAGTTCAAAGACCCCTATTCTAAAGAGTCCTATCACGATTTCTCGGTTGTATCGAACCTTCCCCAACATGAGGTTTTGTCTGTTCTCTATCTAGAGGACTAGGGACTTGTTCCTCTCTGAACTCGGTAGAACTTACTCTGGACAACAAAGACCCATTTATGAAAGTCGATTTAATTTCTTTTAGGAGTTCCTTTTGTAAGTCGAGGATGTCCTAGAGTTTCTTGTTCGACCTCTCAAGAGCCCCACCGATGTCAGAGAGAAACCCCCTAGGAAGAGGACCACTCCCCTTAAACCTAAACCGTTTACGGGGATGATTAGGGACAATAGTGGTATAACTACGACGAATACTAACAAGGTACATAATAATTGACAGATTGGGTACAACAATCGGGTCCAGTTGTTCGATGTTTTACGTCACAGTCAAGTTGTTCCTATATATTTTGATATCGGTTGGTACCTTTTAATCTACCTGTGGTGATATTCCCGTGACTCCGAACTCTGATCGTTCTCCCCCGCCGGGTTACGGGGAGCGGTAGGGTCAAGTCGTCCGTCATGGGTCTTTCTGGAAGTGCGGGGGATAAGGGTTTCCTAACCCGGAGGGTAGAGAACTCCCCCATTACAATCCATCAATCTTATCTTTTTTCCTCAGGTTTTCACACCACCGATTCTCTGTTTCTTCCCTTTTCGGTTGTTTTTGTCTTGTTTCCTTCCAGGCTCCTGGTCCCATTCCTGGAGTCCATTCTGTTTGTCGGGAGGACCGATCGGGTCAAATGTATCCCGTCCGAGTCCCCCTCCTCTTTTTGTATATTTGTCTCCTCGGTTTTGGCTCGGTCCCTGAAGAGAAGTGCAGAAAACCCAACCAAACGGGAGTGCGGAGCTCATACATAAAAGGAAATGAACGGTTATTTTGATTTGATATTGTGACCAGACAGGCAACGAAGTTAAAAAACGACACCGTTCTGTCTTGACTCCTTTAATGTGTAAAGGGACTGGTAACCTCAATGCTTATCTTATCCCACAATAACTTTTCCTCCTCCTGAGACAGAATAGAGGGTGAGGTAAAGGTCAGACTCATCATTTATCAGAGGTAAGTCGGGGGGACTCAAGGTTTCCCGTCTAAGTTTGTCAACGGTTAGTCTCTTCGTCTTCGTTCCCTTACGTCTTTGTTTCCCCCACGTCAGTCCTTGGGTATCACGTCGTCGTTTCGTACAAACACTCAGTAGGAGTTCCTTATGTGTATTGTTGTACGTCCTGGAGTCGGGCGGAGCGGGGGCGGGGGGCGGGGGCTGGGCCCCCCTCCTGGAGTATCGAGGTCCCACTCTTTTCTAAGAACCTGGTGGACAATGGAGTGAGGGTTGTGAGTCTTCATTTAGACTTTTGTCGTCTTCTATTTCCAAGAAAAGAAATTTTGGAAAGTATCGGTCGACTTAGGAGTCTCGAATAAAACCCCCTATCCTCAGACGGAATAGGGGTCCAATAGTCGGAGGACTTATTTCGTTGTAAAAGTTAGGTTGGTTGTTAACAGAAAACTCATGACCAAAAGTTCGTCTGTGTAGACTCAAACCATTGTCGTTCTGAAACATTTTCTATGACCTTGTTTTGTTTAGATTTGTTTAGTTACCCTTGTTGACCATAAAATTCGGTTAAGAAAGTTTTTCATGTGTTTCTGTTTACTGAGAAGTTTATAAGTATCCCGTATCCTTCATTCTTCGGAAGATTCGTTTCTCTTGTCAAGTTGTCGTTTTAGACATTCTTGTCTCCTTTTTTTTTTTTTTTCACCCCCCCCTCGACTCTAACTCTGTAATTATGAGTAATTATTGATTGTAATGATATTTCGGATATATGTATTACAAATGTCAATATACTGAAATACAACTGTGTTTCCTATTTCTCAAATGAAAGTCTCTCATCCAATCGTAACAGTCCCATAGTCCGAATAAACTAATAACAAAAAGGTAAATATCACGCTCTTGCAGTATCTCATAGGGTTCACGTTGAGGTTTCTCTTTTCTTTTGACAAATTGTAGAGAAAGTCTCGTGATGTGTAGACCTTTTTAATTTAGAGACAGAGGGACAGGGTTTAGGGGATGAGCTGGATTCAAACCACCTTCACGTGACCGGGTTGTTGACCGTCAAAAGAGTTACATGTCAACCTTATAAATTGAAGAAAATGATCGACGTCGGAATCGGGATTCAAGATCCTTTGCGACTGTGGTTACGTGGTGTATAGATTTACATGTAATGGATGAACTAGTAGAATAGTAGATACAGAGGTTTTTGTTACTTGTGTTGAATAACAGAGACAGCACATCCATTGTAAGATGTACTTCACTCCATTCCACTCCACTTCAGCTAGTCAGGACAGGTTGAGAAACGCTGGGGCACCTGACATTGGATGATCCGAAGAGGCAGGTACCCTAAGAGGTCCGTTCTTATGACCTCACCTAACGGTAAAGGAAGAGGTCCCCTAGAAGGCTGGGTCCCTAGCTTGGGCCCAGAGGGTGTAACCTCCGTCTACGAAATTGGAAACTCGGTGGCCAACTTTTTTTTAGGGACGGAACCGAAGAATCCGTCGTGAGAACTAAAAAAAGGGTAGAAATGACAATGAAGAACAGTCAGAGGAAATGATCGAAAAGTTGTACTTAAGATTTATGTAAAGAAAAAAAAGGAAAAGATTATGTGTAAGAGGTTCATACTTATGTAAGATACGATCCCTTAGTTTAAGGTTAGTTTCCGGTTTAAAAACAAGATGTAAAGTTTTAGTATATGAGTTACTTGGTATGTTGTATGGACATTTTGTTAATTTGAATTGGGAGATTAATCGGGTGATTTTACCTTAGGTCGAAGATGGTGTTTGACAAAATAGGGTCAGAGGGGATCGAGTAATTCATTGTGAGTATAGGTGTGTTACCGGGGTTTGTTTTTGGATTTGACGATTTAAATCTAAGGGGGTAAAAGAATTTAAAGTGTAATTCAGGGACTTTTGGGTCAGTTAAAATAAAGGTTTTATTTAAAGTTTAAGTAGATGGACAAAACGGGTGAGAAATCAAATGGTGACAGGTTATGGTTCCATTACGTACGTTTGATATATTAAAATTTAAACGATCATCGGCGTAATTTTTTTTCTTACCAAATATGTATAGTTGAACTTTTATAAAAAATGTATAAACCAACTTTATGTAATACTTGTAGTAATACTATACATGTTTATAAGTTATATATACTTTATAAAATATAATAAAAAAAGAATCACTTAGAAGTGTTAAACAACACTCAAAATATATCGTGTGAAGACATGTGTGTCCGGTTCAAAGTTCACAATTTGTCCGTGTACTTTAATGACATAACCTCTCATGTTATGAGTAGATACTGTCGTAGTAGGTAACGGGCCTTTTGATGTTGTCTGAGTATAGACCATGATAGTGAGATAAGGACGGTTGGAGGTGGACGTTGTTGTATAAAAATACTTAATCACTCCTTGATTTTGTTACGTTAAGGAACGAGGACACACCTTGTTATTACTCTGACCCATCCGAAAAGATACGGATAACTACACACTTGTTACAATTACTAATTTTCCAATTAGTTATTATAGAATCGATAAAAGGATTCCTTTATGAACGAGGATCTTCTCTTTTGACTAGGTCAATTTGACTAGTTAATAGTTCTGATCATTTAAGTAGGTCTCAGTAAAGTATTAGAAGTTAAGTGACACAACAGTAGGTTTAGATGATACAGTGGTTTAGAGTCGGTCAAGAGAGAAGACTTTTTACAGAAAATTATAGAGAGTCGTATCCGGAATTTTACTGTATTTCTTGGAATGGATTAAAGGGATAAAACTCTGTGATCATTCTAACACTTCCACCATAAGAGGAAATGCCGTCATTCAGACCATTTGACTCAAAACGAACTAATTGTGGATAAACCTCAAGAAAAACTTTCAGTCGGAAGTTGTTTTCGTTCTCCCCTAAAGAATTTTACGTTTACCCTAGTACAGTGAGTAGACCATCTCCATAAAGTTATAAAGGGTCACGAAACCTTGTTTTAGATTCGACGAACTGTTAAAACTGTTCCGGTTTTACTGGATCAGACAGATCGAGCGATTTTAGTATAATATAGTGAGGGAAGAAGGTAAGTAATTCAAAATCTGTGTCACGGAAGAAGGAAAAGAAATCTATATCGGTCACAATAGGGTCAGAACCGTAAAAGTGTAAATGAGATAAGACGTACGTTGTAAGAAGGGACAGAATTTTAACGACTGAGTAGGACAAGTGTAATTGACTCAGTTTAGATTAGAGTCTCTCCGAAAGGAGTTGGTGACATAAATTCCATAACAATAGAGAATACGTTTAAAAGAGACATAGTGTAGTAAAATGAAGGAAGTATAGTGAATAGTATTGACGGAACAGAAATAGGAAGTAAATGAAAAAGAGAGGTGATTCTAATATCTACGGAGTACTTGTCTCTAGAATTGGATAGAGAAGATAGAGATATACGGATTTATAACCTATGTAAATAACTGTAAATCCATAAGTTGTTGAAAATTTTTACTTAATTATTTTTCTTAAGTTACTGATATAATTTACTACTTCCTTTCTCTTCCTTTCCTCCCTTTCTTCTTTTCAGAAAGATTTTGTACACTATTTCGGTACTGTCCATACGAATAAGTGAGAATACATAGTCCTGTGTCACTTTGACATAATTTCCCTTCCTTGACCCTGAGGTGTCGAGGATATATTACATTGACTCTGGTCCTAGTTCCAGAGGACTAAAGATTAGGTAACGAGTAGTCTCGTATTGTGGGATAGAAAGTCGGAAGAGACTAACTACACCAAGAAAGTTTCGTCTACACATTTCGAAGTCTACATGATCTCTTTGTTCCGTAGACTTCCTCTTTTACTAAAAGAGACGTAATTAACCATTCAAGTATAGAAAAACGTAAATGTAGAGGGTGAACGTAGAACTAATCGTTAAAGAAGACAGTTAAATTGTGGTTTTAGGAGACATTAGTCACCGTACAATATAAGACCTTGTCTGAGTTACTCAGGGACTTCAATCTCTCTGTCGTGAAGTTAGGAAGTGGAACCGACGAGATCACCACTTGTACGGACTGACAGTCAGACTAAAGGATTTAGAGGAGACTCTACCATCCGTCAATTTTTACGACAACCGTATACGAACCGAAGTCGAGTGACGTTTATGTTTTTACGGCAAACGAAGGTTTGTGTTCGGAGTGAAGGGAGGGTAATAATAATTATAGTAGTAATTGTAATAATAGAAATAGTAAGAAGGTTTGAGGGAAAACCTCTCCAAAGTATGAGATTCCTTCTCATTAAGGACTTTTAATATAAACTAATTATATAAATCACTCCGTATTTGGCATTTAATCTTGAACTAACTTTAAAGATAGGAGGAGGTTATCATTTACATGACATTCCCTAACATTAACAACAGATGTGTTAATGTCATAAGGGTCCACACAGTCACCATTTCTTAGACGGACTGTTCATCCTTTGTATCCAAACTAGGGACCCAGTCCTTCTAGGGGACCCCTTCCTTTGTCGTTAGGTGAGGTCATAGGAACGGACCCTTTAGGGTACCTGTCTCGTCGGACTATCCGATGTCAGGTGCGATAGCGTTTTATCAGTCTGTGATGAATTACTGATTTGTTGTTACTGTTGGTGTCGTGTCAATGATTAAGGAGAAATAACAGAATGATTCTCTTTGAGTTAAAAGTTTATAATCTGTCGAACTCCACTTGCTAACACCACCCACCCTCGTAATGAGGAGTTGGGTTTAGGGTACCTTTCTTAGAACTGATGAGACAGGACTTAGGTCACTAAGACAAGGAAAATAGCAAATCACTCCAGTCCCGAGAAACTATACTTTACTTTTATTCTTAGACCTTATTTTTATTCTTAAACCTTAGGACAATGAAGAGTCAGAAAGAGGTGGATATACTTCTCCCCAAGTCCGTGGAACCGAACTATCGTCAAGAATTTTGTACGGAAATGAAGATATAGGAACGTTTTCAGGATTCGGTGTTAAGGTTGACGTGTCGAGTAAGTAGTTTCGGACTGAGTTTACAGTGGTTTGTCAATGTAGAAACGTATTAAAAAAGGTACCTCCGTCATGTTTGACAAAAAGGTTGTTACTAAGGTATACTTAGGTAATATCGTGAATGGTGTTATTTAAGGATAGGAAACGAATGTATAGATAAATGAGGTACTCTTACGGTCAATAAACTCTTGTTCCTAGTACAGAGTGAGCACAAACACAAGAATTTTGGATCGTGTCACAGATGTACTCTTTTCTATGAGTTTATAAAAAGTTCACCAACTGTCTCCTCTGATGTATTGTTTAGTTTTCAATAAGGAACTATACTGTGGAAGGAGTAAGACGCGACAAACCCAAATACTATTAAAGTATAAGATGTATATGAAGAGTTCCAAAACGAAGACAAAATATCAAGGATCTATAAATAAAGTTTCCGAAAAAAAAAAAGTTTCTTCCATAGTTTTTACTAACACGTATCGAATTTCAGAATTTATTCGTTTCCTGTGTAAATCTCTTCTGTAATTTTACACCGATACATTTTGTGAAGATTAGTTGATCTTATGAACCAATTAGTCTTGAGGGTTTTGAGACATTAATTTGTTTACTAGTGGACGTTATTAAATTCGTATAAAGGTAACCAAATATTGAATTATTCGGTTTCTAATAGATTCAATTTGAATCCAGTGTTTCAATTAGTTATCTTTTAATAATATTTCTACTACTATTACTACTCATAAAAATTATTAATTCCACATAACGTAAAAAACTTCTACCCGTGTGGTAATGAAGAGTAGGACGTACGAGGAAAACTGGAAATTTAATATAAGGAAGGTAACTTTTCACCCCCAAGTACAGAGGAGAAGAACTTAACCCCTCCGAAAACTGAACGAACGTTCCTTATTTAATGCCGTCTTCACTGTCACGTACTAAAGTCTCCAATCTACTTTTTTCTTTTATGATATACACTAAATGATTGACATTTTGAATAAGGACCTAAGGACTTTAAGGTAATTCTTCGAGGTATAGGTATCCGACAGTATAATACTCTTTCAGTTCGGAGTCCTCTCCAATTTACGTCAAAAGGAATCACAAAGTCAGGAGTCAGGTCTGTAGTCTGCACTTACTTATTCGGATACGGGAAACACTTAAAGACTGGATGTCGTAAACACTCGTATTATGTAACTAACAACAAAATACAGTGATTCGAATCCTATTAAGTAACGTGTCGTCATTGATGACCTTCTCTTACACACTGTTCCTTACCGGTCTACAAGTGATTAGGGTAAAGAATAAGAACCTGTATTTCCCCTTCTTCTGTAATAGTCGAGGAAACGTCAACTAAACCCAAAGGAAACCGACTGACCACCAGTTACCCTACGTTTCCCTGTATACGGAGTAACTTCACATCAGTAGTTTGAAGGACAAATTAGTAGATGACAGAGAAGGTAAAGACGTCACTGTCACCTTCGGTTTAATATTTCTACCGTTATAGTTTTCAAACCTCCTAACACTTAGTGACTTAGTAGTCGATCATCTCTGGTTAGTTCCTTTGACCGATCACAAACTGGTTACATATTTACTATTTATTTGGTAGAAATTCTATTCGATGACTCTAAACCCTCAACACAATACCGTCCATCGTAACAATGAGATTATGTGTATTGTTTAAATTAAATAAACATAATGATTAAACGTTATGTTTGTGACTAAGAACTCGTGAACTGTTACACGACTATTACACGAATCACGACACTTATATAATAGGGTAAATTTGAGTCTAGTTGGAATTATGATCCGTCCATATAAACAAAAGGGACGAAATATGTACATTTAGGTTTTGAATTTCTGGACTAAGTGAGTCTCAGTGTTTCTATAAGGTTTTTTTCTCTTTAAGGAACTTCTATCTCGTTTAGATTTCATTCTAATAGAAGGTTCTCAATTTAATCGTTTTAAGTAAACACTCCAATCACTAGAAATTTACGTAACAGCTACATTTGAAAACAACTTGTCCATGAGACTTGAATAAGGGTTTGGTGATTAAAATCACTATTGTCTCCTACGTACACGTTTTTAGGGACCAAAATAAAAAATATAAAATATCATTTGTCCGGTGATACATGACTAATTTTACAGAAAATGTCAGTAAAGATTCCCAATCTTTATTAAAAACAATACCATAGAAAGGTATAAAATACTGAAATTAATTTAAAGACTAAAGACAAGACTTGTGACGTTATATTATGTCATATTTCGTGTTAAATTAGTAATTTAAACACCTATTAAAACACTAAAAGAAGTTTCGGATATCGTGGTTCCCTGACTATTATCTTCTATTACACGTATTTTATGTGACGTCCTTCAAGGTGTTTGGGGTAGGAGTTCCTGAAAAGAAAGAGGGTGTTGGATTATCGTTTACGTGTGTTAGTTTTTCAGAGTAGTCCTGATAAGGAGTTAACAGTAGTAGAAATTTTTCCTTAGACCAGTGCCCGTGTTCCATTATATTTCCTGCAAATATGTTGTTGATGTATATGAGATGTTTTCGAGCATGACTCTGTTTATTGTAACTGTGTCTGTACGTACGCGTAAACACCAGTGTAATCACCAGTGTCTTATGTTACAAACCATTTTTAGGAACGTTTTAATAATTTGATTTCTAGTTCATTTAAAGAAACACTTTTATAAAGAGTTCCATCAAAGAATAATAGATAGTGAAAAATATTATATTTTATAATGTTTTGTTTCATTGTAAAGAGAACGGGAACAAAGACACTCCAGGTCACTACGATAAAGTTTGTTTACAGTTTAAACCGTTGGTGTAGGTAGTGAAGTAAATTGACACTTTTACAGATTGTAGAATAAAATCAAATATAAAGATTTTTAAGGAACAAAATATATCAGACGTAGGAACATGTACGTCAGTGTGTTATCTATTTGTATATTCAAATATACTGTAAACAGTACTATTTGTTTGAACTCATTCTTCTGTCTCCGACCGACTTCACCCTCTACGATAAAAGAAATACTAAGACATGTCCCAAATCCGTCCTACAATACATTCCATTACTATGGAGTCTGGACTTCTTCAGACGACACGTTAAGCACATCTTTTGTGCACCAATTTGTTTCACCATTCACCTTTCTGTGGTCTTCATATCAGTACAGACCGTTTACCCTCTTTGTCGATCCTCCCGATACATAATTATAGACTTAAACTTCCATACCCCTTCTCTCTCCATCCAATTCACAAGAAGTTGTTGAACGGGGTTTTCGTTAAGAACCCTAAGGACACAAATATTGACCGGGTAGTTAGAGGACTCCATTTCCTTTACGGGACTTGGTCCACGAGTTTCGGAGACCTAGAACAGACCAACGAGGGAGTAGTCACACACTGGAGTTCACGAAATGAAACGAAGGACTGGAAACGATAATGCGAGGTCTCATAAAAAGGGAAACTTTGAGGTAGTAAATGAAATATCTCTGAACTTTATGTTTTAAAAGTTATGGGGAGGAAGATACTCAATACGGTTTCAGATAAAGGATTTTCAGTGGTGAAGTATTTAACATAAAAAGTCTGAAGAAAAAGAGATCTTCTAAGTCAGGAAGTTTTCAATGAAAACTTTACATCCGTCAGTTCGTAAAGTGAACTCCATTCGTTCCTCGTGGGGTGTTCTCAAAAATCCTAATTTGTTTTATCTTTCATTATTGTTACATAATAATCTACATTGTGACTTATGCGAATAAGTAAATTAATGTTTACTCTCAAATCAATATTTTTACATTTGTTTAATAAATTATTAATTGAATAGTCTTTGTTTACTGTTGTTTTTTAGGAATTCTAAGGTGTTGATTTTATAAGAGGGGTACAATAAAAAGATAAATCTCACGATCGATGAAGGAGACTTCCATAAAAGTTTCTCTCTACGAACTGAGGGAGTTGAGTGGATGAAACTCAGTCTCCGAAGTGTACCGTGAACACATATTAAGAGACTCACGTTCCGACCACGCGTAGTTTCGGGAAAACCTGGTACCTGAGAGGACGGTCAGGTCGCCGAGACTGGGAAACCACTTTCTCGTGAAGAGTCTCACTGTAGCGCGACTTGTAGAGAGGGGGTCGTCCTCGTTGTCTCTAGTGACTGGTCACGACGAAACATCGAATCGGTTATCCAAAGAGTTGCTTGTCAGAAAGGATGAGACGAGTGGAGACAAGGGAATCAGTTTTTCCACGTGTGTGTTGTTTCCGGTAATTTCATGTGTCTCTCGTATGTCAAAGTAGAGAACGACTGCCCACGATCGTCCACCAAGACGAAAAGGAATCGAACTTGAGAAACAAACGTCTCCTTTGTCACTCTTGGGGAGATGTCTTAAGAAGGGTCATTACAAACTAAATTTAAACGTATGTTTCGATTCCAATGAGACGATGTGTAGAAAATAATTCAAGGGAATCCTTCAGGAGCCCATTAACCGAAGAAATTTGACCAAGACGGTGATATTTCCTCGGTGTAGTGAAGGTTTTTCCTGTTTCATAAAATTGACCACTAAGGGACCGTTCTGAGGATACTCTTACATCACTGATTCTACTTAAGTCCTTTAATCGAAAGGTGACTTTTTACTTTTGTACATGTCAAGAATATACAATTTATTTATACTTTACCACGGACTTGTCTAAGAGGTGTCAGTTGTTTCCGAGGTGTTTCATACTTCTCACATTCTATTGAAAACGATCGTCAATCCGGACACCTATCTTCATAAGGACCCCAACCTTTTTGACCGAACTAATCCTTGACTCTAGTAATTACAGGTCCAGAATATCTTACTTCTGACCACACATTTTTAATACGTTGTGCCCCGGAGTTCGTCGTGTTAGTCCTGGATCCTTGATCTCACTTGCATTGTAATATAGGAGGTTTAGACTATGAAAACTCTCAGTTTTCCCCCTATTAAGTTTAAACAGGATTCCTTTGGTTCAGTATGGAACTAGCGTTAAATGACGTACAAATTTAAGTAAATTGTTTATGTACCAAAGGTCCACCACGTCACCATTTCTTAAGTGGATGGTCACATCTTCTACGTTCTCTACTCCCAAGTTAGGGACCCAGCCCTTCTAGGGGACCTCCTCCCGTACCGTCGGGTGAAGTCATATGAACGGTCCTATTAGGGTACCTCTCTCCTCGGACCACACGATATCAGGTACCCCAGTATTTCTTGACCTGTGTTGACTCGTTGATTGTGAAAGTGAAAAGTTTGAATGATACGTTACTCGGTTTATCATTCACAAACTCAGAAACACTCGGTATATCAAAGACAACAGTAACATCGTGATTCTCGTTATCTATATATACCGACACACATAAGAATTTTAATCTTAAAGTATATTAAAAGTGTAGTCTTTTATAAAAAAGTTTAAAGAGTTAGTAAATTTTATAATTTTAGTAAGAAGTTTTTCTGGTATACTTTGTCTACCATCTGATTTATACTGGGTTCAAACAGTATTCAAACAGTTGGGGACTAGATTCTATGATGTATTACTCAGTGTTTGGACTTCCTATTTTTAGTTGTTGTCTCCTCAGTACATAATCTTTATAAACCGTTCGTCGGTCAATATTTTATCTTTCCACAATTAAAATATTATAAGTTTTACAGTCGTTAAAGTCTTGAGATACGTCCGAAATGATTGATCAGGATTAATTATATCCTGATCATCGAACATAAACATTCCCCGAGTCAAATCAAGTCAAGTCAACGAGTCAGTACAGGCTGAGAAACGTTGGGGTACTTAGTGTCGTGCGGTCCGGAGGGACAGGTAGTGGTTGAGGGCCTCAAGTGAGTTTGAGTACAGGTAACTCAGTCACTACGGTAGGTCGGTAGAGTAGGAGACAGCAGGGGAAGAGGAGGACAAGGGTTAGGGAGGGTCGTAGTCTCAGAAAAGGTTACTCGGTTGAGAAGGGTACTCCACCGGTTTCATAACCTCAAAGTCGAAATCGTAATAAGGAAGGTTTCTTGTAGGTCCTGACTAGAGGAAATCTTATCTAACCAACCTAGTCCACGATCAATGACCCATTTTGTACTAAAAAATTTTAATTGAAATAGTCACATTCAATGTATAATAAAATTCACATGTTAAAGAACTCAAAACTGTTAAAACATATGGGTACATTGGTGGAACCTATTAGAAGTATTTCGAAACGACTCTTAAACAAACTCCGTCGTAATTTAAATATTTAGTTAAGTCCCCTTTAACTGTGGAATTGTTATAACTCAGAGGGTCAGGTTGGTATGTTATTTAGAAGTTTACAAATTTAGTAAAATTAATAAGAATTGTTATAGAATGTTAAAAGGTTCAAATTTAGAACATGTGGAAATAATTTAAATAGTTCAAATAAAACAATAAAAATTACGATTTTACAGGAAAATTTTTCATATAAAAGGTTAGCAATCAACGATGAAATATCTTTATGTGAGAGACCCAAAGTAAAATAAAGAAATAACGTGTAAAGAATAAAGTAATTAAAACGGGAATAGAAATAAAAGGAGAAGGAACGTAATATTTGAACCATGTAATTTAAACATAAGACACTAGAACGATTTGAATAAATAGACAAGACGATCTTACCCAATAAAACAACATTTAACTAAAAAAATCCTAAAAGTTACATCAACTAGTATATTAAATGATTACACCTGTAAAAGTGAAAAAGGAAACATTAGTCATATGTAAAATACAATAATAGTAATAATTAAATAAGAAGACCGGTCTTGTAGGTATTATGATATGACAAAACCTTGTACCTGTAAGAGTGAAACAACGATTAGAATTCCTTGTCACAAAACAGGAAGTAAAATTCTTGTTAAAATTTCGATGAAATGATCTATCTTCATCATTAAGTTACCATACGAAAGTAAAGGGAGGTGTCACTTCTTTGATTAATATAACGCGTTTCCTTGTTACATTCGCCATTACATTTTGTCCCCGAACTTACATACAGAGCTAAAATGTGTTATAAGAAAAGTAATGAAGTAAAGGTTTGACTTAATGTGTCTCAAGATTCACATGTTCTATTGGAAAATGTGACCAATCGAAGATTGACTGTGGTAGCACCAGAAAGAGAGACCGTCAGAGTCACTCTAAAGTTTCTCTTTTTATCGTCGAGACAAGTCTCTGTATTTTTCCTTTTTATTTAAGACTGTATTACTTCTTCAATACCTTCTGTTACTTTCTTCAAGTTGTTTTAGTACTGTCACATTCATTAATTTTTTTTTTTGATATATACTAAGATCACTTTCGATACTTAGACAGGTGAGGATATACATGTTATCTTAGTCTGTGTTTTCCGAAAAGACCGATATTCGAATTCCATATATAATTTGATAAACAATTGAGATCTTAGGTAAATTTACTAAATACATTTTACCAGGTACATTTGACCCTGCACGTAAAAATTAGACAAAATGAAAATAAATAAGTTTTTTATTAAAGGTACTTCACTCTATAGGTTTCATACAACGAAAAGGGACTTTATATTTCAATCTTTTGATTGCATCTTTTTTATGTAAATACTACCAGGACTTTTAGAAGTGTAAACAGATACTCTTCACAGAGATATAGAAGGTAAACTGAAACTATTCAGTGTGTACTTTTAAGTGTGCGTTTTTATACCTTCAGAGATAAGACTTATGGACAATTTCATACTTAAAAACGACTTAGAAAAGGAGAGAAACTCTCAGAAAGTGACGACCGATGGGTACAATCAGAAAGTGTTAAGTTAATACGGTAGGAAAATTTTTAACAAGACAAATATCATTTTTGGGAAATGGTTTTTCTACTATGTAACTCGGAGGAACATGCAAAGTTCTCCAATTATTTTATGTTATCTGTTCCGGAAGGGAAAACCACACCACCAATTCTGAGGTACGAGAATAACGTCCCCCCGGGTTCAAACTAGGGACCAGCCCTAAGATGTACATCGTTAATTGTCAGACATACGGTGTCGATTCTTCGGACGTACGGCGTTGTTTCTGGGGGACTTGACGTCGATTCTGGATCGTGTCGGTTGTTTCTTTATAATTTATTATTATACGTCAACGAAGTAAACGATTACTTCGTTGACTGTTTGTTGATTAGAGTTTTTATATGTTCGTTGAATACGTCGAGTTAAGGTCTTTTTATTTGCTGGGTTAGTTTTTTACCCGGTTTCTTGATTTATCTGTAAAGAGGTTTCTTCTGTATGTCTACCGATTGTTTGTGTACTTTTCTACGAGTTGTAGTGAGTAATAATCTCTTTACGTTTAGTTTTGGTGTTACTCCATGGTGAAGTTTGGTCAGTCTTACCGACGCTAGGTTTTTAGACGTTCGTTATTTACGACCTCTCCCACACCTCTTTTCCCTTGGGAGGATGTGACAACCACCCTTACGTTTGATCATGTCGGTGATACCTCTTGTCACACCTCTAAGGAATTTTTTAACGTTTATCTTGATGGAATACTGGGTCGTTAGGGTAACGACCCGTATGTGTGGCTCCTTTGGTCTTAACTTTCTCTGTGTACCTGGGGTTACAAGTAGCGTCGTGACAAATATTATCGGTCCTGTACCTTTGTTGGATCTACAGGTAGTCGTCTACTTACCTATTCTTTCGACACCATGTATATGTGTTACCTCATAATGAGTCGGCAATTTTTCTTAAGTAAACTTAGTCAAGACTACTCTACCTACTTTGACCTCGGCTAATATGTCTCACTTCATTCGGTCTTTCTTTTTGTGGTTATGTCATATGATTGTGTATATATACCTTAAATCCTTCTACCGTTACTGCTGGGACATACGTTCTGTCCTTTTTTCTGTGTCTACACATATTGCCTGAAAACCTGAGTCTCCCTCTCCCTCTCCCACCCTACTAAACCCTCTTACCGTAAGATTGTACATATGATAGTACATTCTTAACTTAGCGGTCAGATACAGACTGCGTCCTATGTCGTACGAACCCCGACCACGTACCCCTACTGGGTCTCTCTACAACACCCCTCCCTCCACCCTCCGCCCAAGTACAAACCCTTGCGTACATTCTTAATTTCTAAAATTTAAAATTTTTTATTTTTTTTTTAATTTTTTAATTTTTTTTTTATTATTATTATACGTCTTCATATTACGGTCAAATTTCATTATACACAAGTTTTATTTTTAAACGTAATATAGGAGGTATTAAGTCCATAAGTTATAATTATTTGTACTTATAGGAGAAGATATTTGTTATAAAACTCTTTTTTGTCTTAAGAAAACAAATCTTGAAGTGAGAAAGTTCAATGAAAAGTCCAAAGTCGAAGTACAACGAGATACTCGTATAAAGACATCGAAGACATTGTTTGTAAGAAGTTCTATATGTTTGATTATCCGTCGTAGTCATCATGACTCCGTCCTCGATCTACCCAGGGTACGACTTCTCAAAGAGGGAGCACCTGTCTTATTATGGTCTTTGAGGTATTTTCGTCCTACTAACTTCTCCCTCCATTTTCTTGTGCATAAGGAGTAAGAGTTTCACTTCCTGTGGAGGGACTGATGTATACGTGTCTTTCAGAGGAACCTTCAGTTTTCTCCTCCCCGTAGTGGAGTACCATGTACTACGACGATGGATATCCAGAGAAACGATCTTAGGTGGGACCGTGTGTGTGGACCCTCCTGGGCCTCTATTTGGGTTATGTCCGAGTTTTAGTCCGTTTCGTTCTACTGACCAATTTCCTTTGAGTCTTCTTTACGGGGCATTTGTACTAAGTTTGATGGTCCTCCCGTACTGAGAGAGACTCGAACGGGGACACAGATAGGTGTACATACCATGAAGAAAAGAAAGATCATTTGTGAACAAAGTGATGAAAGGTAGAGATACACCTTTAAGTAAAGACGTGTCGAGTACCCGGTCCTGGAACGGTGACAGATACCACCGGGTCTCCAATCCTAAGTCGTGAGAGGGACCTTGACGGACTGGAGTTAGAGACCGGTCCTTGGTTTTAGGACTAAGTTCGGCGGTGTCCGGTTCTGGTGGACTCTAGTGACAATTATCATTATCTTTGGAAGAAGAATATTCTCAAATGATAAATGATTTCGTAAGGTAAAGATAGTATTGAGTAAAACAGTCGTATTATTGGAAGACTTCATCCATATCATGGGTTCAAATAAAATGTTTTCTCATTAGACTCCGTATGACTTTACACAATGAACGGTATCAGAATTGGTAACATTCTTGAGAACATCCCGAAATGGGATACGGATGTTCGGGGTACGAACGGGTCCAAGTGCCGGTTTCTTTCTCCGGTCTCAGTCGATCTCTGTGTAGTCACCAAATGGACCCTCGAATGGGTAGACTCCAGTCCAGGACCTCACTACGGGGTAGGACGTGTCGTCTTTCGGTCGTCCTGTACCGTCGTCAGAAGTGCGGTCCCCTTTCCCCTCTAATGGTCAATAATCCCTTAACCACAGTCCTCCCGAGTAGTCAAAGGTCCCTTTGGTTGTCTCTCCGTGTGGGGAATGGTGGGAAACTATTTCTTATTAATGGTCGACCCCGGACCCCGTTCATATATCCTTGAAGTCAGTACACGAATTCTGAATCCACTTCGTCTGTGATCAGACCGTTCCCCTACATGTCTCTCGTTCTCTTGTTGGTAGAACTCACTGGTCTGGTGTATCGAGAATTAGTGACATTTTAAATGTGTATATACAATTTGTGGTTGTCCCGAGGGGTCCACCACGAGCACCATTTCTTGGACGGACGGTCACGTCCTCTACAATCTCTTCACCTAAACTAGGATCCCAACCCTTCTAGGCGACTTCCTACCGTACCGTTAGGTGAGGTCATAAGAACGGATCTCTTAGGGTACCTCTCTCCTCGGACCTCCCAATACCAGGTATCCCAGTGTGTCTCGGACTGTGTTGACTTCGTCGAATCGCACGTGTAATTTGTGGTTGTTTACGTTTTATTATTATTATCTTTTTTTATTATGAGGGATGAGAGGTTCCAATTCTTGTTCTAAGGTGTTGGAGTTGACAGGTGTGTGACTTAGGTCTCTTCTTTCAGTTACAGTGTCATAAACTAAGTCTTTAAAAATTTTATTGGATTTATTACCATTTGTATCAATAAGTAGTTTTATTATTTCCGACGACGCTGACGATTCAGTGAAGTCAGCACAGGTTGAGACACACTGGGGTATCTACCGTCAGGTGGTCGGAGGGGGTAGGGACCCTAAGAGGTCCGTTCTTGTGACTTCACCCAACGGTGAAGAAAGAGGTTACGTACTTTCACTTTTCACTTTCACTTCAACGAGTCAGCACAGACTGAGAAGCACTGGGGTACCTGACGTCGGATGGTCCGAGGAGGCGGTTACTCTAAAAGGTCCGTTCTCATGACCTCTCCCACCCTACTAAACCCTCTTACCGTAACTTTGTATATATTATAGTATATACTTTGTTTAGCGGTCAGGTCCAAGCTACGTACTATGACCTACGAACCCCGACCACGTGACCCTACTGGGTCTCCCTACCATGCCCCTCCCTCCACCCTTCCCCCGAGTCCTACCCCTTGTGTACATATGGAAACCGCCTAAGTACAACTACATACCGTTTTGGTTATGTTATAACATTTCATTAATTGGAGGTTAATTTTATTTATTTAAATATAAAATTTTTTTTCTCATGATCTCACACAACGGTAACGGATGAGGCTTATCATTTCCGTCCATATTAGTATAGACATTTTGATATTTTATGGTCCGAGACTAGAATGCAATCGTAAAATAGTAGAATTCTCGTGGTTCCTTGTGAGAACTTTTAAGTCCAGATTCTAACCTAAAACATTGTGAGTGTGTGTAAGAGTTCTCGTATCGGATCGGGAGAGACTTGTACTTATTAATATGGACATAACGGAAGTACAACTGTGAGAAATCTATGAGACTTATTTCGTAGTTTACAAAAAGTCAAGACTCCAGTTCTATGACCAGTCGTAAAGTGGACTGAAAAATTTCTCTTATAAGGTCTGGTTAAAATAATAGAAGAAACTATTTCCCTGTCAGAGGTCTCACACACACACCCCATTCTAAAAGTAATTAATGTAGACTTAATCTGAAGATAAAAGTAGGATATAAGGTCAATCGTCAATTCATGTTTCCAAATACCCAATTCTTAGGGACGTCTTCACGTAAGTCCACGGAAATCTCCGACAGATCTTCTCCTCCACCCCTTCCCCTCCCCGTCCCCGTTCTATCTTTACTACCCGGAGATCTGATAGGACTTTCCAAATTTATGTCCTCGAGACGAAAGAGAGAAAATAAATAAATAAATTCGAAACTTCACACAAACTTCTTTGTCATACAAATGGAGTTGTAAGTTTTTTTGTTTTTTAAGTTTGGTATGTGAATTGGTCATACAAGAGTTACTGACCTTGTAGTCTATGATTCCCTAGAATCGTGATTACGGGAATACCTCGTTAAACTGTCCCTAATTCCCGGTTATCGGGAATACCTCGTTAAACTGTCCCTAATTCCCGGTTATACTAAATTATAAAAATAATTATTAGATCCACTTCCTTGAGTCTAATATCAGAGTATAAAGATTAATTATAATTACAAATGGTTGGTTTCAATTTTCGTTTGACTATTTAATGTACTTCTTAGTAAGTCTTTATACTACTTCAAATAATCGTAATCCTAAACCCCGGTTCTTGTTTGTGTAGTTTAACTTTACCTCTTCCCTATATGTCCGTTACTGTCATAATTTTTTTTATCAGATAAGTTATTAGTACCACAAATTCTTATCCAATTGTAATCAACCGATATAATTATCGTTAAAATTACATTCTTCGATGAAATAAACTGTAACCTGTCCGAGATTAATCTCATACGGAAAACTATCAGAGTGAACTTTTCAAATAACTTTTCCATTTATTCCTGATCACTTCTTATGTTTTATGATTTCATAAGGATACTCTTTTTCAACTTCATAAATGGAACTTTTGTTCTACTGATATACCTGTTTAATGACACGAGTTTCAGATAATTATTAATATTATTTAACAAGACGGAATTTCTCCTGACGGTCCATACTCCCTGTATATCTTTATACCAGTCTATTAAATTAAACGATATTCATTCGGTAAAACTATTACTCTTTTTAAAATTTATGATCTGATAGGTTCACCCTCTCCAATATTCTCAAAATAGGGATTTATCGAAAACGTCATTTTTTTTTTATTTTTACATAAGGGACGGGACCAAGTGAATCCGATGAAGTGACCAAATAGGAGTGAAGTGTTTATGGGTAGGTCCCTATGACCTTTACAGTTCCAAAGTGGGAACATTTCGATAGAAGACTTCAAGTACCTAGAAACAGTATGAAAGGTGTACTTCATACAAAGAAGGACTAAGATGGATAGGAGGGTCGAGTCTTAATTATGATGGGGCGATCAAGTGTGTCCATTTCGTGTTTTTAGAAACAATCTTCTTTTGTAAACCGTCTTCATGAAACGTCAAGACTATGTGATGATCGTGTCATGACGGTAACGACGACGACAACGAATCAGTGAGGTCAGCACAGACTGAGAAACGGTGGGACGTCTGACATCGGACGGTCCGAGGAGACAGTTACCCTAAGAGATCCGTTCTCATGACCTCACCCACCGGGTACGGGAGAAGGGTCTCTAGAAGGACTGGTTCCCTAGTTTGGACCCAGAGGACGTAACGTCCGTTAAAAACAAGTATTTATATATAAGACTCCAAAGAGAATATACATATAGACCGAACGAACTTCCAAAAGGGTTCTAGAATTCCCGATCTGGGATACAAAACTGTGGAGATCTGAAAACAGAAACAAACAAGGTATTTACAGGGAGACCAGATCGTACGTGGAACTAAAAACAACCGGGGAAAGGGATGTTCCAGGAGATGACAGAGGTAAAGATATCTGAGGAAGTACATTGGACTGATACTGTTAGTCTGGACAGTCGATGATACCTGCAGGTGGGTATAACGGAGTCGTGTACGTCAAGGTAGAGTATCGGTATGATTGTCAATTCCGGTCTCCGTAGTTTAACTTGAGATGAGTACGAATGTTTAACGTGAGTGGCGAAGATGGTTGAGTAGAATGGGTCTGGGTCCCATTCTCTCAATGGACTCTCACCGAAAAAAAACCCGGGGTTCTCGAACTTACCGTGTCATCCTCCGAGACCATTACGGAGACTCCTCTCCGCCGGAAATTGGTTCACACTTATCCATTTATTTAACCTAAAATAAGGGGTTTCCATTCTATTAAGACTCTACACAAGGTATCCTGAGACGATCTCAAGAGGTCCAAGTCAGTAGTCAACGGACGTCACTGAGTATTAATGTCGAATAACTAAGAGACAGAGTAAAAAAGACTTTATCTGATTACTATTGTGGTTATGAACTGAGAGGGAGGTCTACTTCGTTAGGGTTTTATTAGAGAGAGGTATATAAATGAACACGACAAAGACAACAGCAACGACAAAAATTATCATAATTAATTTTTTTTTTTTTTTTTTTTTTGTCTCCCTCTCTCTCTGAAGGGACTACCCGGTCACCGATTCTGAGTCGTGAGGTTTACGTCCCCTGGGTCCAAGTGAGGGACCAACCCCTTGATCTTGGACGTACGGGGTCAATTCTTAAGTATACGGAGTTGATTCTCAAGTGCACGGTGTCGATTCTGGGTCGTGTCGGTTTATTTATAATTCGCACGTGTACACGTGTGTGTGTGTGTCTTAAGTGTGAAATTCCTTCTTCTTTATGACGACCAAAGGCATATAAGTGACACGAATGTTGTTTACGGAGTGATAGTGTGAACCCTTCTACCATATATAAGAGGGTTTGTCTGTTGTGAGTTTGTAAACAACAAGGACCGTCGAGGTTCACTCTAAAGAATGTCTTGTGACTAAGATGTAAGATCGTACTCTCCTACGTCTGTGTCTTTAAGGAACAAAATTTATGTGAAAGGATATGTAAAGTTATATCACTAATCTTTCTAGGAGAGGAAGATAAGTTCCTTTCTTTCTTTAATGGAATACATAACAAGAAACCGAAGACTAGTACGATACACTGTGAAGTCGTTTAGGACATGTGTTACTTAAGATAGTAAAACCGTGTACACCGTCAATTTACACGAGTAAACGTATTCAATATTGGTATATGTATTCATTTTCGTAACAAGCACTGTCATCTAGACTGAAACCCCTATGTATACTTAAAGATTTCAAGATTACCTAAAGTCGTAACTGTAATGCCGTGTCTTTATTTTGTAAGGAACGTTAGTAAGGTCCCTAAGGTCTACCACTTCTTACGATGTTATAAAGTCACCTTCCATTTCGTTTGAATGGGCTTAGTAGTACTGACTTGTAGACTATAGTACTTAACATAGTATCTAGAAGAAACTCTACAGGTGCTTAACTGATAGTAGTTTGTGTAGGTTTCTCAAAAATGAATTCCGAAGGTTCCGTTGTAACTGAACACAATGTTTAAGTCCTTAACGACAATTTTACTTATTCTTTCTCTTTTAATAGGATAAACATAAAAGTCTAATGACCCTTTACCTCTTAGTATAACAATTTATGTATAAACTAATTATTTGAAAGTTAAAAAAAATTTTACATACTTCTGTTTTGTAAAAGTGTCCTATTAGAACTTTGAGACTTTACATTTCTCTTAGTTTCTGTTCTTTCTGTAGAATTACTTTTATAAAAAATTTTAATATAAAGAGGAAATATCGTAAACAAAATGATGTAGACCTTCGTATAATATTAAAAAACAGGATAGGTAACATTCGGATTTATTTAATGTTTTTTCTTAACCACACTTATCGTCAACTTTAGTATCTTTCTATAAATTTTTTTTAACTCAACGTTTTATCTTCTTTTAATGGATTTGGATGATTAAGATAGAGTATCTTTATTATTTTTATGAAATTAAAAGAAAACTATTTTATAAAGGGGGAGTAGTTTTTCTAATTACTTTTATTTAGTTACTAGAATATATATTTTGTAAAGATAGATTTTGCTCTTGTAACTTACTTACATCCCTATATAGTTAGTCATTCCGGTTAGGTATCTTACAAGAAAAAATTAATTCCAAAGTTTGACACAATCAGGAGATAGTACAGGCTGAGAAACACTGGGGTACCTGGCATCGGGTGCTCCGAGGAGACGGTCCCTTATGAGGTCCGTTTTTATGACCTCACCCAGCTGTAAAGGAAGAGGTCTCTTAGAAAGACTGGGTCCTTGACTTGGGTCCAGAGGATACGCCCGTCTAAGAAATGACAGAAACGATAGTCCCTTCGGTTCTAAAGTTTTACGTATGTTCGATTCAGTGAAGTCAACACAGACTGAGACGTTTGGATACCTGATATAGGGTGGTCCGAGGAGACAGGTACCCTAAGAGGTCCGTTCTTATGACCTCACTCAACGGTAAAGGAGGAGATCGCCTAGAAGGACTGGGTCCTTAACTTGGGTACAGAGAATCTAGCCGTCCGTCCAAGAAATGTTGATCGCGGTAGTTTATCAGAGTTAATTTGGGTAAAGAGGTTGAAACGAGGGTCGTAGTCCCAGAAAAGTTTACTCAGTCGAGAAGCGTAGTCCACCTGTTTCATAACGTCAAAGTCGAAGTTGTAGTCAGGAAGGTTACTTGTGGGTCCTGACTAGAGGAAATCCTACCTGACTAACCTAGAGGAACGTCAGGTTCCCTGAGAGTTCTCAGAAGAGGTTGTGGAGTCAAGTTTTCGTAGTTAAGAGACCACGAGTCGAAAGAAATATCAGGTTGAGAATGTAGGTATGTATTGATGACCTTTTTTTGTATAGGAACTGATCTGCCTGGAAACCACCGTTTCATTACAGAGACGAAAAATTATACGACAGATCTAACCAGTATTGAAAGGAAGGTTCCTCATTCTCAGAAAATTAAAGTACCGACGTTAGTGGTGGACGCCACTAAAACCTCGGGGGGTTTTATTTCAGTCGGTGACAAAGGTGAAAAAGGGGTAGATAAACGGTACTTCACTACCCTGGGTTACGGTACTAGAATCAAAAGAATTACAACTCGAAATTCGGTCGAAAAAGTGAGAGGAGAAAATGAAAGTAGTTCTCCGAGAAATCAAGAAGAAGTGAAAGACGGTATTCCCACCACAGTAGACGCAATAACTATAAAGAGGACCATTAGAACTAAGGTCGAACACGAAGTAGGTCGGGTCGTAAAACGTACTACATGAGACGTATATTAAATTTATTCGTCCCACAGTTATATGTTGGAACTGCATGAGGAAAAGGATAAACCTTTGTCAGACAACAAGGTATAGGTCAAGATTGACAACGAAGGACTGGACGTATGTCTCTAGAGTTCTCCGTCCAGTCCACCAGACCATAAGGGTAGAGAAAGTCTTAACAGGTGTCAAATAACACTAGGTGTGTCAGTTTCCGAAACCGTATCAGTTACTTCGTCTTCATCTATAAAAAGACCTTGAGAACGAAAAAACTACTAAGTCGTCTACAACCACTAAACTAGAGACCGATTATGAATCAATTTACTGTTTCTTTTATAAAGTGTCTCATTAATACGATTACATCACGTCTTGACTCAAAACTTGAGACTGAGGGTCTTCCGTATCAAATTTGAGATGATCTGGAATAATATACCTCCTTCAAAGACGGGGAATACTTTGTCGTCCTATTTCCATCTGATTAAAAATCTCAGTATTAAGATTTGGACCTTCTATATTTACGAAATAGATTATGTTTTTATAATTATTTACAATAAAAATAAAAAAGGATGAAAGTATAGGGATAGAAGTACATACCGTATGGTAGAGAACGTCAGGATGGACGGTACAAGAACTATACTCCCCTATAACCATTATATGTACCCATCAGTATAAAATCCCGAAAGGGTTACCGAGTCGCCATTTCTTAGACGGACGTTGCGTCCTCTACGTCCAAGTTATGAAGTCAACCCTTCTAGGGGACTTTTACCGTTGAGTAAGGTCATAAGAACGGACTTTTTAGGGTACCCGTCTACTCGTACCTCCGATGTCAGGTTACCCAACGTTTCTCAACTGTGTTGACTCGTACTCGTGTTCCGTATAAAATAAATCATGGAAGAACCGAGATGGATGATTTTACATAGTAGATATCAGATTAAGAATCCATGATATGGGTGGTCCCCATAGGATAGACGAAAAGAAGAGACAAGTAAGAAATCCACACTTTTACTTTTTCTTTCAGAGAGTTAGTACGGGTTGATAAACACTGGGGTACCTGATATATCAGGTACCTTAAGAGATCCGGTCTTGTGACCTCACCCATCGACAAAGGAAGAGGGTCGCTAGAAGGGTTGGGTCCTAACTTATGTCCAGAAGACGCAACGTTCACCTAAGAAATGGTCGGCTCGGTGGTCCCTCCGGTTAGGTTATTTTTCTCCGTGGATCAACCCTTAAGGGATCATCAGATCACCAATCCTGAGAGGATAAAGTGACGACTCCCAGACCCTAGTTAGGAGCCAGTCCAAGTCGTTCGGTACGTCAATACGTCGTACCGGTTTTTGTTTGTTTTTTTCCCCGGTCGACCCCACCCCCGTGGACCTACGTATACCGTTTTATATCGATAATTTGTAATTTAAGTAATTTTAATTAAAATTTTAAATAAAGGAGCTGGTGTATATGGTGTCGAGTCCACGAGTTATCTGTATTAGTCAACTCAGTGAGTCGACACAGGTTTAGACTCTGGTATGCCTGACGTCGTGCGGTCCGAAGGGACAGGTAGTGGTTGAGGACCTCGAACGGGTTTGAGTACAGGTAACTTAACCACTACGGTAGTTTGGTAGAGTAGGAAACAACAGGGGAAGAGGAGGACGGGAGTCAGAAAGGGTCGTAGTCCCAGAAAAGGTCACTCAGTCGAGAAGCGTAGTCCATCGGTTTCATAACCTCGAAGTCGAAGTCGTGGTCAGGAAGGTTACTTATAAGTCCTGCCTAAAGGAAATCCTACCTGACCAACCTAGAGAAACGTCAGGTTCCCTGAGAGTTCTCAGTGGAGGTTGTGGTGTAAAGTTTTCGTAGTTAAGAAACCGCGAGTTGAAAGAAATACCAGGTTGAGAGTGTAGGTATGTACTGATGTCTTTTTTTCGTATCGAAACTGATCTGTCTGGAAACAACCGTTTCATTACACAGACGAAAAATTATACGACAGTATCGAAAAGAAGGTTCCTCGTTTATAGAATTAAAATTCCGACGTCAGTGGTAGACGTCACTCAAACCTCGGGGGTTTTATTTCATTCAGACAGTGACAAAGGTAACAAAGGGGTAGATAAACGGTACTTCACGACCCTAGTCTACGGTACTAGAATCAAACAACTTACGACTCAAAATTCGGTAGAAAAAGTGAGAGGACAAAGTGAAAGTAGTTGTCAGAGAAATCAAGGAAATCGAAAGAAGGTATTCACACCACAGTAGAAGTATAGAGTCCATTTACTATAAAGAGGGCCGTTAGAACTAAGGTCGAACACGAAGTAGGTCGAACCGTCAAACGTAATACATGAGACGTGTTTTCCGTCCTACTGTTTTATACCGGAACGGTATGAGGAAAGGGTTAAACCTTGGTCAAACAACAAGGTACATGTCAAGATTGACAACGAAGAAATAGACGTATGTCTAAAAAGTCCTCCGTCCATTCCGTCAGACCTTAAGGGTAGAGAAACTCTTAAAGGGTGATAAATAACACTAGGTGTGACAGTTTCTGAAGACTTAAGACAAAACTCTCACCGTTATACCTTACAAAGATAGTAGTCTTTTTGAAGATTACCTATTATGATAAGAGGTCACCTAAGAAATAGTCGATATCACAAGATATCACTTTAAAGTAATTTACCGAAAGGGTAAAAGTCACTTGTCTTATCGTTTCCGTTCCTCTTTCGATTAAGTTCGTAAAACGGATCCTCTTTATCGAAACTTGGTTTAAGGGTGATTAAAGTTACACTAAGGGTTCTATAGTTATATAAAGATTAGACCCGGAAGAGGGACTTAAGGTCTTGATATCTAAGTTGACAGGTGACGTTTTAAGATGGACTTAAAAATCATTGTGGAGTTTAGGTAGACAACTTTGGTTTTATGGACCTTTCGGATTAAAAGGAGGTGATAAAAGATAAAACCACGGACCAGTAGGTACTTTTTGTGGGTCGACAGTAGAAATGGAGTGTCAGAAAAAATGGCAGATATAGGTTTACAGGTGGTTCACATTAGAGGAGATTGGTATATTTATATAACATTTCGATAACGGTCATATCGACGTGACGGAGACTGTTAGTAATATAGAGGACGAGTTCACGAGGGGTATTGGGAAGACGAATTCTAGAAGAGTGAGAAAACTAAGTAGCATTCATGACTGTGTTAGAAAACTGTTTTGTTGAGTCATTATTCATGTGGTCACAAGTAGTGTTTTATCTGAGAGTTATTCAACAAAATAATCATTCAGTACAGTGATGTCATAAGTGTTGAGAAGTGACCAAGGACCTTTGAAAGAGGGTTCACACATCGGACTGAGTATTATCTATTTATTAATTTACTTAATTCAATAGTGTACTCAATTACTCACTTATATATTTTCAATCTATTTTTATATTCATGTTACGTTGTACAAGTCGAACATATTAAACCCAAAACAAGTATGAACCATTAGAGGTTTTTATATTAATACACCCGAATACTCTTGTCAGTCGTATAAATTACTCAATTAGAAATGAAAAATATCACAACTCTCTTCTTCTTTGAGAATTCTTTTACACAGGTCAATAAAGTGTAAGGGTCCACGACCTCACTTGTCGTTGGTGGGGGTGGGGGTTGGTTTTGCTAGTGAGGTTTCTTTTTCTATTTCGAGGACGACGACGACGATTCAGTGAAGTCAGCACAGGCTGAGACACACTGGGGTGTCTGCCGTCGGTGGTCCGAGGGGGCAGGGACCCTAAGAGGTCCGTTCTTGTGGTGAAACTATCAGAGTAGTGACTTAGCTACCTATACTCAAACTCGATTTAGACTCTCTATTACTTCCGGTCCTTACGGACCACACGACATCAGGTACCCCAGTGTTTCTCAGTCTGTACTGAGTCGTTGACTTGTTTTTATTATAATTGGGATTTCTGTATCTATTTACGTTTCTCTACAACATGGTTTTGAACACCACAAAATAGTGACTGTTTTGGGAGAAGTTTCAGAAGGGGTGATTTTTTTACAAAAAGAGTAGTTCGTTTTTTGACACGGTATGTTATTTTTAAATTGAAAAGGCATAGAAGGTAGACAATGATTAGAGAGATGTTAAACTTTGACGGGAGCAGTAGAAGGATACCTCTAGAACCGGTTTTTATTTTTCTCTCTCTATTCGTATTTTAATACATTTCCAGATCAAAAGTGACAGTACACTTTATTACACTCTTTCTAAATCGTATGAAATTCCTTTTATGTTGTATAAATAATAACGTTGTACTAAAGTAAAATTGTGAAGATCTCCGGAGAATGATTATTTGATTATAATCAAATTTAATTTTACTTTAGAAACTCTTCGTTTACAAATTAAAGACTTCATGTCTACCTTTGATGATGAAAAAAGTGAGATTGTCGTATTTACTTGATAAGTTTCGACCATATATTATGTAAGGAATAAAGTAATCAAATTTGTAGTCGACACCCACACGAAATAAGTATGATACCTGTATACCAACGAACCTAGTCTCGACTTCACTTTAAAAAATTACGAAAGTTCTTTTATGTTTCACTCATATTAATTCATCGGTCAATTACCATTAAATTTTCCTTTTCGTTTAACTGTTTCGATAGAGTTTAGGTATTAGATGAATTCAAAGTTCTCTTGTTCCAAATATGTATTATATGGTAACACAATATGTTAGTAGCTAGTTTCTCACCCTGTGGAATTTGTTTAAGTGAGATTAGTTAACTTTACGGTCCATCTTAGTTGACAAGACTTGAAACCTCACATCTAAACAATTTGTTTTCACCGGAAACCCAGTTATAGAACAGTCGAAGTTTGAATTTTGATAGAACAGATAAAATATGACGGTCTAAGTTTCGGTCGGGACTCGAGTAATCTTGAGACATGAAAGAGATGGTTGAAATAAGTCTTATATGTCTTATTAGTATAGGTAACTCACGAATGAGTAGAACTGTGACATAATTCGTAAAATATACGTAACAAAGTAAATTAGGAGTGTCGTCGAGACATTCCGCCCTTGATAGACTGAAACACTGCGGTACTTGACGTCGGACGGTCCGAGGAGACAGGTACCCGAAAAGGTCAGTTCTTACGACTTTACTCGACGGTAAGGGAAGACATCCCCTCGAAGGACTGGGTCCCTAGTTTGAGTCCACAGGCCTAACGTCCGTCTAAGAAATGGAAGACTCGGTGGTCCCTTCGGAAATATTACGATAGAACTAAAATGACTACTCCTTTGACTCCAGTTTGTCGACTATTAACTCTGAAAGTCTCGAACGAGAGACTTGGGGTTTCGACGTGACGGAGGAAAACTATTTATTTTATGAAACCCGAAGAATTAAAGTCACGAGGAACCTTCTAATTACAATTAAAAGACGGTCATCTCGGTTAAAGAGGGTCTGGAACTCAGAGAGAGACCATCATTGAGTTCTTATAAAATAGGAAAGAGTTAAGAACGATTTAAATAATACACGAAAACTTTCATCCGTTCCCGTGTATTAATAACCTAATTCATCCAGTCTTTTTTTTAAACTTGAGTAATATCGATTAGTAGAGTTTACCACAGTGATTTAATACAAAAGATAGTAATTATTTTACGTCTAATTTTATAAAGATTAATATGATAATAGAAACTTTTAATGGTTACTATCTCCTTAAACCGAAGCTCTTAAGTGTATTACGCTTCAGTAGTAAAGAAATGTCAGACGATTCATTCACCCTTCTTTGCCTATTATTGTCTTTCACGTCAATTCGTATACGTACTGAAGATATTTATAACGTATGAGAATTAAAAATTTTAAACATCTTGTTTGTAACTAATAGTTCCAAGAAACAGGGAGGGTGTACTGTGTAGTATTTTTAGTTATTGGTCACTCTTAAAACGAACAGAAGTTTACTCTCTTAGTTCCTAGTCTCACTCACGAAATATTGTGTAGTGTGTCAATTGTTCTTTAAATTGACTGAAGTGACAACTGAAAAGTTTGTACACCTAACCGATTTTTTTTGTTTTTGTTACTGTTTTGTTGATTTTTTACTTTGTCGTTTCTCTTTCTGACAACAGTACCGAAGTACTATGACTATGAACAAGAGGGGAAACCGTCTTTAGAAAAGAGACACTTTAAGACCTAGTGAATTAATCCGACTCACAGGTCGAAACCCATAACGGTCGTTACTTTCCTGAATCGACAGAGGGGATCTAGAATCAGAACTACAAAGAGTTATTGTGTAATTATAATTATTTACTATAAGTAAATAAATCTACAAAATCCATAATTAGCACTGATGAATTACATTTTAAATCGAGACAGTGTGAAAAAGAGTATAGGAAAAGTTGACACAATTGTAGTACAATTAACCAATTTCCTTACGTTGATGAATCTGATAAATTCAGAAATTTCAACGTGGATATGGTTCATTACAAGACACTACAGGTAACGAGTAATACATGGTGTAATTAAATTAACTTAATTGTGTAATAGAGAATTTTAAAAAACAATCAACAAAGACATATAGAATCTCCACCCACTCGAATCTCCACCTAGGAGATTCAAAATGAGTTTGGAAGTTTTATTGACGTCGAAGTTTACTGTAGAGATAACGTCACAGTACTCTGATCCCGTCTTAGTGTGTCGATTCGGGGAGGACCTAAGGATTAAGAGTCTTTTACACTTTCTATCATAAACAACAAAATTCGACGATTTAAACCCCCGTTAAAGAAAATGTTACCTATTAATGATGTGATTCTCTGACCTTTCCAGATTCTCATGTAATAAAAACGGGCATATCCAAGTAAGTCTACCTTAGTATAACATATATAACAAAATATAGTTCAAAGTGAACCGTAACTCCGATACTCTAAATTGAGTGTAACAACATACATCCAATTAAAAAAGAATAATGATATATCATAAAGTAACATGTTGATATAGTGTATAAATAAATGGGTAAGATGTCCATTACCCGTAAGTCTATTAAAGGTTAAACTCTGAAAATATGTGTCACTACGATATTTGTATGATATGTAGAAAAACATGACCCTATACACATGGATAAAAGTCCCTTAAATGTATGGATAAAGTCCCTGATATGGATAGTCACATTAAAGACTTAGTATCTTATATAAAAACATGGTATAATCATCTGTGACTGTCAAAAGTTTCACCAACTTTATATAAAATAAAGATAGTTGTCACGAACTCTCGAGATCAACATTACCATTGTGAAAACCGTATAAGGCCGAAAATGTAAAATCGGAAAGACAAGAGAGAAAGGAAAATTACACACTTAGTCCACACACACACACACACACACACACACACACACACACACACATACACACACACACACAAGATAACCAATTCGAACATAACGAAAGTTAAAAATAGATAAGAGAACGGAAAAAATTCAAAACTTACCAAACTTAAAAAGAGAAAATCTTTATGAGTAGAAGAGATAACGAGTTCTAGAAAGTAATTGGTGAACTTAAAGATCATAGTTCTTTTTGTGTGTGTCCTTCTCACTTTCTTTTTATTTCTTCATTTCCTCGTGACACCAGACATAGAGATCGGTTTGTGTCACATCCTCCATAGAACCCAGTGTTCTTATCCCTTTACACTTTTAATTATTTGTCTTCGAAACAAGTTTCACCTAAACCCTCAGGTCTTCCCCGTCAAGAGTGTAGGGTAGAGAACTGTAGTCAACATCTGAGTTGGCCTTCTCTGTATGGAAACGTAAAGACTTTCCTTCTTTCAAGGATAACATGATGGGTCGTCCAACGAGCAATAAATCAGTGATGAAGCACAGACTGAAACACTGGGGCACCTGACATCCGACAGTCCCTAAAGAGTCCGTTCTTATGACCTTACCCAACGGTAAAGGAAGAGGTCCCCTAGAGGGTCTGGGCCGCTAATTCGGGTGTAGAGAACGTAACCGTCCACCTAAGAAAAGGTGACTCGGTGGTCCCTTCGGGCCATCCTTCTTCTGTCTGTAAGAGGAACGGACCGTTGTCGGGTCGGTTACTCTCTGACAGTACTGAGACGGTTACTTTTCGGTGATGTGAAGTTTGAGGGTCAAAGGAGGTTACCTGTAAAACAAAAATTGTCAGGGTGGGGTGAGAAGGAAGAGATATTTTCTTATAAGGAGAGATAAAAGGTTTGGACGGACACCAAATGGTATCTAAGGTACAGGACTCAACGTTAAGAAACGATAATAACTTATATGGATAAAACGACCATTTTATGAACTGTTAAAGTTAAAAATCCATTTATCTTTACAGAACACCTCTTTTTTTCTTAGAAATTTCTACGATTTCATATATGTATCTTACACTTCCAAAGATCATTCTCTTTGTAAAAAAAGACTAGACACCACCACTCCGTCAGGAAGTGTACGACGACCCCTAAACGACCCACTCTTATTTTTCAACTAGAGTCGAGGGATTTAAGGTTGAGAAGTTGTACAGGTCGACAGATACTAATATACAGACGTATGTTGGGAAAAGAATTGAGATGGACCATTGAAAGATGGATGAGAAGTGTAAATTAAATCTATAGTCAAAGGGACACTTTGCAAGTGACTAGTGATCGGGTGGGTTCGGAGACCGACACAATCCGTTAGAACAGAGAATCTGAACGATTATCAAGTCTGTATGTAAACGATTTCTACGATACAGAGATTGACATAAAAGAATATGAGTCGGTGTTGACGGTTGTTTCCAGGCAGATCAATTCCGATAGTAAAAAGGTCATCAGTATATACCTATACTCTCTATCTGATATTTTTTCGACTCGAAGTTTCTTAACTACGAAAACTTGACACCACGACCTCTTCTGAGAACTCTCAGGGAACCTGACGTTCCTCTAGGTCGGTCAAGTAGGATTTCCTTTAATCAGGACTTATAAGTAACCTTCCTGACTATGACTTCGACTTTGAGATTATGAAACCGGTGGACTACGTTTCTCGACTGAGTAAACTTTTCTGGGACTACGACCCTTTCTAACTTCCACCCTCCTCTTTCCCTGTTGTCCCTACTCTACCAACCTACCCTAGTGGCTGAGTTACCTGTACTCAAACTCATTTGAGGTCCTCAACCACTACCTGTCCCTCCGGACCGCACGAAATCAGGTACCCCAACGTTTCTCAACCTGTGCTGACTCGCTGACTTGACTCGACTTTTGGACTATCTCTCGAAAATTTTAGTCTTAGAGACAGTAGTGGAAACAAAGGAGTCCTTTCACCATCCAAGTCTCAGTCTTAAGTTTGTAGTCCGTGCGGTGAGTCTCAGACATGGAGAAGGTGACACAAGGTGACGAACTACGTTATTAGTACGACTCTATATAGAAGTTTGTAATTTCTTGTGACTCCCATTGCTCTTGATTTAAAAGTTCTCTTTTTTCCGGTAGATATTTTATAATGTTAGTCTAACCAAAATCTGAAAAGTACTCGTTGTGACCTACGACTTTCCTTTTTATACTTCGTTACGTAAGTTTAAGATTCCTCTTTAATAAAGTCTTCACTCTAAGTCATGAGTCGGTTGAATGATTAATTCATTTGTCACTCTATTTCTAAAAAAAGTCTGTATGTATATGTGTCTTATCAATTAAAGGTTCTTAAGAAGTAATCCTTCTATGAACAGTTATCTTAGAATTTTTCACTTAGTTTTCTCGTTCTATACCCCGACTCTTTTGTTACTTCAGTCTTTTTGTCAACCTTTATGGAATCCCATAAAAACACACAGTATGGTACCTATGTTACTCATTCGTACATCTATAAAAACTCTCGGTTTTGAGAGTAATACCTTATTCCCTCCATGATGATACCTTACACTATTCTGTTTCTTGGGTATCCTACCCTGACGTTACCTCGACAGTCGTACTCGAGTACTAAAGGATATATCGTTATATAATGGAAAACACATTCTTACTTCTCCTTTATTCTTGTGTATAAGTAGACAAATAAAAGTATAATTTTTCTGAGTGTACTTTCTATTTCCTTTAAATAATAAATGTTCCCCACGATTCTTATCCCGTCTCCCTTATCCTCCTTTCTCTAATCAGAGACTCTCCTATATGTAAAACACATAAAAATTGAGAATATTCGTACAATTCTAATGTGTGAAAGTTTTTCTATTCTAACTGTTGTTCCTATAGCCGTCCCTTTCCTTTGGATTATCGTTTACGTTTATCGTTGATTACTTAGACAAAACTTAAAAGTCCCACACATAGTAGCTCAACAAATACCTTGTGATGAAATACTTTCGTGATGAAAGATTTCGACACGACAATTTAGGTGATCGACGATCTTTATAGAATGATAAGTTGAATTAAACGTAATTTAACTATGTCTAATTTATATTAATTTTTAAGTGAAGGAGTCAGTGAGACGAGTGGTATATACCGATAGTAAAATTTGTGACATTTATATCGAGTCAAGATAGGAGCAATTTACAAGAAAACCTGTTGTGACAAAGTTTATGAAAGTTAGTTAATAAACAACTCGTGGACAGGAGACATCCTGTGACGAAATCTATGACCTTATCACTATACTCATGGTTGACACATCAAACAGATACATATGAAGCGGTTATCTCAACATTTAGAAATCTTTGTTGGGGGGAAACCTTGGATCTTTACTTGGCCCGGTAGTGTTTTGACAGTCTAAGATAAATGGCTATAGTAAGAATCGAAACAACCAGTTGTGTATAAGTGGTAGTATTTTTATATTCACCGATGGATTTGTTTTTTATACATATACAAAACAAACACGAAACTCTCTGATATCTATAAAAACGAATGAGACAATTAGAGTACTTCCAATATCCTAAAGTGTAGACGGCTTTAATAGGGTCAAAATTATATACGACTTTTATAAGACCTTAAAGTCACGGTTGAACAATGAAAATGAAACTGTCTTGACAGTAATAAAATCACTCAATATTATAATGTCACTTTGCCATCTCTGAGTTAAAGTATCTATCACTAAAATGAGAAAGATGTCATTAAGTCATAATGTACCAAACATTCCTTCCCGAACGTGACATGTTCACATATTGTAATTCTAAAAATTTCTTTTTAAACTAAAAAGAACATAGACTATGAGAGCATATAACTTAGAAGAATGATAACGTTAGTTTTAGAATGTATAAAGTCTCACGGTTTTAATTCTACTAAATTTATGTATACCTACATATTGAGTAAGTTGTCTATAAAAAGATCTTTCAGTTTATTTTTTACAAAGACTCGAAGGATTCAAACAACAAAACTTAGTGAGGAAAATGATAAGAACTTACTTACCTTTTTTTTTTTTTACGACGTCCCTTCAAAGGATAAATTCCGTTAACTTCTTTGAATACTTATAAATAGGGGGATTAAAAAAAGAAAGAAAAAAAAAACATTACGACCTATATCTACGTATGTATATTTAAGTTTGTGATAAAATTTGTTCATATGATTCCACTTAATTCTTAATATTGACACGATTAAAAAAATTTATCGATGTCTTTAAGTCTTTAAAGACATATTCGATTCTAACACTTTCTGGTTAGTTTTTTTAAAAAGAAAATTCCTCGATTTTAAGAAAACATTTTATTTGTTTATCCAGATGAAGATCGTATCTGTGAAAGACCTAGGTACCCAGATAAGTTTTAGTGTGTACTTGGTATAAGTGCAAGATACCGATATAAACCAATATTCGTCTGTTTGATTTTTTTAATTTTTACTTATCTGTCCTTCTACAGTCAACATACCTCTCTTCTTACCCAGCATTTTATTTCGTGCCTAACAACCTTCTTTTCTATCCACATATCTTAGTACCCATATTCTTACACTTACATACTTTCCACTCTAATTCGAAATATTGAGATGAAGGTTTTTTCTTTTGAAGTTTTTTCGTTCACATGTTATTCGAAAGTTTTGAATTTTGTTCCGGTTATATTGACCTTGAGGTATTACTTTCAATCTCTTCTGTTCCTATTGACGTATTTTTATAAGATCTCAATTCCATGTTATTAATTCATCTTTTGACTAGTGAACGAAAGGTCCGTTTTTACTTCGTTACTCAATGTACGAAGTATCATAATTTTACCTCGACTCATGAATTTCCCCGAAGGGACCACCGAGTTTACCATTTAGTAGACGGGTGTTACACCCTCTGGACCCAAACTAGGGGTCCAACCTTTCGAGTAGAACTCTTCCTTTACCGTTGGGTGAGGTCATGAGCACGGACCTTTTAAGGTACGTGCCTCCTCGGACCATCCGATGTCAGGTAACGTTTCTCAACGTGTGTTTACTCGTTGAAGTTGTGCTCATCAATTTTGAAAAGAAACCCTGACTGCATTCTAAAAAGGTTGTGATGTACTACTCCTCTCACTTACAAAGTGAATCCATAAAAATACAAAACAATGATTTACTGTTTTTTACTAGAAGTGTTTATCACAATTTTTCTATCTTTTTATAAGAAGTCTTATAGAGAAGAATGTTGTAATAGTAGTAGAAGAAATTTTTCAATTTCAGGACCTTAAAAACTAAACGTGGAAAAACCTAAAGTCTACACTATACTATGGTTTTCCCGAAGCTTTTAAAACTAAGATCTCACCTTAAATTACCTATTTACTCACTTATTCAAGTGGTACTGAAAACTGTCTTCACTTAGCATTTAATAAACTTTAATTACGGTTATCACTCAATCGAGAATTTTCTACTTGTAAGTCCCTATCGTCTGTTTTCTTTGAGGCAAATAAAGTCTATAATTCATGATTGTCTAATTTGACTACAAAAGAACACTTTTAAATTCATTAAACGTAAGAACGACGTCTTTCGAGTCTAGACCTAAGATTCATACCATTATATAGACTTTCACTGGTGGTGTTATAAACCACGTATTATACCAAGGTCGTATTATCGTCTTCTTGTGAATAACTAATAAATTCAAATAGATTCATGGTGATTAAAACGATCACGAAATGGATAAGACCTTAGTAATTACGTACTGTCACTGTACAGATCTAAAGATCATCCCCAATGAAAGAAGGAACTTAAAATAAATGTAACGTCACACGTTTCGACATCGAGACTCGTTTGTCATATAAGAAAGGAGTCATTTGAAATGACACTGTGTCACCTAAAAATAGAACCGGGATATAATGTTAGTTACCGTTGGGTCAGGTCATGAGGACGGACCTTTTAGGGTTCCTGTCTCCTCGGACCATCCGATGTCAGGTACCCCAGGGTTTCTCAGCCTGTCCTGAGTCGTTGAAGTGAAAGTGAAAAATAAAAGTATGTGACCTCTTCTTTTACCTTTAGGTGAGGTCACAGGAACGGACCTCTTAGGGTCCCTGTCTCCTCGGACCACCCGACGGCAGTTACCCCAGTGTGTCTAGACCTGTACTGACTTTGCTGAATTGGTGTCGTCGGTGTAATCTTAGTGGACCTCCTTGATAATTTTCTCCTGACACCTCTAGTCACCTCTTTATTGAGGTCTTTCATACTTCCCTATCTCGGTTTCGTCTTTGTGGGTCAACACCTACACTGAGACTGTCTTCGTTCTAAGGAACGGTATTTCTCGTCATAAAGTATCCTTGGACCTTGAATCCAGGTACTTAATTCCGTTTAAACTTCACCAGTTTATCCTCTACCGTTCTCACTTGTATCTGTAAGATCCTTAGTCATTCGATTTTACCTGACCTTACCCATTTAAATTGAGTCTACTGGTAATATAGATGATGACACCCGTCCTCAGGAAATCTTCTTTACCTCATCGGTAGTATCAATTGTTCTCAGTTTTTACGTTAAGAACCCACATTAGAGTTTTTGCTGTCTTACTAGAGACAAGTAAAGGTTCCGTTTGGTAAGTTATAGTACCATTAAATTCAGATACGGGACTGGTCATTACGACTTCATCGACTACAACTTGACAAGATACTTAAGGATGTTCTGGAAGATCTTAATTGTGGGGGTTTTCTACAGGAAAAGTAATATACCCTGACCTTACGTTTACATCATTCAGTTCTTTGTGGACCTCATTGTCCGTTTAAACCGGAACCTAATGTCTTACTTCGTCCCGTTTCCGATTATTTTCAAGACGGTTCTCTTGTGTGACCAGTATTGTTTGTGGGAGAAGGTTGTTGTGTTTTCAGAGATGTGTACCTTTAGTGGTATACCAGTTGTGGTTTTAGTCTGACTAATATAAGAAACGTCGGTTTATACCTCTTCGAGACATGTCAGTCTTTTTAGTTCTGGTCCTCGACTAACACCAAGTCTAGTACTTGAGGAATAACGGTTTAAGTCTGAATTTAACTTCTTACCCCCCTTTGGTGATTGGTAAGTCCATCGTGGATTTAGTTTAGGGAATACTAATATGTCACCTTCACTCTTTATCTAAATTCCCTGATGCAGACTACCTCACGGACTACTTGATACCTACCTCCAAGCACTGTGACATATCCTCTGTCCTTAGTTCTGGTAGGGGTACCTTTTCTTTACGTTTTACCGACAGACTCCTTCGAAATGTTTATCGACCCTTTTCTTCTCTTTGTTTTTCGTTTCCTCTTTTCCTCTCTATATGGGTAAACTTACGTCTCAAGGTTCCTTATCGTTCCTCTCTATTCTTTCGGAAGGAGTTACTAGTTACGTTTCTTTATCTCATTTTGTTGTCTTACCCTTTCTGATCTGTAGAGAAGTTCTTTTAATCTATATGGTTCCCTTGTAAAGAACGTTTCTACCCGAGTTATTTCCTGTCTTTACCATACCTGGATTATCTTCGTCTTCTATAATTCTTCTCCACCGTTCCTATGTGTCTTCTTGACATGTCTTTTCTAGAAGTACTGGGTCTATTAGTACTACTACACTAGTGAGTATGAGTGGATCTAGGTCTGAAGGACCTTACACTTCAGTTCACCCGGAATCCTTCGTAGTGATACTTGTTTCGTCACCTCCACTACTTTAAGGTTAACTGAATAAAGTTTGGGATTTTCTACTACATCACTTTCACGACGTGAGTTGTACAGTCGTTTAAACCTTTTGAGTCGTCACCGGTGTCCTGACCTTTTCCAGTCAAAAGTAAAGTTAGGGTTTCTTACCGTTACGGTTTCTTACGAGTTTGATGACGTGTTAACGTGAGTAGAGTGTGCGATCATTTCATTACGAGTTTTAAGAGGTTCGGTCCGAAGTCGTTATGTACTTGCCACTTGAAGGTCTACAATTGGATAAAAATCTTTTCGGTCTCCTTGGTCTCTAGTTTAACGGTTATAGACGACCTAGTAGTTTTTTCGTTCTCTCAAGGTCTTTTTGTAGACGAAGACAAAATAACTAATACTGTTTCGGAAATTAACACACCTAGTGTTATTTGACACCTTTTAAGACTTTCTCTACCTTTATGGTCTGGTGGATTGGACGGAGACTCTTTGGACATACGTCCAGTCTTTCGTTCAATCTTGACCTGTACCTTGTTGTCTGACCAAGGTTTATCCTTTTCCTCATGCAGTTCCGACATATAACAGTGGGACGAATAAATTGAATGTACGTCTCAGGTAGTACTCTTTACGACCCGACCTTCTTCGTGTTCGACCTTAGTTCTAACGGCCCTCTTTATAGTTATTGGAGTCTATACGTCTACTGTGGTGGGAATACCGTCTTTCACTTCTCCTTGATTTCTCGGAGAACTACTTTCACTTTCTCCTTTCACTTTTTCAACCGGATTTCGAGTTGTAAGTCTTTTACTTCTAGTACCGTAGACCAGGGTTGTGAAGTACTGTTTATCTACCCCTTTGTCACCTTTGTCACCGACTGAAATAAAACCCACCCACCCCCCGCGAGGTTTTAGTGACGTTTACCACTAACGTCGGTACTTTAATTTTCTACGAATGAGGAACCTTCCTTTCAATACTGGTTGGATCTGTCGTATAATTTTTGGTCTCTGTAATGAAACAGGTGTTTTCAGACAGATCAGTTCCGATACCAAAAAGGTCATCAGTAATTACCTACACTCTAAACATGATGTTTCTTTCGACTCACGGCTCTTAACTACGAAAACTTGACACCACAACCTCTTCTGAGAACTCTCAGGGAACCTGACGTTCCTCTAGGTTGGTCAGGTAGGATTTCGTCTAGTCAGGACCCACAA